>OY764963.1:22365831-22785831 GCA_963668005.1 Melieria crassipennis
TGAAGTACAAAAATTCTAATTTATTTGAGTATCAGTATTAAAAATAATAAAAAGATACAAAATCAATGAAACGTGAATAATGAAATTTTGAAACGTGATCAAGGAGATTTTGGGTTTGGACATACTAATTTTTCAAGAAAATTCTATATAAATTTTCAAGAATATAAAGTATTAATATTTTCAAAGAACCTTTTTCATATCCTTTTTTTACAAATAAATAAAAAGTTAATTTTATTTAAATTCTTGAGCCTTTCCTCTTTCATTTGATATACATATCGCCAAATTCTAACGAGGTGAAGTATTTTTTATATTTTTTTTATTTTTTATACCCTTTAAAATTTTGAAGTCCTTTTAAAAGGACAAAGGATGTAGAAATGAAAAACTGAGTACGCAGTATTACTATGTTAGGTCTCTAGTTTCACGCCCATATGTTTTTTTTTGGTGTGAAGAATTTTTAATTTTTTTTAATTTTTTAATTAATTACTTTATTATTTATTTATTTATTTATTTATTTATTTAACAGATAATACAGACATATAAGTTACAATCTTTTGCATGCCAATTAGGAACACATTCGTCGTCACAAATTTTTGTCGTCACGTAGTAGATGACTTGCTGCCAATTCCACCAAACACATCCAACCATCCACCGCCGGGCAGCCGCCGTGGCTCAGCTGGTTAGTGCGTTGGACCGCGAGTCGAAGGCAGCAACCTCAGGTTCAAATACTGCCTGTAATAACACCTAAAAAAATAACGGGAAAACTCGTTTTCTCTTTCGGTGGCTGTCCTCTCAGCTGGAAATGGCAAACCTCTGAGAGTAAAAATTGCTTATGAAAAAAGCTCCCAACCTGCCGTTCGGAACCGGCATAAAACTGTAGGTCCCTCCACCTGCGTACAAATTCACACGCACAACACGGGTGGTTGCGGGAAGCTAGGCCTTAGTCTCGCGTAAGCGGGCTGTCGTGCCAGTCAATTATTATTACATCCAACCATCCTTCTTGACCGTCAGTCCTGGCTTGTCCACCGTTTACGATGGCTTAGCGCGATTTAACCAGAGCCGTTTTTTGTTGATGTTGTTGCAAGTGAGTCATCCCTGTTGTCCACTTCAGAAATGGGCCAGTTTTGTAGCAATTTTGCAGCCAGACGCTTTTTCATTTGACCTGCCGTGACATGAGTTAGTTGGCATAAGTGACGACCTTTACTCTTTTATGGGCTTATAAATTACTTTTTTCGTTGCAAACGAATATTTCAACATATTCAAAATTTGTATTCATATATTCATGGTGGTGTCTGTGTTTCGGTGACAATTCAATTGCTCTTCTGAAGTGAAAAGAAGCATTTTTCGTGTTCACTATGTTTTTTTTTTCAATTGGGATTTGATGTTTTTTTTGTTACTAAGATGGAAGTAAGAAAAATTTTAAAATTTGGAAATGAGGTGAACTTTGGTTTTGAACTTTGTTACAGTAGTCAAATCAAAGAGAACCAATTCTACGACAGAGTAGTAGAAACAATAGTACAAGCTAATAGTTGAAAAGGAAGTTATGAGTTCGACAGAGACGCAGATTATCTTCCAGACGCAGAAGAACACAAAGCATTTGATGCTGGTGGGAAAATAGTACCTAAAGTAGTTCAAAGTTAATAGATCGATGGCCATGGCGATCATGAAGCCAATATTCGAGTAGTTTAATATGAACAAGAACATGTTGAGCATGTTGTGCTTGGAATTAAGTAATCAAGAAAATATTGTTTTTCTTATTGAGAGACAACAATACCCACTGTTTTAAATGAATCAGCGATTTTTTCGACTTCAAAACATAATTGTGAACCATGCAAAGTATACAGAAATAATAAAAGATATATCGAAGCACGACTTGTATGTGTCTATTGCCAATTTTAAATGTGTTTGAGTCACGGCACTGCATTTTATCGTTGCAATCAATACAACGTTCAGGCAGTTGAAGCAAATCCACAAACGTAATTTATTTATTTATTTAAAACAATAAAAAGTTATCTATTTATTTTTGCTTTACTGCAAAAATTTATTGAACTTCAAACTCGAATTTGAATTCCTATTGAATTTTAAAATTTACTAAATAAACTAAAATGTATCAATTTATTTGTTATTATTTAAATGGATTCAAACTTTCAATTTAGATTTCATTACGATATTTTATTAGATATTTTATTTAAATATTTAAAAGTATAAGCAAACAAGAAATTGAAATTTGTTTTTCATTCTACTTCACTGTTTCTAGGTTTTTTTCATACTTCAACACACATAAATATGCATACGCACACTCCAAATACTCAGACATATATACACTCAAAAATAATAATATAAAAATGAATATGAACTAACACAACCCACCAGAAGCCTCGACTTGCCTCTTTTCTCTATAAAGTCTTTAGTGGGCGCCCACAGAAGAGTTTAGTTAACTTGTCTGATTTTTAGAGTTTGCATCGATTTGAAGAAGAGAAATTTTAAGTTTTAAAGTGAAGACATTTTTAGATTTCAATAAATTTAAAATTAAAGAGTGAAATTTAAAGCAGTATGTGAGATACTGAGACAAATGGTTATATGAGTATACAGTCACATACAGTCAAGTCTGCTTAACTGCAAGTAGATTCTTGCGGCCTTTTAGTTCAATTAACCGATGTTTCCAGTTAACACTAAAAAGACCATTACGGTAAATTTGACTGTTTTTCATTTTCGAATATTTGTATCTTTTCGAATATTTTTCGTTTGTATTTTTAATATTAAGTATTTTTATCGTGAAAAATTTTATATTTTTTAAAATTTTTTTTAGCGAAAAATTAGCCAATCAACTTTGGCTTTGGTGACTTTTAATTTTTTATCTTGAAAAAATTTTTTATAATTTATTTAGCGAACAATTTGACAGTCAACTTTGGCTTTGGTGACTTTTATTTTTTTATCGTGAAAAATTTGATATTTTTTAAAAATTAATTTAGCGAAAAATTTGGCGACTTTTATTTTTTATCGGGGAAATTTTTTATTTTTTTAATTTATTTAGCAAAAAATTTGCCATTTACCATTACGGTAAATTTGACTGTTTTTCATTTTCGAATATTTGTATCTTTTCGAATATTTTTCGTTTGTATTTTTAATATTAAGTATTTTTATCGTGAAAAATTTTATATTTTTTAAAATTTTTTTTAGCGAAAAATTAGCCAATCAACTTTGGCTTTGGTGACTTTTAATTTTTTATCTTGAAAAAATGTTTTATTATTTATTTAGCGAACAATTTGACAGTCAACTTTAGCTTTGGTGACTTTTATTTTTTATCGTGAAAAATTTTATATATTTTTAAAAGTAATTTAGCGTAAAATTAGCCAAATCCGATGTGTACTTTTCGAGATATCAGCGGATATGATATTTAGTCTGCGTAGGTATGGAAAACTTGCGATCTTTCTAGTGTTAAGCGAAGTCCGGATAAATTACATTTGTTTCAATTAAGCGTACTTCGGATGAGTGAAAAGAAAAGCACATTCTAATTTCGAAATTTTTTAATGGCGTGGCGATTTCAAAAGCCCACCGCTACCTAACAAAATCAGCTAATCCACTTATCAGAGATGTAATAATGCGGCCGAAAATAGCGTAGTATTTTTAAATTATGAAATGTCGCACACAATTTTTTTACTCAGGCAGAGTTGAAACAGTGTAAATTTATGTTTTGGACCCGAAATATTCTTTCACTTAACCGAATTTTTCAGTTATGCAAAGTTTCAGTTAAACGAAATAACTTTCAGAAAAAATACCAAATAAAAATGGGAGCTGGACTTCTATTTCAGTTAAACGGATTTTTCAGTTAAGTGACTTGCAGTAAAATGGTTTCGACTGTATCTGAATTGTACAAATTGAATTAGTTGAATGAAATATGATCCGACACCAGATAACCAAGTTGTTGTTGCAACTTTTCTCGGTACAAGTTTTATTACTAAATAAAAAAACAAAACCTTTAACAAAAAAAATTGTGTGAGAAATACGAGTTGAAAACATTTACTGGATGTACAGAGCCAAGCAATATGAGAACAAATGTCATTAAAATTTGAAAACATATAAAACAACGATATAAATTTCTTTAAAGCTACGCAGTTGTTGTTTTTGTACAATGTACATCTTAAGTAAAGCTGCCAAAATCCTTTTCATCTATACAATTCAAAAGAAAGAGGTATTTCTTTTGTTGACACAAAAATTGTATAATATAAAACTAAGATAAAGTGGCTTAATGCACACACACCCACACAATCGCATACGCAGCCACACACATGCAAACATTTATAGACAGAAATACACATTTTCTAAGAGGCGGCAAATCTAAACGCGTTCACGCTCACCAAAAACCTAAACAAAAAAAAAATCGCAAATGAACTTCAAATGTAATAAAGTTGTTGTTTTTGGTTTTTGTTTTTCTTGCGATTATTTACGCTTTTTGTTGGTATTTTAGTTGTAGTGGTTTTATTTCCTTGTACGCTTTCGTATTGGTTTGTGTGTGTGTGTGTGCGAGTGTTTGTGTATGCGGCATTTGTGTAGTAAATCAGTGCAACTTTTACTTAAGCTAACCGCAAAACTCAACTCGACAAAAGTTACGAGTGTGTGTGTGTGCCACAATACCCAAAGAGAATGAAGACCGAGGACCGGCTCGAGGCAACAGCAGCGCTGAAAGCTAAAGTAGTGGCCGTTGCAGCAGCAGCAGCAGCAATGCTTTATAGCCGCCTCACACAATGGCAATGGGGGGAGGGGGTTGGGTGTATGACAAGTGTGCAGGGGAGCAGCTGGCATGTCGGAAAGCTGTAGGACCCCTGTGGGCGTTGAAGTGCAGTTTGCAATTTCGCATTCGTCTGTACAATGCACAATCGTGTGTATGTGTGTGTGTGTGTTTGGTATTCCGATTGCATATCGCATATCTGCGCATTGCATTTGTTGTACAAATTTTGTACGCATTTGTGTGCATTTGTGGCTTCGATGCGGCAGCCACCGAACACCAACTTAAATATTTACCACACATTGCAAAGCTGACAACTTGCTTGCTCGAGCATAAGCGGTATTATGGGTAAATACTTTGTTGTTGTAGTTGTTAGGCAGAAAAGTGTGCATGTAGGTTTATTTTAGTTGTCATATTTTTGTCACAAATCATTGCAGCTTCATACGATGTTGAAGTTTTCAATTTTCAAAGCATGGTTTTAGGCTTTTACAGTGCAATTTAATACAAGTTTGAAGTGTGGATGACTTCTATAAACGAGACAGCTGTCAATAATTATGTGCTTTGCAAGTGTCGAGCAATAGTTTGCAAACACAAAGTTGCAAAGTGGATTAAATTAAAATTGTTCAATTTGTTGTCGAACTGTTTGCAGAAATGTATGTAAAGATTATGAAATGGTTTGGTATCAGTGGCGCACACAAGATTTAATTTAGGGGACGACTTTTATATTCACAAAAAAAAACAGGCCCCGGTAAAATAAATTCAAAAGTAAATTTTGAGTTTTTTATGATGGAACAATTTGGTTGATTTCTTAATTTTAATAGCCTTTCAACCTCTGAATCAGTAAACATACGCTTAGCTCAACTTAGAAGCTATCGAATTTTGTTGGCATACTTTTAGGCTACTATGCATTAGGCTAATAACCTTTTCAGACAGTCAGCTAAATTGCACAATTAAAACATTTTCTCAATTTATGCTCAATTTAGTTCTAAATTGAACTCTATTTGTCTTACAAAAATCTCAATTTGGCTAATTGAAATTAGTGCTAAATTGACCATAAATTGAGCTCGATTTGTCATGCAACCACGTGTCGTGCTGTTAACGATAAACAAATTCATTCACAATTGACGAAATCAAAACAAAAATGAGGAACTGACAGCAGAAAAAGACGTTTGTTAATATTTATTTGCTTTGAAATTTGGTTTAAAAATTTGGTGCATTAGTAGGCATGTTGAATAAGGTATTACTGAATTTTAAATAAATGTTTTTAGGAACATTTTTTATACATAAACAGAAAATAAAATCTTTCGTTCATCTAAACAAAAACATGTTCGATAACAGCTAAATTGAGGTGTGTGAACAGCAAAAGCGCTAAACTCAATTAACCCATTCGAGACGATGATTTTTTTCAAACACGGTCCTCAGGAGCGACATTTTTTTTCTTTGTATTGTTCATTTTTATTCATTTCAGATAATTTTTAGATTTTTTTGGAACACAGTAAAACCAATGCCAAATTTTGTTTTCCTGTACTTTACAGATTTCATTAGTTCCAGAAAAATCTTATTTCGACGACTAGTTTACTCAGAATAACTGATAATTGCACATTACTGTTATTGCACATTACTGTGTGCAATCGGTCTCGAATGGGTTAAGAGCTAAATTGCCTAAATTTATTTGGGATATTGAATGAATATTACTAAATAAATGTTTCAGAAATGTTTTTAAATAAATGTTTCATAAATGTTTTTAAAAACATTTTTCATACATAAACAGAAAACCCCCTTTCATCCATCAAAACAAAAAACATTTTCGATAACATTTTCGATGACAGCTTAATTGAGATGTAAACTAAATTGAGATGTGTGAACAGCAAAAGCGATAAACTCACCCAAAAACTAAACTAACTCACTGAATATAACTGTCTGAAAAGGACATAACATGTCTGTACATTTCAATTGCATTTAGCAATGCTTGAAAATCAATTCAAACTACTTGAAAGTCAAATGGCACCGCCTTAAACTGTTTTTCCTTACACAATTTTCAATGTGATTACTTTCAGGGCTCTTTGTCTCTCACTATTTTGGCCCCAAAGTTTGTGTGACTTTATTGCCAACAAGCACGCCAATCGTTATTTACAGTTAAAGAGGAGTCGTATTTTTCTGATATACATTTTTTAACGTTTATTAAATTCGCCATTGCGCCGCAACAATTTCACAAGCTTTGACTTCTTTCTCTCTCATCACAAAACAATAACAATGATTTATCTTTATCTTACTTTGGCGTTTCGCAACGGACGGCTGGCAATTCGATTTTGGAATTTAATCGCGCGACGCGCATTAAAAGCGGCCTTCGCTGCGCCCAACTCGCATTGCTCGCTTTCGGCTGCCAGCACAACGAAACACTTTCAAAGCGCAATAATTGCAAGTGAAGCGAAGTGAAGTTGATGCCGTCCGCGTGCAGGCAGGCAGGCAGGCAGCATGCGGAAAACGCGCACAGCGGAAAATGAAACTTTCACACGCTATTAATGACAAAGTTTACTTTTTTTAAATATTGCAGGCACTCAAAGCGAAAGTAAGAAGAAGCAAACAGAAATAAAAAAAAAAAAATGCAAAACTGCTGAAATAAAATTAAAGTTACAAAAAAGTGCAATGCGCAGTGAATGAGGAGGAGCGAAGGGGCTGAAAAAGGGCTTCATCAAGTGTCTGCGGCAAGTGCAGCCATCATGAAATTTTCGGCGCACTCGTTAGGCGAAAGGGTTGCCACCAGACTTTGGAACAATTATGGGGAAAAATTCTAACAAAATTGATACGTTTTAGGCGTTTGATACCTTAGGCGTCGCAGGACCAATCAGATTGTACGACTATGGTATTCGTTGTGCTTTAACGAAATAATTAGGAATTTATTATTGATATTGATATTATGATATTTTTATAAAGGTTTGATTTAAATTTTTTTTAATAGGATTTTTAATAGAATTAGGTGAAAAATGCACGAAAAATTAGTTTAAGCAAGATCGAGGATAGCATTTGTCCGTAATCATAGATTAAAATTTGATTTTTTAACACTTTCGAGCCCTCTATGGCTATCCGAACAGATCTAATCCTATTTTCTTGTAATAAAAAATGACTTATTTTATCTTTCTAATCATTGTGTTTTACAAAAGTTTTAGTTTTACTTAGTTTTAGTACTCTTAAACACATTTAAGAAAAAAGTCGAAATGTCAGGCTTTTTTCAATGCAGGCCTTTTAATAGGGAAGGCGCGGCAAACAGATATTTTAGTTGAAACCCAATAGATCTAAGTATAATATAAAAATACAAGCTTTAGATTACACAAGTTTATTGTAATAAAAAAAGAACTGCAAACATTTCTAATTTCTATGACTCGTTAACAAATCAAAGGTACGCAATGGGTTAACAGGTCTAAACGAAGTTTTTTATAATACAAATTTGGTGTGACATTCTTTCAATCAGTCTGTGTCAGTTTTGTACAAATCTGGTTATTTTTAGTATTTTTAAAGAATTTACGAAAAAAGGTCTAAATATGAGGTTATTTTCAACGCAATGAAAATTACTTTTATATTGCGACTTAAAAAATAAAAGTCACTGAATGATTTTTATTGATGACCTTTATAAATAAAAGTAAATGAATGATTTTTATTGATGACTTTTATAAATAAAAGTCACGGAACGATTTTTTATTGATGACTTAAAAAATAAAAGTCACTGAATGATTTTATTGAGACTTAAAAAATAAAAATCATCAAATGAATAATTGTCATTGATGACTTTTCTAAATAAAAGTCATTGAATGATTTTTATTGATGACTTTTATAAATAAAAGTCACTGAATGATTTTTATTGATGAATTAAAAACTAAAAGTCATTGAATGATTTTTATTGATGACTTTTATAAATAAAAGTCACTGAATGATTTTTATTTATGACTAAAAAATAAAAGTCACCAATAATTGTTATCATAGGACAACTAAAATAAAAATCGAAATAAAACTGTTATTTGTGGACTTATATGAAAAAATCAAAAATAATTGTTATTATAGGATTTTTAAAATATAAATAAAAAATAATTCTTATTTTTTTAATTTTTCCGTAAAAAGTTTATTGCCAAGTTTGATTCTCCGTGCGAAAAGAAATGTATTGGTATATTTCGTTTACTTGTATGACATTTCCTTCATAGTAAAATTTTCAATTATAGTTTTCATAAATAACGGTTATTTCCGGTCCCTGGTTTCATGACAAAAGCGACACTTCGCCTGCTTCTTATTTGTTTACGTTTTTTCTTGTATTTCTTTGTCAATGGAAACACATTTGAAGGAACTCCCCGGTCCATGTTGACTGTCCATATTTGTCCAACTGTACCAACTTATTTTCTAATAAAAACATACCGTGAATTGTTCAATAAAATATAAAACAGTTCAACTATTCATCGATATTAATTTTATTTCCTTCAAAGTAATCTCCATTGCAAAGAAAACACATATTCCACCGCTTCCTCCAATCTTGAAAACATGAAAAGTG
This sequence comes from Melieria crassipennis, assembly GCA_963668005.1. Taxonomy (NCBI): domain Eukaryota; kingdom Metazoa; phylum Arthropoda; class Insecta; order Diptera; family Ulidiidae; genus Melieria; species Melieria crassipennis. The sequence continues at coordinate 22,375,089 of OY764963.1, forward strand.
ACATGAAGGCTAAGTTTGGGATCATCTTTTCCTTTTTCCGCAACGCAAAACGTGTTCTGCGAAGTCCTAACTTGAGTAATGGTAGTAGAAAAAAGTCAGAAGGATAATAATGGAACAAATATGACACATTCTATGGAAGAATAAAGAAGAAGTAGAGCAGACGCACGTAGACTTTTGAAACGCCAGATTTTTTTAACTCAAGCAGATCGAAATTGCATAAAGACCTCTAAAAATTCGCTAACTCTAGTCGATTGGTATACTATAGCAGATTTTTTACTGCACTGGTCATAGCAATGCATTTAGGAATTACGGCTCGGCTCATAAAATCTATCTACGAAGCTTGTTTTGCGCTCAGCTCTTCAGTTGATCAAACCAAGAGAAGATAAGGCTCCATCAAATTAATTCATTCAATGGAGACAAAGTGTTCATTCCCAATTTGAACTCAATAAATAAAGTAACTTCTAGCGATGAGCTTCGTTGAAAATTTTATTGTGTTCTATTTTTGAGCACAATCCAGTGAAACGATTTTCGCCTGCGTTGAGGCAGCGGAACTAATTTTCGTAACAATGTCTAATGATGAACACCTTCAAGCACTAAGGCTGAGTAGTCAATTGTACTCGGTGCTTAAGAAATGTGAATGCGTTATATGAAAAAAGGAAGACTGACAAAGAAAATATTGAAAGAAGTGGACAGTACCAATTGGGAGGATTGAGTACACCTCAATCACTCCTGTGCAGATTTCTTTTATTTTTTTTAAATTTCGGGACATGGACTAGATTGAGGAATGGAATTGTGGGGTGTGTTGCTTTTTCCTTGTTAAGGCGAGATTACTAGAACTCAAAGAAAAAATGCTCTACACCATCTGGTTCTAACAAAGTATTCAAAATATTTCAAGTATAATGCAAAATTAAAATTATTATTAAAATTAAAATTAAATCTTTCATTAAAAGAATACAAGTTAATGTGAGCATAAAATATACTTTAAAAAACCAAAAACAAAAATCTAATAAAAAACGTAAATTTCCCCTAACTACATTAAAGTTTCTCTTAGTCTGGCAACCCTGTTTAGGGCACACAAAAAGGCAGCCAAACTGGCGATAGTTGGAAAATCGAGACGAGCAGCGGCAAGTGCGCGAAATTCTGTGAAAATCAGCATGCAAAATCACAGCAACCGCATCGTTGAAAAGTTTTATAAGCAAGTTTGGCAGTTTGTAGTTTGTGCCTTTTTCGACTGACGCCACTTTTCGGCTCTTTTGAAATGCAAGACAGCGATAAACTATCGATTGCATCGATTGCTGTTGGCAGCACACTTTCACGAATTCGGTGCGTCAGTTTTGCGTAAAGTTATCAGCGGCAACAAAATCTCAATTGATAAGGAACAAAAAAAATTGCAGTTGTTGGCGGCCAACGCGTCTAGACTGATCGATTTACAAACGTTTGGCGTCGCCAGCGGCTAAGCGCTGAAGTGGAAATGAAGTTAAGTGACTGGGCGTAAGCCAAGTCAAGTCCACGGCATAGGGAAATTAATTGAAATGCAATACGCGCTGCGCAGATAAATGTTGGCTGTAATGGAAGAATATCGAAAATTAGTGACAGTGCAATGGGCGCGCGAGGCAACTAATCGGCTGGAAAGATGATATTCGGCAAATTTTATTGATTTAAACGAAAATAGTAAATGGGGAATTGAATTTTCTTTCCAAAATTTTGCATGCATAAGGCGTTTGTAATAAAAAAAAAGTTCTTCATAGTGTAAGCTACAAATTTTTCAAAAATATGAAATTTTAGTTAAAAAAGCTTAAACTTCATGCTTAATCCAAGAACTATTTGTAAATTTTTTATATTTCTTTTTTAATTTTCAATTTATGCTTAAAACAAAACCATTGTACTTCAACTGCCACTTTCAATTTGTATGCTGTTTTGAAATTTGTTTTGCCTAAAACATGCAACTATGTAGTTCCATCTAATGTTACTTTCCCCATTGCCTAACTCGAGTGGCCGCTTGTTCACCAGTCAGCCAGCCACCTAAACTTGTCAGCTATCTCACCAGTCAGCTGCCCTGAATGAGCGGCTAGCCAGTCATAAGAGTTGCCACTTGTGTCGATTGGTCGATGGTTTGCTGCACTTTTCAGTTCAATTGTCCATTTGTGTGGCGGCATTCGTGTTATTCTAGGAATTTCGAATTTGGAGGGACATTTGAAAGTTTTCAGTGGCAAAAAAATAAATGAACAGGCATGAAGCGCACAAAGGATTTCATTTTGAGTCCATTAACATTTGAATCCATATTTGCCACGCAAAATGTGCTGAACAAACCAATATTTGGGGGCTTGAACCCCTTGCATGCGCCACTGTGCACTGGCAACGGTTTATGTTTGCTCGACATGGCAGCCCAAAAGTATGCCATAAAATGTGAAAGCAAACACTCATTGCGAGAACGTAAACTTTTTCTGGAAATATTTTAATTGTGTAAAACAAGAGTTGCTAAAAGTAAAAGTGTGAACTTGTAGATGTTGAGAGTTAGAATTGAATTTAATTTAAATTCGTTTTAATGGAAATGGAATACATTAGTGTCACAATTGGTATACATGTAGAACGATTCTTAAATGCCAAAAAGCAGATTACAGGCTCTTAACCCTTTCCTTCCCGAATTATGAAATAGCCATAGAAACAAATTGGAACTTTGTTATTTGAAACGAGAGAAGTATTTAAAAGTATTTTGCATCATATTTAAAATGGTTTCGACTTTCCAGTGGGTGGTGCGAGGGGGTGGTAGCCATACTATACTGAACTACACTGGGCTTTTATGAAGCAAAATTACAACATATTTTATATGAAAACAAAATGTCCCTTTATTTACAAGTTTTTAAAGTTATTTGTTAGAACTTTAGAGTTATTTGGTGTCCTTTGTTAAACATAGAGCAATATTACATTTTTGGCATTTAATTCTGCTGCCCTGTCGAGCGGAAGCCGTTGCAGAAATGGTAACAATTTTCAATGTTCCCAAAAAAAGAAACTACATATTTTACTGAAAAAGCTCAGAACAATATTTCTATTAAGCGACACAATTCAAAGAATGGGGAAAAATCTAAAATTATACATCGAAATTCCAAATTTCAATTTTGTAGCCATATGGCTACCATGGAAAGGAAAGGGTTAACTGCACCTTTAATCACAAATTGCTAGAATTTTGTAGAGTGCTTGCTTTTGCAATAGTTCTGTGTAGAAATTGTCTTTGCGTATACTACATACATACATACTAATACTATTAGCATTATGAGTATGTAGGAACATACTTATGTATGTACTATGTAGGTATGTACGTAAAAGTTGATTGAGAGAAATATAGACAGAGTAATTTAATATCAACAATAATTCAAACAGACGAAAGAAAGATAACCAAGCAGACAGACACAGTTTGTTTCTCAGAAATATCTTTTTCAGTGCCAGCTTTGTTCATTTCTGGAGAATCTGAAATTGAACTAACTATGTCGATATTGATACAAACAGTTGGACGAGCACACAATTAGACAATAAGGCAACCATTTGGGACAATAAGCCGTCCACAGTTGCTTCACAAATGCTGATAAATAAAGGAACACACAGGCAGGCAAAAGCTGTTGCTCTGTAAATCAGAAATCTTTTTTTTTAGCATCCGCCTTTTCCCGTTCTTGGGGATGAATATCTGATATGAGCTAAATTTATCGATATCAATGCAGACAAGTGGTGCACGCAAAGCGGGTCCAAACCCCTTCCAAATATCTGATTGTTTAAAAAATTTTGGGTGACCAAAAAGTTTCAAATTGTATTTGCTTTAAAGAAACCCGCCTCTCCTCCCCTCACCCGAATGAAATCCTGTGGACACTACTAATGTAGACAGATGAACGAACAGAAACAGCCAGACGAATAGGATAAAAAAAACATTTGGAGAGATAAATGAATGCACAGACTAAAAGATGGACGGACGGAAGAGATGGACAGACTGAAAATTAGTCCGATAAAAGCTTAGAAAGGGTCTACTAGCTTTTCAAGATCAGAAATATATGTATGTACTTTTGTACAGCAGTCTCACACTCTTCTAGGTGTTCTAAAACCATTGTTTCAAATTTCATAGCATACTTTGTTGTCCATCTTTAAAATCAACCCCTTCGTACCCCTTCAGCGTTTGCTTGAAATTTAATTGAATTGGTCAAAGTGCAGCAAAACGTAGAGCAATTGCAACAATACCCAAACAACAACAACAGCAGCAATAAGCATAGTCAAAGCAGCACAAAAGCTGCGTAAAAAAATGCACAAAGTTCATCGAAACTACGAGCGTCCTTTCACGCGAAGAGCATTCAATCAAAGCACACACAGAGCCACACATTCACACGCACACACTGACATTTGCATGCATCTACGCGCATGATTTGATATATGTGTGTATATTTATATTTTTCAAATTTTTTTACTTGCATCTAAATGTGGCCCCTAGCATTTTGCACCTTTTCGATGGCTTTTCACTTTTTGAATTTGCATTTAAGTATTTTTTTTTTCGTAATGTTTTTTCTATTTTCGTTGTTGTGATTTTGCATGTGTTGCTTCTGTGCATTTGGCAACTGCATGCGCGCACGTTTGAGGCATTTTTATTGCCGCCGAAAAAAAAAGAAAATAAAATGGCGCACGACGTTTGAATAAGCGTCGAATTTTCGCAACGATTTATTCAATTTTGAATTTGTCAGCGACGCTGCTGCCGGCGAACGTGTGCGCGTGCCAATGGCACAAAAGCAGTGCAACTTGTGCCAATGTTGTCTGGCTGCTGCAACAAACGTTGTTTTTCGATTTTTGGTGTTGTTCTTTAATGCCCTGCAATGAAGAAATGGGTTGTGTAGACTTTGATTTGAAATTTTGAATCACTAGGAAGACGTGAAAATGGAATGTTTGTATATATTTTCGTGATCAGAAGATCTGTGTGTCGGTCTGTCCATAACGATCACAGAAATTAGTATTCGAATTGTAGTGGAAGTAGAACTAATTGTAGAAAAACAAGTAGAAGAAGAAGTAGAAGAAGAAGTAGAAGTAGTTGCAGAAGGAGATGTAGAAGTAGAAGTAGTTGTAGGGGTAGAAGTAAAGGTAGAAGTGGAAGCTGAAGTAGAAGTATTAGTAGAAGTCAATGTAGAAGAAGTAGTTGTAGAAGATGTGGAAGCAGTTATAGAAGAAGAAGCAGAAGTAGTTGTAGAAGATGTAATTGTGAAAGTAGTTATAGAAGAATAAGTAGAAGAAGTTGTAGAAGATGTAGCTGTGGAAGTAGTTATAGAAGTAGAAGTAGTTGTAGAAGGAGTTGCAGAAGTTTTTAAATAGAAGTAGTGATAGAGGTAGTTGTAGAAGTAATTGTCGAATTAGTTGTTGTAGAAGTGAAAGTTGAAGCAGAAGTAATAGTCAAAGTAATTGTAGAAGGAGAAGTAGAACTTAATTTAGTTGAAGAAGGAGTTGTGGAAGTAATTGTAGAAGAAGCAGAAGTAGTTGTGGAAGTAGTTGAAACATAAGTAGTAATAGAAGTAGTTGTAGAAGTAACTATCAAACTCGTTGTAGAAGAAGTAGTTGTAGAAGTAATTGTAGAACTAGTTGTGGATGTTGAAGGAGAAGTAATACTAGAAGTAATTGTAGAAGGAGAAATAGTTGAAGAAGTAATTGTAGACGAAGTAGTTGTGGAAGTAGTTGTAGCAGAAGAAGTAGAAGTCGTTGTAGAAGTAGTTGTCGAAGTGGTTGAAACAGAAGTAGTAATGGAAGTAGTTATAGAAGTAATTGTAGAACTAGTTGTAGAAGTGGGAGAAGCAAAAGTAATAGTAGAAGTAGTTGAAGAAATAGTTTTAGCGTAAGTATTTGTGGAAGTAGTTGTTGAAGTAGTTAAAACAGAAGTAGTAATAGAAGTAGTTGAAAAAGTAATTAGTACGTGGAAGTTGAAGTTGAAGCAGAAGTAGAAGTAACTGTAGAAAGAGAAGTAATTGTTGAGGATATAGTAGTGGAAGTAGTTGTAGAAGTGGAAGTAGTTGTGGAGTTAGTTGCAGAAGTAGTTGTGGAAGGAGTTGTACAGGAATAGTTGTGGAAGTAAATGCAGGAGAAGAACTAGAAGTAGTTGTAAGAAATAGTAGTAGTTAAGCAGTTGCAAAAGTAGTTGAAACAGAAGTAGTAATAGAAGTAGCTGTAGAAGTGGAAGTTGAAGCAGAAGTAATAGTAGAAGTAATTGTAGAAGGAGAAGTAGTTGCAGAAGTAGTTGTATAAGAAGTAGTTGTGGAAGTAAATGCAGGAGAAGAAGTAGAAGTAGTTGTTTAAGCAGTTGCAGAAGTATCTGAAACAGAAGTAGTAATAGAAGTAACAATAGTAGTTGTAGAAGTGGAAGTTAAAGCAGAAGCAATAGTAGAAGTAATTGTATAACGAGAAGTAGTTTAAGAAGTAGTTGTAGAGGAAGTAGTTGTGGAAGTAGTTGCAGAAGTAGTTGCCCCAGAAGTAGTAGTAGTTGTAGAAGTTATTGTAGAAGTACTTGTGAAAAGGAAACTAAATGTAGAGTGCAGCGTGTTAACAAGTCGATCCAGATTGCCGCGAATAGTCTCACTTGCAATTTTATTAGAGTTGCCTGCTGTCGCCTCTGCCTTTTGGCATTTTATCTGAAATTTCTCTATAATTTGCTTGCACATCTAAAAGCCACGGCGACACGTTTACAATTTGCATGCCAATGCATTGCATACTCTTTGGCGCACGCACACACAGACGCTCACTCACTCGCTTCAGTGCACGCGTTCGTACACTGCTGCGGCTGCCGCTGCCTTTCTCAGCCATTTGTATTGTTGTTGTGAGTATTGTTGTTTGGTTCAAATTGTGCCGCAGCAGCCGAAAATTGTGCAATATATGTGTGCAGAAATGTTTGTGAAATTTTGTGCAAAAATAGTTGTCTATGGCATGACAACAACGCAAGCGAGACGCCGTGCATCATAATATGTGATTTTGGTTCTCTATGTTATGTGCATACATAGAATATATAATAATATGTGTGTGTGTGTGTGTGGTATGTTTAGCTGTAATGTTATTATTGAACTTATGCATGCAATGTCGCTGCCATAAATCTCAATTGTTGCTGCCTGTATGTGTGTGTGCAAGAGTGTAGTATACTTGCAGGCGCACTTTCTATGCTTCAAATTGACAGTGAAAATTCCACGTCGCAATTTGCTTGCATCTTAATGCACACACACACACACACACACACACACACACACACACATAATACACAACTACAAAGTGCAATGAAGTCGAAAAGTGGCAGTCATTTGCTTTTCTCTGAAATTCCTGATTTATATCATTTTACTTGCGTTGATATATGAATGTATTTATGTAGCTATGGCGCGCACTTGTCGGTGCGTATGATTTTAATAAGGCTATAAATTCTACAATTGGCACAACTTTAACAAACTTTCAGCAACTCGTATAGAACATAATTTTTTTTACTTTTTTTGGGAACATAGTAGTGCATTAAATTTTGTATGACATATTCTGTCTAAAAGTATGCTTAGTTTTATACTACTTGCAGGTAACTGTAGACATGAGGAAAGTGCAGTTAGAAGTTTTTCTAGTTGAAATTATGCCACGAAACTTGGAACTCGACTCCTGTTTCGTTGGTACATACTGGCACTGTGTTGTTGTTGGGCTTGTACGGCTGCTAAACTTGAAAAATTGCTTGGTGTTGCTACTCACAACTGTTTGAATTGTGAAGGATATGAACTTGTAACAAGGAAATGGATTCGACTCGGCAATATTAATGACATGACAATCGTTTTTCAACCTGCAGTATGCAAAATCTGTATCAGTATGGATCCGTTTTTTCGTAAAAATCGAGTTTTGGTAAAAACAAAAATAAATATGTAGTAAAGTAAATCAATTCGAATATCATTCAATTTTAAAAATATATATTTGTTAGAGTTCAATAAAAAAGATCTAAAAGAATATGCGTATGAAGGGTCAATTCAACATTTTAGTTACAAGATGGGGCTGTACGATTACGAAATTTGGCTCTCTCTATACTTTTACTAACATTTATAACTTCTACTACACCCAATTGATGCTTTACTATTCACCACTTCGATCAGAAACTTCTCAGAATCACCACCGTGCGGCAATTTAAGTCATCCGGTTTGTCTTTTTTGTGAGCTGCCATGTCAGTCATTAATATTCTTTTCAAATTTTAGCATTTTTACTTAAAATTTGTGAAAGTAAAAGCAGTGAGAAGCAGTGTTGAGTACATCTTTTTTTGTGCATGTTTTAACTTTTGCAAAGGAGTTCAAATTCCAAGAACGGCAAGCACCATCGGATGAAGCCGAAGGTCATGCGAAAATCAGCCTCATTATTTTTAAAAAATGTATTGCCTGCAGTGGAAACTACTTTAAAGGAAATAAAATTAATATGGTTGAATTTAATTGCATCGTTTTCGTTTTATTAAAGAATGCTGTGTATTTGTTTTTCATCAGAAAGTTTAGTATCCCCTGCCTATTTTACTATATTTTCTATTACGAACCTCGACTAACCACGAAACCAAAGATTTTGAAGTAACATTCTTTTATTACTACAACAACTACGTGTTTGTGCTTTGTTTAAACCCTTCACACACTTTACTGCGCGCAAAACTGTACGCCACAGTTTTGGTCCCTGGCCCCAAACTCGAACTGCATAATTTGTACGTCAGCACCTTGGAAAAAAATATTTATGGCACACCAACATATACGAACACACATACATACCTACATATGTCGTTATGTATGTCATCACAATCATATAAATATATACATAATCCTACAAGTAGATATCTATTCGAGTGTGTTGGCTTATTTTCGCGCGTTGGCAAAGTTTTAGGAATTTGTGTCACTATTTAGTACAATTTTTGTTTTTGTTGACTATATAAGCGCTCTGCTGCATGGTCGCACAAAATGCTAACAACAACAAAAACAACACCAACAATACAAACAACAGAAATAACATACCACGAACATGGTTTGCATTTATGTTAACAACAGGCAGCGGCAACATCAAATTTGTATGGAACAAAGCGCTTAAGTGTGCTGTGAGCCAGTCGAGATTTACATGCACACAAACGCAGATAGTATTTTATGTATGTAAGTATGTGTACATTTGTATGAATGTATTTTGTGTAGGGCACTACGCCGGTTGGCCGTTTTACAGTCATAAAATGACGGTCCAAAATACTGCGCCATATAAAAATTCTACCTAAACAAGCCAGTAAGCAAGTAAGTAAGTAAGTGAGTCAGCAAGTAGGTAAGTAGTCGGTTGTAAAAATGTGTTGTTACTATTAGCTACAGAGGCGAGTAGAACTATTAGGCCCAGTAAACAATTTAGCACACTGAACGTCTTTGAGAAAAACCAGAACTGTGAACCGATTCATGAACAAAACCAGTGCGTACAAAAATAAAAAAAAACATTGGCGCAGATTTTGAAAACATCATGAAGATTTTGAAGATATCATGGATAATTAAACTGGATCCGAACTATTTTATCTAAGAATTGTTTTAATTAGAAGATATAGTTTGCCAAATTCGGACATTTTTTTAACTCGTTCGCTATTTTCTTGCCATATGGCAACCTGCTACTTTATGGACCTCTGTACCCTCTATGGGTCCAAGAATATAATTTTTTATTGGTCCTTGGAATAGATGAAGTTTAAGGAATAAGTAATACGAAATTAATAAACTGAATATTTAAGTTTAAAGAAGAGAAGTATGCAGAAGAAGTATAAGGACTGTACCGAAAAGAAACTGCACACATTCTTTTGCCCACAACATAACGATTTTTATTAATTTTCGTTAACCATTTTTTTGTATTGAAGCTTATTGTATTTTTATTTGTTTTTTATTAAATTTATTTTAAAAATGTATTTTCTTAATTTACGGCGAATTTTTTTTTTTAGTAAAGAAAGAAAATAATGAAACTGAGAGAAATTTTTAATTTAACTTTAATTCGAATATGTTTTTAAATAATTTTAGCTGAAGTAAATGTAGAATAATGAAATTGAGAGACATTTTTAATTTAACTTTAATTCGAATATGTTTTTGAAATAATTTTAGCTGAAGTAAATGAAGAAATATGCGATTTTTGGTTTTGTGTAAATCATTTTATGTTTAAGTAATTATTACAGCCACAACGATATGGTTGCTCTCATATGACAACACTCCAAAAACAGATTTCGCTTATAAAAATTAAAAAAACTAATATTGAATTATTGTTAATACAACCATACAGAAGCCTAAAACAACAAATTAAAAATTTTAACTTTCCCCAGTGAAAATCTTTAGCGAAAGGGATAAACGAATGTGTGAATGTAAAACATTTTTTTATTAAAATAAAATGTATAGGTGCTGGGAAGCTGCTGATCTGTTTTCTTTTTTAGCATAAATATATTTTTTTTAAACATCTTCCCCGGACTCTTTCCACCCTTTAAAGGTCGAATGTAGAAAAACGCTAAAATATGGGTTTAATTAATATTTGTTTTTTATATATGTTCCAATTTTCGAAACAATCTAATCAAAAAACAATGTCTTTCTATATAAGCTTCACCACCCCCTTTCCTACCTTCAAGGTCGAAGTTTTTAAAACCGCCTCTTTTTAAGAATTTAATTTTTAAAATACAACTATTGACCAAATTTCATCATAATAGGTTCTAAAAAAATTTGTGTGGTACTCAGCCCTGATATAAAATTTCACTTTGTACCGAGAACCCCTCTCCGAGAGTTGAACACGGAGAGGTTAGCATATTCGGAAAGGAGTTTAAAATGAGAAAAAGTTAATTTAAATGAGATCAACTTTACCGTTTATGCGTGTAGAGATGCTTTCTATGTAAAATATGTTCTATCATGAAAGCCGCTACTACCCAAAATCCAATATTATCTCCAAACATTTTTAAACTTCACTCTAACTGCGTTCTGACAGTCTAGTTTGTGTCATATAATTCTGTCCCTTCTACAAGACACTCGACAATTTGAATGACCTCAGTTCAGTTTACATCAAAAAGTTGCTTGAGTTCATCTACAATTCAAAACGGCTGAAAGACAGACCCTCGTCGTTGGTATCACAACGACCCATTTTGCGGCCTAAGTGTGTCTTCCGGCAAGTCCCATGCCCAGACAGCCACTTTAACCCAACCTAACCTAAAAAATAATATTATAAAATTTCGTACTAATAATTTGTCCACCACTGTAGTAGTCTGCTTATTGAGCAGTAAACACCGCTGGTGGCAAGCAACGCTTTAATGCCAGTAAAAGTGTTGCCCGAAAGTAGCAAAAATAAACAAAAATCTAACCAGCCAACTACACAGATTTCCACCATTTTATGCGCCAAACAACCCACCGAGGTCCAAGTGCACGATTGTCTGTCTGCCGTTCTGTCTGTCGGGCGGCCTTTAACACATTTCGCTCGAGTGACCTTCATATGTTCCAGCCTACTTTTGGTCAGCGCCGATAAGTGTTACGTTCTCGATCTCTGCTGTTTTCACTTTCTTGCATATTTTTTATTTGTAATTTTTTATGTTTTTTCGGTACAATTTTATGTTGTGGCATTTGTGCTTGTTTTGTGTGTTTATTTTTGTTGGCGTTGCCATTTTTATGTCTGCAATATGCGCTTCGAATTTGATTTGATGGCATTTTTGTTGGCGCACTGCTGACTGGAATTTAAAGCGGTCATAGCTCAATTGTGGCTGGAATTCGAAAAGCAATCATATGGTTGAATCACTTTTGGTCTTTTATTTGACCTGGGTTTGCCAATGCAAAGCTGTAGATGGCGAAATTGTGCCAGTTTAGTGTACAGAAAAAATTGGAAAATTCGAATTTCATTGGAAAATGTGTGAACAAATTTATGATTTATAGAGTAAGTTTAAAAATTTAGAGGTATTCTAAATGTCGAATCCTAATCCTAATCTTTCATTAAAGTTTCATTTGGAAGCAAATCATCTGAGTCATCCTTTTAAATGTGTCTTCCTATGTGTTGTTTATACTCGTATATGAGGCGTTTTCGATACCACAAAGTCCTTACTCCTTACTTACTAAAGAGATTCATATATGAGGATTTTTTAGCGAAACTACGAAATTTAAATAATATTGCAACGATGAGGCACTCTGTGCTGTGCATGAATGCTTTTCCAAGCATACTTTTAGGGATGCACTTTGGAGTACGGCCGGTTGGCAATAATTCCGATATGGCAAGGATGGTTCGCGAAGGTGGTGGGCTGTGCTAGAACAATAGGGAGTAGAACTAGAATGTGCAAGAAACATCGGCGCGATAAGAAAACAGGTATAAAAAGCAACAGTGGCAGCGCAGAGAGTCGAGTCTGTGCTGAGCAAGCAAAGGGGAAACATGCAATAGTAGAAGTGTAAAGTAGTAACAAGTGTAAATTTGTAAATAAAGCGATTGTTGGTTTTTGACTGCGTTTGGGCTGACTAACTGAAGTAGTTTTATTTTCAAGCACAATCCAAAACGAACTTAGAGAGGTAATTTTCGTAACAATATAAAATAGTATAACTGGTAAAACAGCTCGATTTCCATACTAAAGCTTAATTTTTTTCAATTTAAATAAATTAAATTTAAAATGAAATATATTCTTTAAATTAAAATACTACGATTTAAGAAGTTTCATGCTTCAAACTAAAATCGGATTTAATTTTATTCATCTAAATCAATCAATTGTTTGAAATCCCATGACTTTCCTTTCACTTACTCCGGTTGCTTCGTAATCACACCTTGGGGCCATATTAATAAATTAATATCAATTTCACAGCATAGCATTTGAATGATATGGAAAACAATTAGCACACAGCTGGAGCTCTGGTTTGAGGATAATAATGACGATGTAAATATGTGGCAGCACCTTAAGGCAAAGCATTACGGAGCATCAGCGATTGCATAAAGCGATTAACATTGGAAATGTTAATTAATTTGGCAGGTGATGTCAATGTTACAGCAAAACCAAATCAGCCACAAGCGACAAGCTAGCTGCAAGCGGTTACATGTGGCACACCATTTACGATTAAATGGACGATTGGAATGAAAGCGTAGCGCTTTGAATGCGGTTCTGAAGACAAGTACTTGTGGGATTAGGCAAATGTAACGCAGAACGATGAAGTCTAGCTGCACATGAGTTTAACTATATATGCAGTTAAGTAATAAGCGATAACTTTTGCATACTTCAAGGCGAACGAAAGTTATCTTGTTTCATTGATAAATCGCTCATCTGTAGACTTTTCTCTCTTCTAATTTTTGAATACGTCAAGGCGTTTTAAGGAGTACAAAGCGAAAGCTATACTTGAGGGTGTTAAAGAAATCACAAAATTCAAAAATGGAATTCAGTTCATTCTATAATATAAATTTCTTATCTATAGAAACTTTTTTTTTCTTCTCTAGTTGGTAACTCTTGCATAACTCAATGTGTTTTAAAAAGTACAGCAGCTACAAAAAACTACAATTCTTATCCAACATATTTGAATTTCATGATCCTTTCATAAAGAATACTTTTTTGGACTCTGTCTCTCCCACATAGTTACACAAATTTATTTTCCAACCACTAACTGAAATTGGTTCTATATTTCAAAGCATCACAGCCAGCACAGCCATACATCATTCTGCCGAATTAGCCACTAGTAAAAACCAAAGGACCTATTTATATCCATAAATATTTTTCCCTACTCGCCTTTAATTGGTGACTGTTGCATTTAGCAGGATGTCATAAAAAGCTCTGCACAAAATAATTTTTCTCTCTCTCGGCATTAATTATTCTAAAAGCCCGCTCTTCCATATAAACTTCACTCTACGTCACTAATTGATTTAAACTGAAGCATACTTCAAGGCCACACAATCAACCCAGCAACATTTTCCTCAGCTTAAGCAATGCTATAAGAATCTTCTGTGAACTCTCTACCCATACAAATGATTATTTGCAGTTTTAGCTGATAACTGTTGCATACTTCAAGGCGTTATAAAGAAAATATAAGCAAACATTCTCTAAATATTGCAGCAAAAACAAAATTCTTTTGAATCTTTGCCTTGCTCGCCAATTAAAATTTCATTTTTCAACTGCAGATGAAAACTGCTGCATACTTCAAGGTGTCAAGGTGTAAATATTTCAATATAACTTTTTAACATAGAATCTTTTGATTTGCTCAAATTTTTTTTATTTTATTTATTTATTTTACTTACTGTCCATAACTATTGCAAATTTTTAGATGCCAAAGAGATCATAACAGCAAGCAGAGTTCAATTTTCTCAGATTAACTTTTTATAAGACGGATTCTTTTGACTTTTTTTCCCTACTCAGCTATAAAAAATCTCTTTGCAGCTATACTCGAAAACTATTGCATACTTTTAGGCTTCAAATAAATCATAACAGCAAGAAGAGTTCAATTTTCGCACATTAACAAGACGAATTCTTTTGACTTTCTCACCCACTCAGCTACAACAATGTCTCGTGTCACTTATAGTTGAAAACTATTGCATACTTTTAGGCCTCAAAAGGATCATAACAGCAAGAAAAGTTCAATTTTCGCACATTAACTTTTTACAAGACGGATTCTTTTGACTTTTTTACCTACTCAGCTATAAAAAATCTCTTTGCAGCTATAGTCGAAAACTGTTGCATACTTTTAGACCTCAAAAGGATCATAACAGTAAGAAGAGTTCAATTTTCGCACATTAACGAGGCGAATTCTTTTGACTTTCTCATCCACTCAGCTCCAACAATGCTCGTGTCACCTATAGTCGAAAACTATTGCATACTTTTAGGCGTCAAAAGGATCATTACAGCAAGAAGTTCAATTTTCGCACATTAACTTTTTACAAGACGGATTCTTTTAACCTTCTTTTTGACCTACTCAGCTATAAAAAATCTCTTTGCAGCTATAGTCAAAAACTATTGCATACTTTTAGACCTCAAAAGGATCATAACAGCAAGCTGAGCTTTAATTTCTTGAGTTAAATTTTTTTAAGCATACTTAAACATATTCTTTTGATTTTTTTCGCTCACTAAGTTATTCAAATATCTTTCTGCACTTCTAGTTAGTCGAAAATTATTGAATAGCTTAAGGCGTTTTAGAGATCATAATAAGAAGCAAAACTTCAATCAACTTTTAAAACAAATGTCTCTCATCATTTGCTTATAAATACTGCATATTTTCAGCCGTTATACTATACACAGCACGGAAGTCGACTGAAGTGCCCTGAATTTCTCATCACTGATTCTAAAAAACAAAATTCTTCCGAGTCTTAAACAATCTCACCTATACAAATTCAAATTTTTAGCTGCAGCTGAGAACTGTTGCCTACTTCTGGACGACTAACCTCCTTTTTTTCAGCTACTGTCTCATCTACACAACTCATTTTTTATTCTCCTATAAGTATGTGTAACATAATACGAACATATTTTCGGCTTCTGCAGGCAATTGAGTTTCAATCAAATTTGAATTTGATTTCAATTGCTGGCGTGGGAGGCGCAAATTATCGATAACTGATGGGTGGAAAGATAATAGTGCGTAAGTTCAATGTTTGTTATTTAATTGAAATTTAATAATCAATTAATATTTCGTGTGTATGTTGTTCGATTTAATAAGCACAACAAATATGGGTAAATCAAAAAGCAATTAAAGAAAATCATATTTCAATAATTTTGCAGGTTGGACTCCCGATGCAACAATAATAATAACCTGCGGGCATATAAAAGTAACACAAACACATTCACATAAGCAAATATTTACCAATACGAATTTTAGTATTTTATTGGAATAAATTTCATGCACACACACACACACACACATATATATGCTAAGCGACTACTAACAAGTGATGCGCCGTGAGTCAGTCAGAGTGAGACATTCAATATATTTGCCAATTATTCATATACAAATAAAAATTTTACATACACACGCACAGACCTGCAAACATGTTAATAGAAATATATATGTATTACATTAATACATACGTACATGTAGTCAAACAACGAAAGCATGCAAAAACCATTCGGAGGAAATTGAAAAACTAAATAAAATTACATTTGTCTGCGCTGAGTGTATGTGTGCGCGCGTGTGTGTGTGTTGGTGTGTTTATATGCAACAATTTCTGTAGGGTGTGCGAACGAGTTTACCTAATTGAAAACTAACTTAAAGTCAATAAAAATAATAATAACAACCACAACTACAAGAATAACAACAACAACAATGGCAATAACAACGCAGCCGCAGTGGTGAAGAAGAAAATCGAAAGCAGTGAAAATGCCGCCAGCAGCATGAAGGCAATGTAAAAGATAGCAACAAAAATCTACATAAGGACAAGACCCTCAACATACAACAACAATACGAACAACCACTACAACAACAATGAACACAACAAGCATCGCATAGTCCTAACGCCGAGAAGAGATGGAACGAAGCAACGAAAGCTCACAGAGGAATGCAATAAGGACGCTGCGACATTCGCATACTTGCTGCTCGACACTGAAGCAACAACAACTGAGGCAACAGCAACGAAAGAAGAAAGAACAAGAACAAGATAGTCGTATAAAAGCTGGCAACACGATCGAATCTGAAGCGGCGAGGCAACTGCGAATGATTGAATTGGCGGCGGCGGCTGCAGTTGCTGCGTTGGCGGCGTTGAGTGCGGATTTTGTTAAAATCTGCCGTTAGACGGCATTGATGGGTGACAATAGCAACACTCACAACAACCACAACAGCAACAATAGTAACAACATTCACCATTTTGAACAACAAAAACAACAAGAACAATACGGCCATGACAACATATGCACGCAATCAACTGAAATAATTGCAATTTGCATTTACAAGCAGACCAACAACAACAAGAAAAACAAATTGAGCAATTTACTCATACACACACCCACACATCAATGTGTGTTTTGTGTTGATATGTGTAAGTGTATTGAAGTATATATATGCGTGTGTGTGTGAGTGTAACTAGACAAAAGTGAGTGTGTGTGTGTGTGTGTCGAAATGCTATTAAAATCTATACAGGCTGAGCTGCTTTAACGTGCCACCTCAATCTTCTAGTTAACAAGTTGATCTGTATACATTCTAAAGTGCCAAATAAATTCTATAAAATGATAGTAGTTTATTTTGAATGCCAACCTGTATTTGTTTATATTTTTTTCAGCATTTACAGGCTTTGAAAATCAATGTTTTATTATATATTAATCAGCTGCTAAAAATTACCCCAATCAAATCACTTCCACCTAATGAACTGTTCTGAGATACTTCTTTGTGCAGTGGTTTAGCAGAGAAGGGGGTTAGTCTACTTTAATCTACTATTGACTCGACTATCTACTTTAATCGACTATATTTATATATATATATATTTTTTTTAAATTTTATTTTTTATATTTTTTTATTTATTTTAATTTTATATATTTTTTTGTTTTCCAGCGTTGTGTTTGTAGACCCATATCCATCAACTTGCTGGATTCTTCTCGACTAAAACAACCTTCAGTTCGGGAATTTGTTGAAGCAGACCACGTAGTGAGTCCCTTTTCGTCTCCAAGAAGTTCGCGATTAATCATCCGAAGGTCTGTAGTAATCATTGACTTCCATCCTTATCACTTCATCTTGTGTTATCTCTAGTAGATTTGCATGCCTAATGGTTCCCTTTGAACGATTGTCCCAGAAATTGTCAATTGTCTTTTTACCAAAAAAAAAACCAGACACATGCCCCCAATGTTTTTCGACTATCTCGTCATCTTCGAATCACAGTCTGCAGGTAACTTCCTCGACAAAGTTTAAGCATGCTAGATGTCTTCTGAAGTAACCGTGCCCTTTTATCAATTCTGTCAGCCATCCAAAAGTTCTCCAATCAAGACTAAGAACTCTTGCTGCAAAATGGCGGCGGTGGTGGGGGTCCAACGTTGGGCCCAAATTCTAGTAGAAGTTGTGCCGGTGCGCCCCAAAAATCATCTGAAAAAATATTGCTATTAGTTATTATGAGAAAATATACATATACAAATATATCTTCTAAACGAACTTAAAAAAAAAAAATATTTTCTGGAAAATACAAAAATAAGCTCGAACCGAAAAAAAATTACCTTTTTCTTAATTTCCCGAAAATGGCGCCGCGGATTTCGCCAAAAACAATGACATTTTTAGTTAGTTTAGAAGTTCTATGTTTCAAAAAGTTACTGCCCAAATTTTAGATCAGTGGGACTAAAACTTGCCGAGATATTCGACTTCCGTAATCAAAAACCAGTGTTTCGAAATAATTCGGTTTAAACTTTGCGTTACCGATATCATGCGGAACGAATTGACCATCAATAAAGCGCTGCTGCAGGCGAACGGGTCATCAGAATTAAAAACCACTTGAGGGAGATATTCTTAAGACCCCCCTGGAGTCTAATTCATAAAAAAAAAATTTTTTGAAAATTTTGTAAATTTACACGAATTGACCCGCTTAACACTCCGATGCTCAACAAGGTCCGTAGGGACCTATGGCGTTTTTAAAAGCAATTATTTTGTATTTTATACGTTTTTACCATCTGTCTGTAGTAAAAAATACATAATACAAACACATCTACACACATTATGTAACACTACATTATACAATTACAAGCCTTATATGCAATATTACAATAGAGGTCCCTGGGGACCTTGTTGGGCTTTGGCCGTTTAAAAAGTTGTTGGGCATCCGAGTGTTAAGGCTGCCCTAGAGTTATGTTTATATTTTTCCACCAATCACAATGCACTGATGTTTCTTATCTATCGACTAAAACCTTGAACCTTGAATTAATAATTTTTTTAATAATTGACTGGCACGACAGCCCGCGAGACTAAGGCCTAGCTTCCCGCAACCACCCGTGTTGTGCGTGTGAATTTGTACGCGGGTGGAAGGGACCTACAGTTTTATAGGTTCCGAACGGCAGGTTGGGAGCTTTTTCATAAGCAATTTTTACTCTCAGAGGTTTGCCATTTCCAGCTGAGAGGACAGCCACCGAAAGAGAAAACGAGTTTTTTCTTTTTTAGGTGTTATTACAGCCGTATTGAACCTGAAGTTGCTGCCTTCGACTCGCGGTCCAACGCACTAACCCACTGAGCCACGGTGGCTGCCGAATTGCTTGGTCAAATTCTTGGCTCGATGGACCAGCTCTCAGCTCACTTTCCTCCGTACCGACATTTACCCATATCCGAATTATCCTGTTATCACGTGCGCATTAGATGAGTTTTTGGACCCATTCGAGTTCAAAAGATAGAGAAAGAATTTTATCATCCTCTGACTTTCGATTAGGTGATCTAAGTTGTAGTGGCTGCCTGTGTATGAAACATACTTAGGCCTCTATATGGGCCTCTTGTGTTGCCATAGAGTCCACCCATTTGAAATGTGTAAGCAACACTGTTTTTTCCAGCTTGTGTTGCCACCAGGGACCGGAAATAACAGTTATTTATGAAAACTATATTTGAAAAGTTTACTATGAAGGAAAAGTCACACAAATAAATTAAATATACCAACAGATTTCTTTTCGTGTCAAGAATCATATTTGGCAATAAACTTTTATTATGCAATTTTTACGGAAATATAAAAAATAAGAATTATTTTTTTTTTTAATATTTTAAAAATCCTTTAATAACAATTATTTTTGATTTTTTTCTTATTAGTCCATAAGTAACAGTTTTCTTTCGATTTTTATTTTAGTTGACCTATGATAACAGTTATTGATGACTTTTATTTAAAAAAGTCATAATAAAAATTATTCAGTGACTTTTATTCATAAAAGTCATCAATAAAAATCATTCGGTGACTTTTATTTTTTAAGTCATCATTAGACTTTTTAAAAAAGACTTTTTTAAATAAAAGTCACCAATAACTGTTATCATAGGTCAACTAAAATAAAAATCGAAAGAAAACTGTTACTTATGAACTAATAAGAAAAAAATCAAAAATAATTGTTATTAAAGGATTTTGAAAATATAAATACTAAATAACTGTTATTTGTTGAGTCATAAAATAAAAATCAAAAAATAACTGTTAAACATTGATTTTTATAATAAAACTTATAACTGTTACGGTCCCTGGTTGCAACGCACTTTACAGTTTAACGTCGAATCAGAACTTTGGTTGGCAGTGCGATTCTTTCACTTGTGCGATTCTTGTAATTCTCATCTGCTTCATGTGGACAGCGATAGAAGTAGATGAGTGTTTTACCAGCCCGAACTAGGAATCGAACCAAGGGCCTCTGGTATGAGAAGCCAACGCGCCATCCACTGGACTATCGAGGCCAGTTAGGTGATCTAATGTATGAATCGTTTCCAGCACCTCTGCTTGGTAGAGCGATACAGAATCTCAGAGTGCAGTGATGCACAGTGCACCTTAGGTTCATTTTCCCAAAATAATTCCTGCCATTTATGAGAGATCCATCTGTAAAAACACTAATGTCGCCCTCCTCATACTCTTTGTTTGAGAGTCCGTCTGCAGTTAGTGTATTGTAGGACATTTCGGTCCACTTCAATCCACCTAAGCCATCTTTGCGCATTTGTCCTCCTTGATGTCATCTTGTGCCAGTTCAAAGAACTCATACACCCACATGTCCTTGTACCACTCCAAACTTGTTCCATGTACCATTCCATTCATGCTTAGTGCCATTGTTCTCAGTATCACCAAGTCCAGCGGCAAAAACCCAAAAAAGGCCTTCAAAATATTTCTAGATTCATATCTTCTGAAACGTAACGTCATCAATGTTTGTCACCACCGTGTATAAATACATACATACATACATACATATGTGCATATGTATCTATGTTTCTATGTATGTTGGTCTATATTTCAACTAAGCATTCTCTCTCTGTTGTTTGTATTAGGAAATTTTGTTTATTTTTAATTTTGCATTTTTCTCCAGACAGAAAACATTACGCCAAGTAACCAAATTTTCTTCCACTTTCATAATTTCTCTTTACCTATTTTTCTTTGCTTTCATTGCTTTCTTTGCCTTTTTCTCTCTCTCTGGCATCATTATTTAGCTGCTTTTATTTCGCTGGAAATTAAATTAAAACGATAGACAAATGCCAACGTCGCGTCGTGTTGCTTACGATGAGTGGCAAAATGTGTTGCATATTTTTCGGCACTTTACTGGCAATTTGCCGACTAGCAGACAACAGCAACATTGGCATTAAATTAAACAGCATTTTTGCACTTAACTGAAACGTTACAGAAAAGTGTCGGGATATATATTTTTATAAAACAAAAAAAAGATTGCATCAAGTGTATCAATTTGCTTCATGCGCAACTAAAAGTATGCTTGCTTTTTGTGTAACATAATAACTTTGATTAAGTTGTAATTAAATTTTTATGATTTCAATGTTAACAAATATGGAAATATAATATAATATTTTTGTAAATACACGTATTGAC
Organism: Melieria crassipennis; assembly: GCA_963668005.1. Lineage (NCBI taxonomy): Eukaryota > Metazoa > Arthropoda > Insecta > Diptera > Ulidiidae > Melieria > Melieria crassipennis. The sequence continues at coordinate 22,396,494 of OY764963.1, forward strand.
AAACAAGTAGAGCCATGAAGTACAGTAAAGCATGATATTCAAAGCCTACAATTATGCTACAGAAAGTTTGAAAGGTTGATGGCATAGAGAAAGTGTCTAATTTTTACTAACAATTTATATTTGTCTCTGTTTATGTAAAATACTTGTAACTAGTGTTGAGAAAAATAGGCGTACAAAGATTTTTAAACGTTACTTAAAAGGTTTTTGACTTTTTAAAAAAGTACTCAGTAGTCTAGTACCCACAGGAAATTAGTACGAAATCAATAGCAATTTATACAAGGTTTCAAAAATTGAGCTGTATTAAGACTTAATCCTGGAAGTGCATCGTTAGTCCAATCGACTAGCAATATAACTTTTTATACAGGATCAAGATACCGATGCACCTCCAGAATAAAACGCAATATTGAAAAGAATTTAAAATCAAACTGAATCATGAGATTTATAACAAAAAAGTCAAAGTCTTCACATTGCTGTCACGGAAACACTGAACAAAAATATTAGAGATTTCATACTCGTTACTTCGTTAGTTCGGTAATCGGTAGTTTTGTAAGTGTTTTGTTAAGTTTTTAAAAGAAGGAACTACCCAACTGCCGAGTAATTAAGTTAGGAAGATAAGGGTGGTGTCTCCGAGGGAAACTCATCTAAGCCTTAGAGACCCATTGTTATATCTAAGAAACTCGGACTCAGATCCCTTTATCCATAGGACCAGTTTTTGCTTTGAGCTATAAAATGTGAACAGTCCTAACGGTCAAAAGTCTCCCAGATTATCGGAAAAGAAAATGATCGAGTAAGTTTTCATTCTCTTAAAGAATGCAAGACAAGAGCATACAAAATGAAAAACGCTGTCTTGTTCTTCTTCCTCCTCCAAGCAACTCGTGCTGAAGTCAGTAGAAGGCAGTTTCAGACTTTCCAGACCAATAAGGGCTCTAAGCTTATATTTCTATAGTGAGAAAAGTTCCCTGGAACGAAGAAGGTTCAGAGTCGACTAAGCTTGGCTCGCAATGAATTCTATATGAAAAACTGAGTAACAAAGTCACAAGTTGGAAGGTATGAAAATTCGTTCTTTAGTTGTTTTAGTTGAGTTAGTTTTATTTTTCCATATGTTCCTCTTTAAATGTTCTCAATAAAGCCTTAAGTGTGAATTAGTCCAGATTATGCTCACAACAATGCTACTGCCATTTGTCAGTTGTTTCTGACGTTTGTTTTTCCTTTAATTTAATTTTTTCCATTACCGCCTAAATGTAGGCTATTTGTTGAACACATTTTTGAGTAAAGTCTAACTGAACTGTCTCCTTTCGTCTCAAACACATGTTTTCGTTAAGGTCCTAGAAGTTTGCCGCCACACTCAAACACTCTTAATTGCTGGCGCCCAAAAGTATGCACATAAAGCATAATTCACTTTTATTTCATTTCCAGTACAACTTCGCAACAAACACTCGTGTTGCTTCTACTTTATGGCCACACAAGCAAACTGCTCACCTAGAGCGCACAATCTTCGTCGTAACCTGCTACAACTCCCAAAAGTATGCTTTGCGCTTCGTTTCGCTCTGGCTTAAAGCGCTCAAAGATTTATGAAAACACATTGAAACTTTAACATAAATTCTGCCAGCCATTCTATTTTAAACAAGAATAACAGCTAAACTTTTGCCACTCAAGACATTTCAGTTCTTAAAACATTTTTATTTTTCCTTTTGGTTTTGTTTTGTCCTATGCTACGGTTTCTTAAGCGTTTGCAAAACGGAAGCGACACATGCGACTGTGCTGTTTTACACGTAAGTGTTGTGTTTCCTTTTTGGTCATTTTTTGGCTCAACAGTGGCAAAAACTTTTGCACGCACGTACTTATGTGCTCCGCCATGCATGCACGTCCTTGCAGTTGCCTGTCATTGGCAGCCACTCGCTCCGGCTGCCGGGCCGCCGGTGGAACATGTTCCTGCTACTTTAATTAGCTCACGTATGTGCCGGATGCGCGCACACACACATACACACATGCGAAGCGGCACTCGACTTGTTTGTTGCGCCGCCACTCCACTGATTTATATCTCAGATAAATTCCAGCCAAATTTATGACACGTAAATTGCCCTCGCAAATATTCCTCGGCAATTTGACGCTGCCGTCGCAACCAATGTCGTTGCTATTTACAACTGGCAAATTAAATCGTGCGCCCGCCTCTGTCATTTGTGTCCTTGAACTTCAAACACCGCCTCAAGCTGACGATGGCTGACGATTTTGGCCACTTGTAGGCCGCGACAAATTTCTACTTTGCTTATTTTGAATTTAATTCGACACAGCGAAAACAATTCCGAATCTATGCAAACTGCTTTATTTTGCTTAGAAAATGCGATACTTGCCTCTTTACGATAAAATGAATTTTCCGAACTAGTTCAACAATAATTTCCTCTTCTACTCAACTTGCAAATATATGCCATGCAATATTCCAGCCCTTCTGAGATGTTAATTTTCTGTACTTGGTTCGATACTTTTTGTTGTCTTTTCACTACTTTACTAATACAATAGTTTCACATTAAGCGTGTCTGAACTTTAAAATTCAACAAAAAGAGTTGTGTGCAATAAATATACGGCAGACACTTTTATTGCATATTAAAGTAAATTCAATATATTTATTTAATATTAATTAATAATTATTTATTTAACTTTCATTGCATATTAAAGTAAATTCAATATAATTATTTAATTTTTAAAACTACATCATTGTGCAATAAATATATGACAGACACTTTTATTGCATAGTAAAGTAAAATCAATATAATTATTTAAATCTCTATCATTTTAATGCAGGGACCGTAAATAACAGTTATTTATGAAAATTATATTTGAAAAAATTACTATGAAGGAAAGGTCATACAAATCAATGAAATATACCAATATGTACATATCTTTTCGCATCGAGAATCAAACTTGGCAATAAACTTTTATTTTGTAATTTTTATGGAAAAATTAAAAAATAAGAATTCGTTTTTATTTATATTTTAAAAATCCTTTAATAACAATTATTTTTTATTTATGTTGTCCTATGATAACAATTTTTTGTGAATTTTATTTTAAAATTTTATCAATAAAAATCAGTCAGTGACTTTTATTTCTTCAGTCATCAATAAAAATTGTGTATCATAAACATCAATAAAAATTGTGTATCAATAAACATTTTTTATTGATGACTTAAGAAATAAAAGTCACTGAATGATTTTTATAAATGACTTTTATAAATAAAAGTCAATGAATGATTTTCATTGATGACTTTTATAAATAAAAGTCACTGAATGATTTTTATTGATGACTTACAAAATAAAAGTCACTGACTGATTTTTATTGATGACTTAAAAACTAAAAGACACTGAATGATTTTTATTGATAACTTTTATAAATAAAAGTCAATGAATAATTTGTATTGATGACTTTAATAAATAAAAGTCACTGACTGATTTTTATTGATGACTTTTGTAAATAAAAGTCACTGAATTATTTTTGTTTATGACTTAAAAAATAAAAGTCATTGAATGATTTTTTTGATGACTTTTATAAATAAAAGACACTTACTGATTTTTATTAATGATTTTAATGAATAAAAGTCACTGAATGATTTTTATTGATGGCTTCTATAAGTAAAAGTTACTGAATGATTTTTATTGACGACTTAAAAAATAAAAGTCATGGAATGATTTTTATTCATGACTTAAAAAATAAAAGGCACTGACTGATTTTTATTGATGACTTCTATATTTAAAAGTTACTGAATAATTTTTATTGATGACTTCTATAAATAAAAGTTACTGAATGATTTTTATTGATGACTTAAAAAATAAAAGTCATTGAATGATTTTTATTGATGACTTAAAAAATAAAAGTCAATGACTAATTTTTATTGATGACATTTGTAAATAAAAGTCACTGAATGATTTTTATTGATGACTTAAAAAATAAGTCACTGAATGAGTTTTATTGATCACTTTTATAAATAAAATCCACTGAATGATTTTTTTTGATGACTTTTATAAATAAAATTCACTGAATCATTTTTACTGATGACTTTTTTAAATAAAAGTCACCAATAATAGTTTAACTAAAATAAAAATTGAAAAAAAACTGTTATTTATGGACTAATAAGAAAAAAATCAAATATAATTCTTATGAGATTTTTAAAATATAAATTAAGAATAACTGTTATTTGTTGAGTCAATAAAAAAAAGTCAATAAATAACTCTTAAACATTGAATTTTATAAGATCAAACTTTTGATGACTCTGTTACATAGGTTGGGCTGGATCTTGCCAAATCATTTGCTCGTCTGTGGGTTTCTTCGCTCTCTTCCTTTCCTCACCATCATACACTTTCTGCTAGTATTTGCTTTGCTCACAATTTTTCAATTCTGTCCCACTGTTTCTGCCTTCCAATTTGTTTTGCATCTCCTTAATGCTTTATTTACGTCTATATATCTTTTAACTTTATCTGCTTTGCTTCACCCACATTTTAAATAACCGCACTTTTCTGTCTGTCTCGTTGAAACAATTTCCATTAATACATTTTAAGTAGCTGCACTTTGCTGTCTGTCTCCTTTAAAAAATTTCCATTAATCTCGCCACAACGTTCTGCAGTTTTCAATTCTTTATCGCTTTTTCGCTACTCACATCGTGTATCAATCTTCCTTTGGCTTTTATTGGCCGCGCTTTCTTACACCTTCATACCCTTTCCGCTACTTTGCCTCTTTAACTCATTTGTCCTTCTCGCTCTGCTCTTCTCCCTCCACATATTTTAAATGACAACTAAGCCGCTTTCCACTTTCCCAAACAGCTTTCAACTATTTACTGCCTCCATTTCCACTGAATTTACTTTCCTCCTCCACTTTCTGTCTCTTTCAATTTTCATTCATTTGTGCTTTCTCCAAAAAACTGCATCAACGAATTAATAAAATAACTTTGGCCGGCTTTAGCAGCGGCGACAACAAAGTTTCGCTTTCAATTTAACTTTAAGTGTATTTAAGTACGCCCACAAATGGGCACTGCCAACAGCAACAACAACAAATTCAGCACATACACACACACAAAGTGACTAAATGGAAAATAAAATGGCCAAGTTTATTTAAGTGCGCTTACGCTTTGCTGCTTAATTGCAGTAAAGTTGCAAATTTTAAATTGCTTTTGCAAAAATATTTACAACAAAAACAAATAAAAAACAACAACAACACATCCGAGCAGTGAAACTCATCGATGAAACGAAATGAATGGAACACCTATTAAGTGCAACTTTTTGATGTACTTAACCCTGCATAGACGAAAATATTTAACATACGTAAAAACACAATGTTCATCGATTTGATTGACATAATTTTAAGATCGATTTTTAGAAGTTGGTTGTGCATAAAAAACCGGAAAAAATCCATAAGGGCGTGAAACTAGAGGCCAAATATAGTAATACTGCGCACTCTGTTTTTCATTTCTACATCCTTTGTCCGTTTGAAAGGACTTCAAAATTTTGAAGGGGATAAAAAATAAAAAAATATAAAATATGATGAAAGAGGAGAGGCTCAAGAATTAAAAAAAACTGATTTTTTATCTATTTGTTAAAACAGGATATGAAAAAAGACCTTTGAAAATTTTAATAATTTATATCCTTGAAAATTTAAATAGAATTTTCTAAAAAAAATAAGTATGTAAAACCCAAAATCTCCTTGATCACGTTTCAAAATTTCATTATTCTCGCTTCATTGATTTTGTATCTTTTTATTATTTAAAATAATAATAAATTCGCATTTTTTTACTTCATTAGAATTGCAGCTTCCACCTTTTTTTTAATAACTTACGACCCAATAAAGTAAGAGTAATGAAATTCTGACACGCGATTAAGGAGATTTTGGGCTTTAACATACTTATTTTTCAAGAAAGATCTATATAAATTTTCAAGGATATAAAGGATTAAAATTTTCAAAGGTCCTTTTTTATATCCTTTTTTACAAATCAATTAAAAACCAATTTGTGTTTAACTCTTGAGCCTTTCTTCTTTCATTTGATATACATATCGCCATATTCCAACGAGGTTAAGTATTTTTTATATTTTTTATACCCTTCAAAATTTTGAAGTCCTTTTAAAAGAACAACGGATGTAGAAATGAAAAACTGAGTAGGCAGTGTTACTATATTTGGTCTCTAGTTTCACGCACATATGGATGGTGAAATTTGTTTAAAATGAATGAAAATGAAAAACAAAAAAAAAATTTTTTTATGTGATTTTTTTTGATTTTGGTTCACAATGACTTGCTCCGTAGATGAGAAGAGAACAATGGTAGTCGAAAAAACTAACATTAGCTAAACAGGGTTAAGGCAGAATGGCAGTTTGGGCCAATTTTGTTGGCGACTGTTTATGGCAACGCAAACTCGTTAATGATGTCGCGACATGGCTTATGTCTTTGAAGTGCTTCGGCGGCGACAATGGTCACCATTAGTCCAACAATACTGCAAATTAGTGAAGGTGAATGGCCAACAAAATGTTCAAGTGCTCAAAAACGAACGCCCACTTTTAAGTTCAATGACTCTGGTAATATTAAACGAAGCTGATCACTTTTGAGTTTATTTCAGAGCTGATTGATTGTACAATAAAAATGTGTTAGGTTTCATTCGAAGCATTTGCGTTGGTGAAAAGTTATTTTAAAACCAAAGTGAATATGAATTATGAGAAAATTCACAATAAATTGCAATATAATTTTAACAATTGGGAAAATCAGGCAGACGAGGACTTTGGAATTGGTTTGTTTCCTTCTGTTCTAGAACTTTGAAATGAAATCTGCATCCACGCTGATCAATTTTGAACTGACGAAAGGGAAGAAATAATTTAAGAATATCGACACTTTTAGGCAAAACAAATCAGAAAACTGTTGTAAGGCCAGTACTGCAAGTGATGCTGTATTAGTTTTTCAATTTTCATGCAGACTCCTCTACATTCTAAAGTAAACAACGCTTTACAAACATTTACCATAAAGTGTAAAATTGCGTTTACTCTCAACTGTAAACAAAACTTGCACACACCTTAATCAACATAATAAATTGCACATTTTTGCAACAACAACACACACAAACACACACATGCAAATAGGGCACATAGGCAGCGCGGTTAGCCGCCAATTGCGGTGTGCTCGACACAAGTTGTCGGCATAGGTGGCAACCTCCGAGCACAGCTTAAGTGAACTTTACTTGCATGCTTATAGCTGTACTTGCACTTGTTCTTATTTTATTTGCAAAGTCTTTTTAACCCAATTATCTGCAAAGTAAACTACAAAAAGAACCGTCAAAAACAACAAAAGCAACAAATTTTGCTCAAAAATACAACCGAAAAGTAGTAAAAGTAGCTGAAAGCAAAAAAAAGAATATAAATACATACTTGAAGAATTTCCTTGAACTACGTGCAGCCAGGTTGCTTATGTTACATTCCGTGTAAGTCATGTACGCGGCACATGTAATGGTAATGCATGCATGTGTGCGCGTACGTGTGCGTGTGTGCGCGCTTGCAACTCACGGAAAAAGCGCCTGCGGACATGCAACGGCATATATGTAAATAAAGCTGACTATCTGCTAGGCAGACGGGCGTACCTGCACCTGCCCTACCGCACGCCGCCTTATGCCAACTATGGCAACTCTAATGAGTAAAAGTTGTTACCATTCTGTTGTCGTTGATATTGTATGCAGGCAGCAACTTTGCCAGAAAAAAACACACTTGCCAACTTTAATACACACGCACACACACATGCACATCTGAGAAGTAAAGCACAGAGCAGGAAAACAGCTGGCGGGAACGCACATAAATTGAGACAACAACAATCATTTACATGGCAGCGAATGTAAAAAAGCGAACAAATTTTACATACACAACACAGTCGACAGCAGCGCAGAACAAAGTTCAGGCCAGCAAAAGCCGCTGAGTTGCTGGCAACAATTACAACGAAATAATTTTATATTTATTGATGTTACATTTAATTGGCAACACTGTCAAGCGGGTAGCAACATAAAATAATTGTTATTGTTATTTGCTATTGTTTTGTGTCATTTGTTGTTGTTTCATTGTTTCTGACATGAATATATTTTATTGTTAAAATTTATTTGCAATCATTATGAATGTTGTATATGTTTTTTGTTGTTGGTTGACCATTATAAATTATAAATATTTATGAAATTTTAATGCGTGCTTAAGGGCTCAATTATCGATTTAAATTATTGAATTTATCAATTTAAATGAAATGAAATTTCAAAAATATTAATAAATTGTCAATAATAGTTAACAAAACTATTGTATTCCATTACAGGGTTTTTACTTTGGATTGAAATAAAAATGTCATTACTACGGTTTCCTCTCGATTCTCGCTACTAATAAAAACAGAGACTGCTGTAAATAGTTTCACGACTGATAAAGTCTTTTGTACTGAAAATAATACATTTTTATTTATTTTTTAACCTTTGGAGCAGGGACCGGAAATAACAGTTATTTATGAACACTATATTTGAAAAAATTACTATGAAGGAAAGGTCATACAAATAAATGAAATACACCAATACATTCCTTTTCGCAACGAGCATAAAACTTGGCAATAATTTTTTTTTTTAATTTTTATGGAAATATTAAAAAATAAGAATTATTTTTTATTTATATTTTGAAAATCCTTTAATAATAATTATTTGGGATTTTTTCATATTAGTCCACAAATAACAGTTTTTTTCGATTTTATTTTAGTTGTCCTATGATAACAATTACACTACTCGACAAAAAATTGGTTCATCGCGTGCTCCTAAAAACAAAAGTATTTTTTAGACTAATCTTCGGCTGCTGAACACGAAACTGAAAATCAAAAAATTTTCTTAAGCGTTTTTGAAAAATCTTCGAAAAACACGATTTTTTCCTCTTATTTCAGTTATGTGCACATGTCTCGTAAACAAACCAACCGACTAACAGAAGTGGCCCTTCGCAATTAACTAACCTTTCCAACGATATATAGATTGTCCAAATCAGATGAGATTCGGGGAAGTTACTGACGATGAAAGTGAAAAAAAATTTAATTTTTTGACCATCTTCAAATATTATACATTTTCGAATGGTTTTTTTATAGATAAACCAAATGATCTCCTCTGGTTTTAAAATCTAAGATGAAAGATATATTATTTGAGCAAATATTAAGCCTAACATCAATAGAATTGAAAGAAAAATGACAAAGTTATGATGCACGGAGTGAAAACACCAACTTTTAATTTATTACACCGTGCGAAAAAATTTTTTAATTTTTCCGAGACCTATCCAAATGTTGATATAGACGTAAAACTAAAGGTAATTTATAGTATCTTGGCATAGTCAGTTTTTCATTTTCTGACCCAAAAACCATCTTAAAGGACTTTAAAATTTTAAGGATATACACATTTCAAGTATTTTTTGAAATATTTGCGGTAGAGCAATTATGAAGATATGGGTATCAAATGAAACAGAAAAATTGTCTCCTTTTAACTAAATATTCTATTTTTAACTTTCAGGACCAAAATATGTCAGGTATGCAAAACATAAATGTTTTGGATCTCAGTCTGTAGATTTATACATCTAAATTTTTTTCTATTTCAAAGTTCTGAAAGTTCAAAATAGAAAATTTAATGAAAAGGAGACAATTTTCCTCTTTCATTTGAAAATGAAAAGAATGAAAGAAAATGAAAAACTGACTATGCCAAGATACTATAAATTACCTATATAACTATAATTTAGTTGAAGAAGAAGTTGTGGAAGTAATTGTAGAAGAAGCAGAAGTAGTTGTGGAAGTAGTTGAAACATAAGTAGTAATAGAAGTAGTTGTAGAAGTAATTATTAAACTCGTTGTAGAAGAAGTAGTTGTAGAAGTAATTGTAGAACTAGTTGTGGAAGTGGAAGTTGAAGAAGAAGTAATAGTAGAAGTAATTGTAGAAGGAGAAATAGTTGAAGAAGTAATTGTAGACGAAGTAGTTGTGTAAGTAGTTGTCGCAGAAGAAGTAGAAGTCGTTGTAGAAGTTGTTGTAGAAGTGGTTGAAACAGAAGTAGTAATGGAAGTAGTTATAGAAGTAATTGTAGAACTAGTTGTAGAAGTGGGAGAAGCAGAAGTAATAGTAGAAGTAGTTGAAGTTATAGTTTTAGCGGAAGTATTTGTTGAAGAAGAAGTAGAAGTAGTTGAATTAGAAGTAGAATTGAAGTAATTGTAGAATTAGTTGCAGAAGTAGTTGAAACAGAAGTAGTAATAGAAGTAACTTTAGAACTAGTGTAATGTAGTTCACTGACTGATTTTTATTGATGACTTAAAAAATAAAATTCACTGACAACTCGAAAAATCGAATAACTGTTATTTGTGGACTAATAGGGAAAAAAATAAAAAATAATTGTTATTATGGGATTTTTAAAATATAAATAAGAACTGTTATTTGTTGAGTCATTATTTCATTTATTTCATTTATTTCATTAATTAGCCAATGAATACAGTAAAAATTCTTAAGGCTAAGTTGAACACATTTTAATTGAGATTTGTACAAACGTAAGAAAAGAGAAAGAAAAAAAACAAAGTGATGCTACTTATAGAAAAGATTTAATGAATACATGAATTGATTTTTTGAAACTGAGAGATCAATATCAACAAATTTAGAAATTCTATTGAACTCAATTAAGGCTCTGGAGATAGGTGTATTTCGCGCATAAAGAGCCCTAAAAACACCTACATGGAAGAACTCTGAGCAATGTAAATAAAAGTCAAAAAATAACTCTTAAATACTGATTTCTATAATAAAACTTATAACTGTTACGGTCCCTGCTTTGGAGAACATATCTCTGTTTCCAATCATCGGAAACACTCGGGGCCAATTGCACTCTGTTCACTTTTGATCGGCTATAAGTAATTCCACAACTAATTAAACTTTTTGACTTGAACAAATCTCTGGTGTGTACTTTGAACATTGTTTTAGCAAATTTACAAATATTAAGGCTTAGAGAGGGTTTATGGGTCTACAAGACCCCAGTGGTTTCTCTTTAATAGAGTTTATTCCTATTTTTTTTTAATAATTGACTGGCACGACAGCCCGCTTACGCGAGACTAAGGCCTAGCTTCCCGCAACTACCCGTGTTGTGCGTGTGAATTTGTACGCGGGTTGGAGGGACCTACAGTTTTATGCCGGTTCCGAACGGCAGGTTGGGAGCTTTTTCATAAGCAATTTTTACTCTCAGAGGTTTGCCATTTCCAGCTGAGAGGACAGCCACCGAAAGAGAAAACGAGTTTTCCCGTTATTTTTTTTTTTTTAGGTGTTATTACAGGCAGTATTTGAACCTGAGGTTGCTGCCTGCGACTCGCGGTCCAGCGCACTAACCAACTGAGCCACGGCGGCTGCCAAGCTATTATGCTATTAATGCCAAGCATTAATTGGTTCGAAAAAGACCTGGGATGAGATTTAATTCGACTGGTATTTAACTGTTTTTCTAATTTTTTTCTAATTTTTTCATATCTCGCATAGCGAAAATTTAAAACTTAGAACATTACATTGCTACAGAAAATATTACTAGAAAACTGAATGATACCAAAATGACCACAAAATTAATGGCTTGCTTACAATGCTTAAATTTGGCTCGTCACATTAATAATTTCTAATTTTTTAAATAATAACATCGATCATTTTTCATCGGATTCTATTTTATCAATCTGCAACATTTTACAGAACACTGAGTTTCTTTAATTTAGCATAAGAAGCTTTCAGAACACTATTTTGTCTGGGACCAAGAATCTTCTATTGCTATTCAATTATGCTCTCAACTATTAATATTTCGAATTTGAAAATCAACTAATTGATCGTCAAAGTAGATTAATAATTTTAAATTTCTATGCCTTCAAATCGTGAGATAAGGAAATAAAAAAAAAAATTATCAAAAACATTTAAACCATCATTAACTATCAGACTAGAAGATTCAAAATGTCGATTCATGATTTTTATTTTCTATGCCTTCGAACGTAAAATAAGAAAAAAAATTATCAAAAGCAATTTGCATTTAGATTAACCACCTTTAACTATCAGACTAAGATATTCAAAATGAAAAAACATAACTTAATGTAATAACTGTTGCTCTTTTTTATAAACATTTCATAACAAAACATAGCCAGCTATTGCTCTGTTCAAAGAAATAAAAAAACTTGTGATACATACTCGTATGGATGCAGATTGTTAAAATTTCCTTTAAGTAGTGAAGAAATTTTTTAAAATTCAAAATAAGTATATAAATTAAAACTAAAATATTTTCTGAAGCCCGAAGTAAGTTTACATCTACAATTAATTGTTATCGAAAATGTTATCGAACATGTTTTTGTTTTGACGGAATAAATGTTTTTTTCTGTTTTTGTAATAAAACGTTCTTGAAAACATTTATGGAATATTTAGTAATATATACACAATTTTCCAATGAAATTCAATGAAGTCAACAAATGTTAACAAACTTCTTTCGGCTGTCGGTAAAATTCGTTTTGGTTCCGTCATTTGTGAATGAATTTAGTTATCGATAACAACACAACACAGGGTTGCATGCGAATCAAGCTTAATTTAAACCACGAATTGAGTTCAATTTAGACCAAATGTCCTGTTCAGTCATATAAATTGAGTCAATTTAGTTTTTAATTGAGTTTATTGCTTTGGCTGTTCACACATCTCAATTTAGCTGTTATCGAAAATGTTATCGAACATATTTTTGTTTTGACGGAAAAAGGTTTTTTCTCTTTAAATATAAAAAGCATTCTAAAACCATTTATTGAACATTTAGTAATATTTATTCAACATCCCTACTGATGTAAACAATTCTTAAACAAAGTTTCAAAGCAAATCAATATTAACAAACGTCTTTCGCTTCTGTCAGTTTCTCATTTTTGTTTTAGTTCCGTCAATTGTGAATGAATTTGGTAATCGATAACCAAGTACGACACAGGGTTGCATGACGAATCGAACTCAATTTATGGTCAATTTAGCACTAAATGCAATTAGCTAAATTGAGATTTTCGTATGACAAATTGAGTTCAATTTAGAACTAAATTGAGTATAAATTGAAAAAGTTTCTTAATTATGCAATTTAGTTGGCTGTCTGAAACGGGTATGAATAGGTTATTAGTAAATAAATTTAATTTGCCAAATACGCACCTAGATCTACTTTTTCTAATCGTTTCACTTCCTCAATTTTTTTTTGTGCAACCTATTCTTTGTTATATTTTTTTCTAGTTACTATATTTTTCTTAGAATACGTTTTTATATACTTAAAGGTATTCAAAAGTATTCATTCTACCAGTTTGGCCTTTTTAATCTCACATCTGTTGCCTTCTATGGACACACTGTCTTCTCGACTAACAACGTATACAAATCTCTCTCTCAGCTCTTCTTTTTATCATCTTCTTCTACACGTTTTTTCAATCAACTTTTTTCCATTGTTTTTTTCCAAATGTACAGCATCACTTGTGCCACTTTGACTTCTGATTGTTTTTTTTAAATACACCGCATTATTTCGCTGCCATTTTTTGTGTTCATGACATTTAGCAGACAAGTGTGGCAACTTTGTCCATTCTAAGCGCATTTAAGCCTACTAAACAATTTAAGCTTTTCGCAATGCTTTTTTCCTTTTGCTTTTGCACTTTTTAGCGTCTTAACAACATAAGCTGCAGACTTTCGGCTCTGTCATTTTCGTTGCTACACAACTGCCACTCGTCGCACTGCTTCAAAAGAAGACCAAAAGCCAAAAACGAATCGAAAATCACTGGTCGCCAAACTTAAAGAACGGCCAACTATAAAGTCGCAACAACAAAAAACGAACACTGCAAATGAAGCAAAGTTTCCGTGCTCTGTCGGCAGCGCTGCGGGCCAAGTGTGCACCAGAATGCAGAAGTAAAACGTTCGAGTGCATTGTCACCCGAGCCGCAGCTGCACCCACCGTCACCGTCAGCGTCACCGCCGTTGCCGTCGTCTCTCGGTTTGATGGTTTGAAAATTTGCGAAAGACTTCAACGATTTACTGCAATTGCTTTCTAATGTTTCGCCGCTCGTTGCTTGCCATTGCCGGCTTTTCGTTTGCTTCATCGAAAAAAAAAAATGAAAATAAATAAAGAAATACGCAAAACTTGCCTCAACTTATGGCAACGAAATTAAACTGCAGCATGCCGCAATATTTCAGACACAGGTAGAAAAATTGTAGAAAACTTTGGCGCAGGAAAGGGCAATGGGCGAAAGGACGAAGGAAGCGCAAGCAAGCGATGGCAGCGAGCGTATAGTAGACGTTGACTTGGCTTGTTGGTTTAACTTTTCTTGTTGGTGCAACCAAAACAAAAAATAAAAATTATAATAAAATTTGCATACTTACTTTTCGAAAAGTAAACTTCTTTAGTTTTATATATTTTTTGAAATGCGCTACAGTCGGCAATTAAAATAATTGCAAATAAAAGTGGCATTCAGTTTATGACTTTTTGATACAATAAAAAGTTTGGTATTTAAAGATTTGGGAAATAAAAAAATTAAGTAACAAGAAATATGTCAAAAATATTATTAGATATATAAAAATAGTCAGTTTTTATATTTGATATAAACAATTTTTTTAAACAATTAGTTGATTGTATTTACGTTGTTGTGTAAACGGACCCGACCTGTCAAATATTGTTTTAAAGTAAATTATCAGCGTTCCACCGAAAATTTTTTATTGATTATGGTTCTTATAAAAAACTGTACTTACGATTACTTACGATTTTTTAAGCTCTGCAAAGTAAAGTAAAGTCAAACTGAGTCATTTTTAATGTTGGGGAGAAACGTTTCATGCATTAAAGTAAAAAACAAACCAGTCAAATTACTCTCATTCCTAAAAATTAGTGGTATATATCGATTGTCATCAAATCCTTGAGTGTTTTTAGCCTGAATTCTTCGGCAAAAACTCTAAATTGTATCTTTCTAACTTAAACTATTCGGAAAGAAATCTGAATTGTGCGCTTGAAATAAATAATTTAAGGCATTTGAATCGAAATTGTTTCGCAATTTTTTTAAATAATAGAATTTAGTTACTTGAAGCTCAAGAATATTCATTTGAATAGAAAAATATGTGAACAGCATTTCAAAAATGTGTCATACTGCTTTGTGGACCTTTAGACCTTTTTTGGAATTTTGTTATCCATCAGCTTTCTAAAGTTAAGTATCGGCAGAAACCTCTAGTTTGATTTTATCGCATGCAATTTTGTAAAAGAGATAAATTAGTTCGGTTAAGGCATTTCCAGTCTGAGCCCACTGGGACTCATTTTAAAATCCTTTCTAACGAGGATTTCGTATTTAAAATTCAAACTGCTGTGATCGCTTGACGAAGCTGATCCCATTAACGTACTTTTTGTGCATAAGCCGAACACAATTCCAACCTTGATTTCGTAATTTTATAATACGGAGTTATTGTTATTAAAAGACCGGGTGGTGGCATATAATAGGAAATCTTGTATTGTTTCTACGTCCTCTGGCAAATATCATTAAATGAGAGGCGCAATTCAAAGAATCTATGGTGTCACTTTATCGTGCAGTGTCTCCTTTAGGCTGCTTTGAGAAGTTTTTCTAGTTTTCTTCTTGAAAACTGTCGCCACAGACGGCGATTACCATCTTCATGAAAACATTCCCGCAAGTTACTCACAAAATTAAAATCACAAGTTTATCTCTCAAAATTGATGCTGTTTCTTTAAAATCAATCGCCATAGGCAAATCTCTTATCCCAGCACTCAATCCAGTTGCCGAAACTTTTGTGGTACTAAATTTTTGCATTATTTCATCTCGGCTGCTAAAACGCATTCCCCATAATGGTTTTTCAAGTCAGACAGAAAAAGTCGCCGTGAGCTAAATCAGTTGAATTCGATAGCTCCGGAATGGTGTTTGTTACGTCTTTGATAACAAACTTGTAGACAACCATAAAATTGTGGGAAGGTTTTCTTTGTTGTTGCAAATTTATATTCATTGTAAAAAATAAAACACAAAAGCACTCAAGACAGTATCACATTCAAAAAGCTAATTAAGCCAGGATGCTGAAATTTTGAGGGAATATTGCTAACTGCTGGCAACCCTCACAAAGGTCGAATCGGTTGACTGAGAACGCTAAAAGGTAATGATTCCGGGAACTGTTTGATCATGATGATGTATCACAGTTACTCTTCATGCTTTCTAAGAAATTCTATGGAGTATGGAAAATTTTCGTTGTAGTAACTCCGCTCTATTTCATTGTCATTCATAAAAATTTGTTTTAATAACCTGGTCTTACTTTAACATGGAGTCAATAACTCTGCTGCACAGTAACCTGGAGTAAACCTTTTAAAAAATATTGTACTGTGATGGTGTTGAACTCAGATTATCACATCTTCGTGATCAGATTTTCGTGACAATAAAAGAAAAAAATTTTTTGAACATTTAATATAGTTAGAGGAAAAAAGTACTTGAGGTACTTATCCAGTGCTTACTGTACTAACTTACTGTTTCTAACTATCTTTAATGCCTTCAAACTGTCTGTAAAAAGCGTCACTATTCACTAAGAAGATGGTTTGGGCTCTTCGTTAACACAAGAAAGACCGCAAATTTTCCATAACAACAAAGATTACATATATTCTATGTATATATACATATATTCGCTGAAATCTCGAAAAGTACACAACGGATTTGGCTAATGGTAATTGTAGAAACCTAATTGTAGAACTAATTGTAAAATTAAAGAAAAAATAAAAGTCATCAAAGCAAAAGTTGATAGAAATATTAAAGAAAATACAGATATTTAAAAATGAAAAACCATCAAAACGAACGCAATGGTCTTTCTAGTGTTAATCTGTATTCCGTCTATATTCTCCCATATGCTACTCAGATCCGTAACGAATATTGTGTTTGAGTTCTAAGTCTGCCCGAACTGAAATCTACTTCAGAATTATTTTCCATCTTGGAACTGTCAGCTAAGTTATGATAGTAGAATTCTAGTCTGTATTTTTTTTCACAACTTCTCATCTGTTTAAAGAATCCTCTTATCTAGATCCAAGGATCTAGCAACGCCAGATCCAATTAAGGCTTCAATTGTTATTGAGTGCTCGAATTTTTGCTCTCATCATAATTTCAGTTAAGTTCTCGTAAGGAGTGAACCAGAAAAAATTTAGAATTTTTAAGGACACATTAAAAAAAACGTAATAGTCTGATTTTACTAAAATAAACTGCAGTTTATTATAAATTTCCTAAACTTTAATTCACAGAAAGATTTAATGAAATATAATTAGTGGTTACAAAATTTTTTTATATTTTTCTTATCGTTCTAAATTAGAGATGGACAGTACATTCGGTGACTATTGCATAGGCTTGCTTCTATCGATTTGAGAACTGTACATCATTTTTGCAAACCTTGTTTGTTTTTCTTAAGGTTTGCTTCATTACAGCCCAATATCTTTCAATAGGCCGAAGTTCCAGGCATTTGGGAGGATTTGCCTCTTTTGGGACCACCGTGACACAATTTCCTTCACACCATTCCATAGTTGACCTGGAGTAGTGGCTTGTCGCTAGGGCTGGCCAAAATAAAACTGTTCCTTTGTGCTATTCAATAAATGGTATAAAGCGTTTTTTTTTGTAGATATTCTTTTATATAAATTCTAGAATTAATTGTTCCTGTCGTAATGAACGCCTTGCTCCGCAGACCGCAGGACCAAATAGCTTGTCAAACCTTGAAGCGTTTTGGAAATTTGGTGTATTTGACTTCGGAGTATTTTCTTTGTGTTCCATTCTTATTGTTTGTGGTGAAATAGGTATTCCCAGGCAACTGCTTGAAGTCCATCTTAGAGTAGGTTTCATCATCGAGAATCACGCAATCGAACTTGGTTACGCAATCGTCATACAGTTTTCGAGCCCGCGTTTTCGCTTTTTTTTCTTTTGCTTTCGACCGGTCAGGCACTTTCTGCTATTCGTAGGTCCTTAATTCTTGACTTCGCTTATATCACATCCAGTGGCGGCTTAAGCTGCTCGGGGGCCCGGGGCGGCGACGGCTGAGGGGGCCCCACAAAACGGTGCAGCATAAGTTTGCGTACAAAACTAATAAGGGGAATTTCCGTTTATGCTTTTTACTTTTTTTTTTTAAATGTGTATTCCAGTGAACAGTAAACGGACTTTTATTTTTAAACGACGAGACAAATTATTTTAAACGTACATATATAGTATGTGCTTGAAATTTTATAGAAAGCAGTAGAATCCCAGAGAAAAAAATGAAAAATTAATAAAAGGATAATCTTACTACATCTCTCCAAAATTGATAAAAACTTTCGTGAAATTAGGAAAACTTTTGGGGGAGCAAATTTGTCATTTCCAAATGCCATCTTATATCTCGAAAAAAAACATTTTTTTAAGCTACCCGAGCAGGAGGATTCGATTGTCGACAAAAAATGGGCCAATCGCGGCACCTAAAAATAAAAGTTTTTTCTAGACTAACTTTGGCCGCTGAACACGAAACTGAAAACCAAAAAATTGTTGAAGAAGCGTTTTCGAAAAATCTTCAAAAAACGATTTTTTTCCGGTTGTTTCAGTTATAAGCACATATCTCCTAAAAGAATTATCCGATTAACACGAGCTGTCCGTCGTTCAGAAGATACTACCTTAGTGGCTTTTTAGTGATATATAGATTGTCCAAATCAGATGAGATTTGGGGAAGCTACTGACGGTGAAAGTTGTAACAATGTGAATATTTCGACCAATTTAAAAAATCATAAATTTTCGAATATTTTTTTATAGAAAAAATAAATTATCTTCTCTGGTTTTAAAATCTAAAATGAAATATATACTATTTTAGCAAATATTAAGCCTAACATCAATAGAATTGAAAGAAAAATTATAAAGTTATGATGCAGTGAGTCAAAACACCAACTTTACATTTATTACACCGTGCGAAACAATTTTTTTTTGCCGAGACCCATCCAAATTTTGATATAGACGTGAAACTAGTGATCATTTATAGTATTCTATAAATCGTATAGCATAGTCAGTATTAAATTTTCTGACACAAAGTCCTTTTTAAAGGACTTTAACATTTTGAGGAGATAGACATTTCAATATTTAATATATGCGGTAGTCCAATGATGAAGATATGGGTATCAAATGAAAGAGGAAAATTGTCTCCTTTTAACTAAATTTTCTATTTTGAACTTTCAGGACCAAAATATGTCAGGTATGGAAAACATACATGTTTTGGATTTCACTCTGTAGATTCATACATCTAAATTTTATTCTATTTCAAAGTTCTCAAGAAAGTTACACAAACCCCCCCTAGAAAACACTTTTATTTTTAGGTGTATTTTTCGTGTCGAGTAGAAATCTTCAGAAATGTACAGAAATATTTTATAAAACCCAGTAGCAGTGACTTTATAAAAAAAGTCCTGAAAAAACATATTTCCCCTACATAACAGCATGTAAGAAGCCCATATTTAGCTTACTTACAAGGAGCATAGAATTGCCTTCGAAAACCGGATTTCCGGGACATGTGTTTTTATCCAACCAATAACTGTAATAATAATAATAATTATAACTGTAAATTTGTTTGACGTCTACAAAGTTTAATGAGGTTAAGTAATTGTGTAATTCACACTAGTTTACAAGCAAACTCTAAGATTGCGATATTTAATTTTTAACTTAGAATTTTGTATTTGCATATTTTGCACAAAATTTTAAGTTAAAAATTGCAATCTTCGAGGAAACATTTTTTGAAAATTTGCAAAAAATCGACAAAGTCAATTGTCGATACTGTTTCTCTTTCAATTGATAAAAGTGACAAACAACCTTTCAACAACCATTGTGGAGCGCAAATAGTCTTTTACAAGTTTCAGTTTTGAAAAACTTTAAATTTTTATATAGTTACAAGCTTCTCTCGGGGGCCCCCGCAGCCCGGGGCCCGGGGCGGTCCGCCCCTCCGCCCCCCCTCTTAAGCCGCTACTGATCACATCTCAGTTGATTGCGATGTGCCTGCTGCAGCTGCAACATCTCGAGTCGACCTCGGGGGTTATTCCGAGATGTGCTAACAACCCCTTTCAGCACCTCTGGGTTACTTGGACCCCTTTTTCTGCCTGATTCTTCGGCTCTGTAGATGGAGTTTCCCGCGTTGTAGTTGTTTATAACATTATAAACCGTCGCTACGCTCGCTTTGCTTTCCCGTGCAATGCTTAGTCTAGACTTCGATTTATTAGTCAACTAAATGTCCAGTATTAATTTGCGGGAGCACTTTTGCGGGCTGGATATGTTGACTAAAGTAGATCCAAGATGCAATTAACTAATATAGCAAGAAACTGCAATATTTATAAATACTTTCACTCGCTAGTATCAGCCTCCTAACTCTTGGCATTTTCGTATGCTGGATGCGTGAAAATTCTAAAATTTTTCTGGTTCACTCCTTATTAGCGAAGATATAGCTCTAAGTGGAGTTTGCGTTTGGTGATCTCAGCACAGAGATTCTGGTAGTTTCCTTGTCTTCTTTGCATCTTCATCAAAAATTAGTGAAGACTGTGTCCTATGAGGATTGTATGACATATGACATCTCGGCATAAGTTCAACTCAACCTGGCAGCACTTTTAATAGCAATGAAGGCTGAAGCTGATTAATCATTCATCATAATCATCATTCAAATTAATCATCAGCGGCGTAAAAAGGACTCCAATTACGGTGAACCGTTACACTATTTCAAATCAAATCTTATATCAGAAAATC
This sequence comes from Melieria crassipennis, assembly GCA_963668005.1. Lineage (NCBI taxonomy): Eukaryota > Metazoa > Arthropoda > Insecta > Diptera > Ulidiidae > Melieria > Melieria crassipennis. The sequence continues at coordinate 22,417,227 of OY764963.1, forward strand.
TCTCAAGTTCCACCGCAAATTTTCTTAACCCCAATCTCAATCTATCTCTCCTTCTAAAACCAACACAATATTTGCGCATATGTATATCCCTGGAGTCTTAATAAAAATACAAAAAACCAAACTAGTAATAAGCACTTCAAAGTGAAAGAACTGATTTCAATGAGTACAAAAATGTTGGCTTTTATCAAAATCCCCAAAAGTAGAGGCAAACTCGATAACCTTAAACTCAAACTTTACAAACCATAAACAGGTTTGTTCGAATTACTGAATCTGTATATTTGCATGTAAAAAAAATTCCTCATTCTATATGTCAGTGTAGTATAATGTCTTTCCGATTTCAGTTGCCCTCGCCTCGTTACGCCAGCACCTCGACTTGCTAATTTCTTTCGGCTGCCTTTGCCCTTCAAACATGTTTTTTCCCCTCGCACACTTTACAAACTAACTTTACGACATTTTATCACCAGCATAAATTCTTCAAAACTGTTTGCTGTTCGTCTATTCGTTCGTCTGTCCATACGGCCGTCCGTGCAGGCAAGCAAGCAGTCCCCACTGGACTTTGGTACTTTTAAACTAATTGCAGCGTATTTGCATTTTTTCTACGTCTGCTGTCGCTGCCCACACTGCAAGTACTTCATGGGCCTTCGGTGTGCGTGTGTGTGGGTGTATGTGTGTGTGTGTGTTGCTTCATTCCTCTATGCTGCGCTTTGTCTTTGGATTTATACATGTAATATTTTCTGTATTTTTTTACAATTATTTAACATTAAGCAAAGTTGACTGTTACAATTGTGCATAAATTTCAAGACAGCAGACTTTGATCTCTTACAACTACGCCTCGCACTGCTTGCCACAGTATGGCAGATTTGCGTTAAGTATCAAAGGTAAACGTAACAAAAATTGCAATGGCACCGAGCACAAAAGTTTTGCGGATAACACAATTTCGAATTAAAACGTTGCCATTACTATCACAGCAACAAGAACGACAATTTTAACGGAAAATTGTCGCAAAAAAGACGAAAACAAAATGTTGAAATGTCAAATGAAATTTTCGAATGGACTGTGCAGAAGTTGCAGCTGAAATAGAAACGACATTTACGAGTGTTTGAAGAGCAAATGTAGCTCACGAATAGATTTAGCCAAAGTTTTGTGTGCATTTGACATTTAGGCAAATTTTTGCGCATGGAAGTGCAAACTTTACTTGATGCTAGAAGAATTTTCAGATGAGATAATTTATGACTTTTTAATAGCAATAAAGAATGAATCAGTGTTGCTAGAAAACTTTAAATGTGATGGCCACAGTCTTGAACAAGAAAAGCTACAAATAGCTAAGATAAGTTTTTCTAGCTTATAAAAACAAAATTGTTGCAGCGAGTAAAAGTTAATAGTTATGGACCTTAAAAATACACATAAAACTGTAAGCCATAAGTAAACTTTGTATATGTACAGTGAACGCTCACAACTTTGAACCACTTTGTACAAGGGGTAGTTCGAATTTCCGAAATGTTCGAATTTCTAGACGTATTTTAATTCATGTAAAAAGTCCAAAAATATCCAACTTGAATGTGATGCAATTCTTTTTTTTTTCTTCACATTAAATAATTTAAAAAATTTTACTTGCATACAAATCTCTTTTAATTAGTGACTTAAAATATTAATCGCATATAAACCATAAATCCACAGCTAAGCGATTCATCTGAACCCCTTCATCAAGCTTTTTTAAGATTTGAATTTTAACGTCTAAAGTCAACAAATTTTGTTTACTTTTATTCAACATTTTAGTATTTTTTTTTTACTTTTTAATCGAAACTGAACTAAATGTTTACATACGTAATAATCATTTAGAAGCGGGCGACCAAACATTGCAGTGTTGCCAGATACCTGAAATGACTTTCTCCTAAATCTAAAAAAAATACCGAAATTTCCTGCCAAAAGTTAAAAAAATCTACTAAAATTGTTTTATAATTTTAAATTTTAAAGGAATAAAACTTCTCATAAAAAATTAAAATATATAAATATAATTTTTTTAATGCAGCCTTTTTTATTCATCTTCAGTATAACAACAAATACTAAAACAATTTACAAATACAATACAAAACATATAACAAATGAATTAAATAAAAGTGCAATTTTTGGCGGGATTTCATTGTAACATAAATTAAAACGAGAACAAGATAGAACTACATTTTGTATTTTTTGATAGAGCTTACATTTTGTAAGCTTGCAAATTTTTAACACAATAGGATTCTTTGACTATTAAAAATATGTTTTGTTGCCAATATGTCCAATACATCACACGTCGTTATCCAGAAATCTCCTAAAAATTCACTAAGAATCAGAGAAATTCCCTAACGTAAAATATAAATCTCCTAAATTTTCTCCTAAACAATTCTTCCTCCCAAAAATTCTCCTTAAAGGCCACGAATCTCATAATCTAGGAGGAAATCTGCTGATCTGGCAACACTGAAATATTGTCAATTTGGTGATTTCCATTTTTCATTCAATTTGTGTTAGCAAAATAAACACCAAAACAGAGAGTGAAAAAGGAAGAAAAGGAAAACGCTCCCTAATTCGAATTTTAGAGCATTCAATGCTGTAAAATATGAGGTTCGAATTTCTTGAAGATTCGAATTTGTGAGAGTTCGAACTTGTGAGTCTCTACGGTACTAAGTATATTTGTTTAAAATGGACTGATTCGTGGACTTGAAGTAAATAAAAGATTAAAATTATGATGACAACAGGTCCAAAAAGTTTTAAGTTTTCCCTTCAGTTGCCACAGTTACAAAATTGCATTTCAGTATGTCTTTATAAACCCCGCTAGTAATAACACGTAAGTATAACTGACGATTCCAATGTTTGCCTCATTTAAATATTTCACAAAAAATAATATGTAATTTCCAATTCAATTCTACACAAAACAGTTTGTGAAATCTATTGTCAGCGATATCTGCTCGAATGTGTGTCTCAGCCCAGAAGTATGCTACCAACTAAAGCCTGCTTAAAGCAGCACACTGCCAGAGTTTAAAAGCGCTGCTATAATTTTGTGGCATACTTTTAGGATACTATTACAATTTCAGCTGCAAAGCCACTCTTCCAACTGCGTATTTGCAATGCCGAGTGTATTCAGTAGCTGACGCCGAGTTCATGAAATGCTTTTACAATACGCCAGCTTTTCTAACATTTGACCCCTCAAATGAATTTAAATGTGCATTCTCGTCGACGGTGAGCGACGAGAATGCAACCAAACAAACGAATCCAAAAATCGTCCTTCCACTTCACTTCGAACGCGCACTGTCCGCCATATCCGCCACTAATCAAATTTCTTTGAGTGCATCGCCAAAATTGCACACCAAAGAAAGCCCAACCCGTGCCGCGTTCCTCTCTACTTTCCAGTAACACAACCAATCCCCCCCACTGACCGGACCACGCCAAAACAAATCAAAGCGCAAATTGCTGCAGTGCCGCGAATGCCGCGGCTTGTGTACCAAACGAGCAAAAACTTGCAATAAAAAACCGACGAAAATTTGCAAAAGTGCGGCAAAAGGGCACAGGGCAATTGCAACAAAGCGAACACATGCCACCAACGTTCGACACGCCTACACGCCTGCACAGCTTGACAGGCTTCGGGGCAATGGTGGAAAGCAGGCTTTGGCGCATTTTCCGGCGCTTTTGGCGGTCGTTTTGTTATTTCTCTTTGCACTCATTTCTCTGGCTGCACTTTCTCCTCTTTCGCTTATTTGGGTGCGTTTTTTTATTTTGCAGCGCTCACTGCTACAGTTAGTAGCAAAGAAATGCTCTACTTTTTGCCATGGTTCTGGTTGTTGTTGCTTTCGAGCATATTTTCCCACATCCGTTTTGTTTGCTTTTGTTTCCGCTGCCACCTTTTGTTCGGTGTGCTAGTTTTCACACACAGCAAGATTGTTGGAAATTTTCGTAGGCCACAAAAAAAATTTCTTATTGTGCGTGGCGTCTAGTTTTTTGCTGGCAAGTTTCTGCGACTTTTCTACTACTTTTTGCCGGTTTTTGGAGAGAACGTTTTGTTTTTTACTTCATTTGCTGATTGGGAGTAGAGAAGATTGTGGCAGTGATTAGTGCGTTGGATCACAAATCATAGCATTGCGAATTCGAATCTCAAATCATTCAATACCCAATGAAGTAAAATGCTTCTTTCGGTGATTTTTTTCTAAGCAGCTTGAACAATGGGTTCGCACTTATTGGTTGAGATCAACATGAAGCTGTAAGAATTTAGTTACTACGGCTATATTTTTTGAACTGATTTGAAAAGGGGTTTCAACAGTAAAAAGAGTAATTTTTCATTCGGTTCAGAAATATTAACAAACCATGATTATATTTGATCATGTTACAAGCATTCATTGATTGCAATTATCCGAATCTCGACTACAGAACGACAATAGTAGAGATAAAATCGATCGATTAAAGTCGTGTAACTGCACTGCAATAGTTTCTTCTAGAATATTAAAGAACTTTATTTTACGCAGACTTATTTACTTAGTAACTAACTACAACAATCCATAACCGGGTTACGATTTCTATATTTCTCTTCGAACAGTTTCAACTAGTTCGGACAGTTCCGACTAAATCCCAATTATTAGCCGATGCCGACACTGAAATATGTTGGAATACTTGGCGTATGAATAACATCCGAGTGCATGTTAAGATGTTCAAGGGCGTATGAGTAACAACGGATTAAGTTCTTAGATGTTACTCATACGCACAAGAACTTTTTAACGCAAACTTTGATGTTACTCATACGCTAAGTAGTCCCTCGTAGTCTGAGTGCATGTTAAGAAGTTCAAGGGCGTATGAGTAACATATAAATAAGTTCTTAGATGTTACTCATACGCACAAAAACTGTTTATAACGCACTCCGATGTTACTCATACGCCACGTATTCACTAGAAAATAGCGGTAAAATCTATTTAACAATGTCTTTTTCATACAAAATGTGCTAGAAAAGTGCCAGAATATGTAATAACTTACAAATTCAGAGAACTTTGTGGGGTATTTGAATGTGTGAAAAGTGTGAAAACCCATAACAAATTAAAGACAATGTTTTTATATTTAATACAACCAATATGATCAATTCGACACTGAAAGATGCAGAAAATTCGCACATAAACTGTCTGATCTTATTACCTACATCTCTACTAGTACTACGTTTTTTTCAGAATAATCTAGTTTCGATGGACTGAAAGAACCATCGAGGCAATGAATGAAGTCCTTCTTAAAGTTTGCAAAAACACTAACGCATGTTATATATGTATGCATGGCTTACTAAGCCGGCTTATTTCACCGATCCATGCCTACTGTACCCAAAGACAATTTAAACAAAGAAACAACAACATCGACCCAAAATATTATAATTTGTACATATATCAATTCGTAGGTTTTTGTTATCTGATTTCTTTCAAATTCATTTTGGTCAGTAGGACGAGATGCCGTTACCTATTCCGTAGAAAAAATTACATACGAATGGATTCAATTACAAATAGTTTATTTGATAAACATTAAATATTGTAACAAAAAACGAAGAGAAAAATAAAGAAATGCAATAATAATTGTATTATTATTACTATTATTATTAAAAATTATTACTAAAATTAACAATAGAAACACCGCAAGTTTTGCATACTTACTTTTGTCCGCTGATATCTCGAAAAGCACACATCGGACTTGGCTAGTTGTAATTGAAGAACCCTAACAAAAAATAAAAAAATATAAAAAAAATTAGAGTCATCAAAGCAAAAGTTGATAGAAATATATACTAAAGAAAATACAGGGGTGGCTTTCCGTAATTCGATACTCGACCGTCGTTGACTCGACACATCGATTCGATATCGAATGCTTAACGAGACAGTTTCGCTTTCCGTAACTTGATATGAAAACTTTCGTTTTCATTTTTGGGAAGTGTGTGGATAGTAATTTGGAGCTCTCAGAAGCAGCGGGAAGTAAACAAAACGAAGAAAATTTGAAAAGTGAAGTTCCGAAAATAAACAAATTTAGAAAATTTTCCGGAATAAAAATGTACAATTGGCGCTGTTCATTGTTTTTGGAGGAATTTGGTCGTGAAACTTCAATCAATAGACGAAGGTTAAGAGATGCCATCCCTTCGTTGGCTCCATTGGAGGCCCATTGCTGTTTAGCATTCCCGTCCATTTTAACCATAATTTTTTTTCTTGTCGCGGCCCTTGGTGCAATTTTGTAAACTATTTTTTGCTAATTCGTCATGTTGCTCCATAAATTCTATTAGCATCTTTATTTGAGTAGCATTCATTTCTTGACTCTTAAAAAATTAAAAGCATTTATTAAAATCACAAAAAATTTCAAATTTCATACTTTCATTTTGTTATGGTTGACAACGGAGAAAAAGCAAAACGAGAGCAAAATTAGTATCGAGCTGTTTGTATCGAACGTTCAATACGACACGACGACATTTTGTGTTACGGAAAGCAAAAACGATAGTTCGATACACGTATTTGCTCGATATCGAATTATGGAAAGCCAACCCTGATATTTAAAAATGAAAAACCGTCAACATGAAAGCAATGGTCTTTATAGTGTTAACATGTAGTCGTACTTAAAAAATATAATAAAATATATTCTCAGTTTGTTCTTCAACTTAAAAGTAAGTAAGTACGTTTTTTCTTCTCATATTTGTTCTTTTTATTTGCTTTTAAACAAGGCGACCGTTCGGCTAGAAAACAAAATCGACCAATGATCTCGAAACACGCCCACCACCATAAGGACCCTTAACAAAACTCACACTGTGGGACTCCCACTGAAAGAAGGCAATTCCCCCTTTTAAAGAACAGTTTGATTCATAGATAATAATTGTGTCGATTGTGAAGGAAACGTTTCCTGGTCGCGTAATCTCCCGTTTTGGCGATTTGGCATGGCCAGCAAGATTGTCCGATTTAACCATCCCAGACTTTTTTCTTTGGAGCTACTTGAAGTCGCGGGTTTATGCCAACAAGCCTCAGACAATCGCAGATCTTAAGGATAATATTCGAGAGGAATGCGAACAGTTATCACCGTAAAAAAAGGCACAAATGTGTATCAACACTGGCAGCAGCCACTTGATAGATACTATCTTTTCCACTTAACAGAAACAATTTTAAACGTCCAAATAAGGATTTCCATCACTCAAAATAATTTTTTTTTTAGTAAAACAGTTATTCAAAAACAAAATTTGATTATCAACTTTGCGCCACCTTGTGTATATATAAGTATATATAATATATATTATATAATATATATATATAAGTTCCAAATTTTTATAAAACTAGTTATGTGTTAATGCTCGATTCTGAAACTTGGACCACATTCAGTTCAGCTTCAGTTAACCCTCTAATAGGTTCGCCTCAAAGCGGATTAATATATATGTTCAGATCTTCAGTTTGAACACCCCACACCATTTCATTAAACAACGACAAATTTAGCGACTGTTTTTTACCATTTAAGAGACATTTTTGTTAAAATGGTTTTCAAACCTTCTCTGAAAGTGAAAATTTTTTTTTAAAATCAACAAGAAAATATTTTATGCATTTGAGGGTTAAGAAATTTAAATTTTTTCTATAAGCTCAGTCGAAGTTCAGTGCGTCCGAAGGCCGAAAGTCAAGTTGGGTCTCACATCGGTCAACCTAAGTCCAATGTGTCTCAAAAGATAAAAAAATTAAAAATAATTAGTTTTCCTCAAAGACTAAGCCCTCATCGGATTACAGCAGCTCTGAATTAAGATAGTCTTAGTCAATAACGCACACAGTATTTAAATTTTGGGGATTTTGTACAGAATTTTTCAGCCCAATGTCATTTGAAACCATATTTTAATTCTTTAATTCTATGCATACACTTCTTTTTTGCTGTGTTTAAATAGTGAAATTTTCTACCGCAGGTTTGGTTTTCGACAAACTACCTAAAATATTAACCTAACCCTTCACATACTTTCGATAGCATGCTTTATTATAAAAAAAAAACACCTGCAACATTTGTATTCTATTTTTTAAATATCTTCAAAATGCAGCTTTTTAATTCTGGCATCAACAATAAAACAATAAAATGTACTACAAATAATAAAATTTCCCACAATTTTCCATTGCTGTCGCTGCCCCAAATCAGCAACACTTTTCACGTCTCGCTGCACTAAGCAAAATTGTGTACTGTAGATTACAACTACACTTCCGCCACTGCCACTCATTTCACTGCAAACAAAATTATAAAAAATACCAACGTACAATATGATGTTTTGTCAATTTGTGCGTAAAATTAATGCAAAAGAAAATAAATTAAGTAAAAAAATGCGGCTCAGAGCACTTCACTCGAAAATCCCTTTTTGTAACTCAGCCCCAGCGCCGGCAAAGCTTTAAAACAATTACAAAAGTTGTGCAGCAAACGAAAAAAAAACAACAGAATATTATAGTAAAAATACTAAAATAGTATTAAAGTAGTAAGTAATCCGTTTGGCTTACTTTCGGAAGCACCGCAGCAGCGCGCCGCCACAAAAAGCGCCAACTATGTAACAAAAATCTGCGAAAACTTTGCAGCATCTTCAAGTGTGGCGCTTTGTGTGTGGTGGTGTTGATAGTTGTTGTACTTGTTGTTGCCAGCACATCTTCAGCATTATGATTATGTGAAATGCTTATTTTGGCCACTGGCGGTCGCCCGCACAACGCAACAACAAAAAACATTGTCAGCAGAAATGCCAAAACCGTTAAGCGTTTTGGTTGTTGTTTCTTCGTTTTGTGTTTGTCTGCTGCTATGCTTTTTTGTTGCTTGTGGCTTCATTGTTGTTCGTTGTTATTGTTGTTGTGCAAATTGTAATTTTATGTAATTCTAAAGCAACATTTTTGGTATTCAAAGCACAAAAGCAGCGGAAGTAACATGCACACATACATACATACACACACACTTAACAATGCAAACAACAACAACAATAATAATAATGACAAAAACAATTGCTCAACAACATGGCAGCAGCGAAAAATGTGCAACGGAAACGGAAAGAAAGGATAATTGCATTTTTAAAGCAAACGCAAACAACAATAATAAGAACGAACAAAAACAAAAACAACTTGAACAACTCGCTTAACAATAGAGAGCGCAGAAATAGCAACAGCACCCGGCCGACTAAGAAAGTGGCAAAAGTGTTGTGTGGCAACCGAAACGGCAACAAAAGTACTCGACGAGCGCGCGCCGCATTCGTCGGTTGCCATTTGCCGTACTTAAATAATTTCTGGCTGGCGCTGAAACTGAATGAATAAAAAACGAAAACGAAGCACGAAGAAGTGGACTCTGGAGGCGCATTGTTTCGCACACGAAGTAGAGTTGCCAGCGTTGCACGTCTTCGTCCAATGGGAATGCGCCTAAAAGTGAAAAGTGTAGTCAAGTGGGAGCCCGACGAGCGGCAAGTGCGCTCAAGTGCCGAGACGGAAGCGGCTGGTCTTGAAGTCAAGAAGCTATATGCAACTACAATTTTTGCACTTTTCACACCTTCACCACACTGGCGCTGGTCACCCCACACACATTCATCCTGCCGCCACGGCACTGTGTGGCATTTCGTCGAAGGCAGTTGTCAAATTTTAGAATATTTCATATATAATTTCAAATACTTATCTACTAAAGAAATGTCAAATTTATAAAAAAAAAACTACAAACAGTCAAAAACGATTCTCAGGGATGACCAGATGCGATCGAGATACACATATATCTTCAAATCCATCTAATAATTTAATCGTTTTCGTCCATAAGCGAAACACTTTAAGCACTAAAACTGAGCTACCCGCAAGCATTCAAGTTGTAATTCTTTTTTGACTGACACCAACTTCACTTCAAACGGCAAAGACCATTTCAAATCTCTTTGGAAATTTTGTCGCATATTGCAGGCAATCGACACCGCTGTGCTGCGATAATGCAATTGTAATTTTTCTTCACTTCGTCATATTGAGGTCGTTCAGGCGCGGATCCAGAAAAATATTTCGGGGGGGGTTTTAAAAAGTAATTCCTTAAAATTTATAAAATGTCTTTTAATTTGTATGTAGTTTTATAGTCGATCCACATATTTCGGGGGGGGTTTCAACCCCCAAAACCCCCCCCTGGATCCGCCACTGAGGTCGTTGCTGCTGTTACACTTTACACTCATTGTTGGCTGCCAGCGGTGGCAGGTTGTCGGCGTTTGTGTCGGTGTCGGTGCTGCTGCTGCTTGGTCGTGTATTGCTTTGTTGCTGTTGCAACTTCAACAACAGCTGTACAACTGTGTGTGTGTGTGTGTGTGTGGGCAACCATGCTAAATCTATGTGTGTGTGTGTGTGTGTGTGTGGAAGTAGAAAATTGCACATTGTCTGGCGCGAAAGAATGTGCGGAAATGCAGTAAATGCCTGAATGTGCTGGCGTTTCTTTCGCCTCGGCTGCCAGTGTGCAATTGCTTGCGCAGCGTACGGTGAGCGAGCGAGAGAGAGAGAGAGAGTTGTAAAATGTTACCAACACCATTTTAATTGCAATGAAGATGAAGTGCAGGAAGTTGTTGCACCTAACAGACCAAACACCAGCAAAACAAATAGAGACAACAACACAAATAATCTGCAAAATGCCAGCGAGTATCCAAAAGAATGGCAAGAAGCAGAAGAAGAAGAAGAAGTAGTGACGTCGGCTAAGTCTAAGAAGCAGCAAATGCACAGTCTGTCAGGTGCTGGGCCATTTCGCCGGTTCGCTTGGCATTTGAATTGTTGCGTTGGCATTTAACAAAAGAAAATTGTTAAGAAAGTAAATGTGGGCACAAATTGTTACTCATACGCCGTGTGGTGTTAGTTAATTTGTAGTTGGCAGGCAAAATGTAAAACTCTGCGTGGCATTTGTGGCATGTGTGGCAGTTGGGGTATGGCAAATGAGGTTTGATGAGGCGTTGAATGTTAAATGATCAGCAGTTAGAGAATGCAATAAAGACAGAAGGATATTGTGACTTTAAGGATATTGTGGCTGATATAGTGGAAAATTAAAAATTACCTAAATTAAACCGTAAAATATTTAAACTATGACACACAACACAAAAATGTAAAAAAAGCAAAAATAATTCAATTGAGGTGAAAAAAAATCTTGCGTAATTTTATTATTTTTTTTAAACCAATGAAAAATATTGATTTAGAGTACAAAAAATAGTGGAAAATTCAAACTTCTGTAAAGAAAATCGTAAATTGTCCAAACTATAAGATTATATTTAGCCTCTTCAGATCGCAGGCACAAAAATTGTGTGGGTTGTTTAACACTAGAATGCAAAACAAAAATTAATATTATTTAGTTGAGGTTTTTTTAAGCCGATGAAAAATACTGACTTAGAGTACAAAAAATAGTGGAAAATTCATAATTCTGTACACTGAATCGTAAGTAGTCTAATGAGGTAAAAAGAGGTAAATATTTAACCTCTTCAGGTCGTAGGCTATCAAATTTTATATACCTACTGTTTAAAACTATCATAGAATGCAAAATAAAAATAAAAATTACTCTCAAAATTTGTTCTTAAGGAAATTTATTTTTTTCCTGAATTTTATTTTTTTTTTTTAGCCAATGAAAAATGTAGACTTAGGGCACCAAAAATAGTGAAAAATTAAAAATTACGTAAACTAAATTGTAAAGTGTCTCAACTATGAGATTATATTTAATATTTTCAAATCGTAGAAAAAAATTCTATGTAGTGGAAATAGTGGAAATTTCAAAATTCTGTACACTGAATCGTAAATAGTCTAAAATAAGAGTACCTAAATATTTAACCTCTTCGGGTTGTAAGCGAAAAAATTGTATATACTGTTTAATACTAATGCGAAACAAAACTCATAATTACTCTCAAAATTATTTCTTAAGGAATTTTTTTTTTTTAATTTTATTATTTTTTTAACCCTTTCGCTACAGATTTTTACTGGGGAAAGTTGAAATATTGAATTTTACGTTTTAGGGTTATATGTGGTTATATTAGCAATATTCCATAAGAAATTTTTTAATTTTAGACTGTTTTTTATTTTTTAGAGTGTATTTTAGAGTGTTTTCTATGAGAGCAACCACATCGCTGTGGCTGTAATAATTACTTAAACATGCAACTTTTTACTCATAACGAAAATTTGAATATTTCTTCATTTACTTCAGCTAAAATTTAAAAAAAAGTATCTAAGTAAATTGCAAGAAATCGTCAAATTAAAAAATTCTCTAATTTTTTCTGCTTCTTCTTCCTTTACTATGTCAAGATATACCATTAAAAAACGTGTATACTTCTCTTCTTTAAACTTAAATATTCAGTTTAATAATTTCGTATTTTTCCGAAAACTATTCTAAGGACCAACAAAAAATGTATTCTTGCAACCATAGAGGATGCAAAAAATCTCCCGTGGATTTTATTATTTCTCAAAGCCAAACGAAACATTTTTTAAATAAATTGTTGCCCTCATTTTATATGAAAATGTAACCCTTGAATACTAATGTTAGTCGATTCAACTTCAAATGTCTTGTAATACGCATGCAGAATAAAATTAGTATTCCAGGGTAAGGAAGTTTTAATTAATAGTTGTAATTAGATAAGCAGACAATCTATGACGTCATTTTAGGTGCCTTCCAACAAACTATTTAAATTCATATTTTCCTGAAAATTTTCTTTCAAATATCATCAAAATCTCTACGTCATTCTCCATTAGATGGCAAAAGTGTGTCCAACGCCTCCGTTTTTCCGTTTTCTGCCACACAGCAATCGATTTATAAATAAATTTATAGCACTTTCCGGAATTTGCCGGCCACACTTTGCACTTTATTGTCCATTTCTGAAAATAGAACAACAAGCACAAAAGCAACAAATAGCCAAAAGTTGTGTATAAAACTTTTGTAAAACTGCATGCAGAGCGTGTCGCACCACTGCAAACAAAAAACAACAACAAAACATGGCATAACCTTGCCACATCGCGTCGCTGACCACGCGTCGGCGTTGCCTGGTTGCGCGCATAAAGCGCCAAATGTATCAATAACTGTGCACCCGACGCCCAGCACTCGGCCACAGCGCGCCCCAATGCCGCCAGCCTCGCGCGCAGTGCTGCCAAATCATTTTACCACAGCAACGAGCGTTTAGTGCTCTTATTTTCGCTGGCGCTGCTGCTATTGTTGCTGTTGCTGCTATGATTGTTTTTTGGTGATAAATTTTGTGAAATTGAATTTTTTCCATTGGGTGAGCGGGTGGAAAAGCGAGAGCGAGAGCGAGAGAGACGGGCGACGCAAAAGGGCAAAGTTTTTTAAAATTGAAAACCGTAGTTGAACTTTGTAAATTACCGTCTACAAATGACTCCCAGCAGTAAGCAAGCAACAAAAATGCCAAACGCAACTATAACAACAACAACAGCAGCGACAACAATGAGTGCTGCTATAATGGCAGCAACTTCCGCATTACCTTACACGTCCAGGCGGCCGTCGAGTGGCAGCTGCTGCCGCGCGACGCTCGCCTCAAAGCCCGGCGAAACTTTCCGCCAAAAACCATTTTCGATAATAAAATATTGACGCTTTCATGTGCGCGCTTGCACGCCAAAGTGCCCGAGGGGGCATGGCACAGCACCAGTGCAAAAGGGGAAAGCCGACAGAGGGCCGCTCTGAGGAGAGAGAAGCGAGTGGATTGTCGATTTGTAAGTCGAGAAGCGTCCAATTGACTTATCGATGTGTCGGTTTGTGTTGGTGCATTGGTTGGAAAATTTTCAGTTTTGCATGTCGCTTGATGGGCGTCAGTTGGCGTGACAGTTGACATTTTGTTGCACTTCTATTTGCGCGCTGCCAGTAGGTGCGGCCAACTTGTACGCTGCTATTTGTATTTGTCTTTGTTGTGAAATATGTCGGCGACTTTGCGTTGCACATCCCAAAGACAAATGTACGCCGAGTGAGTGCTGTGTCAAAGTGTCACACACACACATACGCATACACACTCACTACTACTGTTGCCATAATGTGGCAACTTTGCGCTGCAAATTTTTTTCGCCATCTCTAAACCAAAGCAAAATGTTCGCATGGCCACAGTTTCGCTTCTGCCAATTCGAGTCCGCCAACTCCGCTTCGAGTATTTGCCAGCAAACCGCACGGCAATGACTGCAATTTTGTTGTTACTGCGGTTTGCCAATTTGCGTCAAAAATTTCGTTTTTATTTGCAATTCGATTTTGAGTTGTTGCCGCCGCCAGTAGTGTCGGCCGCAGCTGGCCCCAAAATGCAGCTGTGGTTGCGCGCAGCGTTGCCGCTTCATTGCTTCGATAGGTTTTCGGTTGCGAATGGCTTTGTTGCGCCGCATGCTCGTCTAACGCAATTTGTGCGCCACCATAGAAAATTCGATTCTTCGCTGGCGCGTTGCACAGAGTTGCCACACCGGGTAAAGCAATGGAAAGCGAAAGCTTATGTTTGGGTCATTCAGTGTCATTGAAATAAAATTTTTTATGAAATTGAAATAAATGCTCAATTTAATTATGAGTTTATTTTATTATTTTATTTTTATTTTATTTTTACATTAAATTTGAAATTGTATCTATTTAAAAAGAATTCAAATATTAAAAAAAATTAAATAAATAAATTCATTTCTTAAATTGTATTTATAACTAATTAAATTTTAAATTAAATTAAATTACTATATATATTTTTTTGTTTTCTTTTACTTTTTTACTTTAATTTTTAAGTTAATTAGAATGTGAATTATCTTTAAAGTTAAATTTTTATTTAAATTAAAGTATAATTTGATTGAATCGTTCATCAGTGGGGGTTTTTCGGCATTTCTATATTAAAAAATTCATTACTTAAGTATTAAAATAAATAATTATATAAAGTATTTATTAAAATCTTTAAATACTTACTATCAACAGAAAATTCAATAGTTTTCTGGAAATTGGTAATTCTTTTTGTTTATCTGAAGTACAAAATCCAACATTAGTACTAGAAATGTTCCCTTATTTAATTATAAGTTTATTTGAAGTTTATACTAAACTTGAAATTGTATCTATTTAAAATAATTAAAATACAAAAAATAAATTAAATTCATTTTAAATTAAATTAAATTACTATATTTAATTTTTTACTTTCTTTCACTGTTTTTTAATTAAATTTTTAAGTTTATTAGAAATTAAATTATCTTTAAAGTTAAATTTTTATTTAAATTAAAAGTATAATTCTATTGAATCGTTCATCAATTTTTTCAGTATTTCTATATTAAGTATTCATTACTGAAGTCTTTAAATAAATCATTCAATCATAAATCAATAAAGTATTTATTAAAATCTTTAAGTTGTATCAACAGGAAATCCAATATTTTTCTAAAAATTGGTAATACTTTTGTAATCCAAACTGCAAACTCCAACATTAATACTAGAAATTTTCCCTACTGTTCTTCTTACAAACAAACCTGTTTTTTAATGAAATTCTACATGAATTTTGCCAAAGCATTCGATAAGTGTGCTATTCAGTTTTGATTTTAAAAATAGCTTGCCTGGAGTTTCCTTCTTCATTACTTCAATCATATCTTTCAAATCGGCAATGACAGTTGATGGCGTAGTCACAATTGATGGCATCTCTTCTTTTCAATGTTTTTTTGCTACCTTTGGTGTTCCTCAAAGCAGCTTATTAGGTTCGCTGTTGTTTGTGTCATTAATAAACGACATTGGTTCCTGCTTCTGGTTTGCTAATTATCATTTATATGTAAAGGATCTTAAGATATATGTATGCTGCAATTAATAACAAGATGGATTACTTTACTCTAGAATCGTATCACGACAATGTTCAATCGTGGTGCGCTAAAATCATTCGATTTTAAATATAACATGACCCCTTGCAATTTTAATATTTAATATCTGCTTTTTTGCTGTAAAAAACGAATTCAATTATCTAAGGATTTGGGTATTTTCTATGACGAAAAACTTAGTTTTTTCAAGACATATTGACTTCATTGTATTTAAGTCATACGCCATGTTGGGTTTTGATCATCGAAATAGTTCAGCTTCCTCGGATTCTTACACATTTATACTTCTTTCTTCGGCTTTCTTAAGATCACGACTGGAATATGCCTTATTTATTAGAGATTATGTTATTCTAAATACATAAATCGAATTTATTATTCCCGCTGTCTTTAATTGAATCTAAAGTCATTGAACTTCAGGCGAAAGTTTCTTGTGTGTTTTTGTGCTAAATTTGCTTTTATAGTTGATTTGATTTCCTGACTCTTCTAGATAGAGTGGGACTTAAAGTTCCTATTCGAAACCTGCAGCATGTGAGCACGTTTTCTCAGTCTGTGTAGTCTGTGTAGGTCGAACTTACGAAGAGTCTAGAAGATTTCGATTTTGTTCTCGAATAATATTTATTTCATAGCTTAGTTCATGTGTTCAATTGGCTAATTAACCCTTTCCTTCCCATGGTAGCCATATGGCTACCAAATTCAAATTTGGAATTTCGATGTATAATTTTCGATTTTTTCCCATTCTATGAATTGTGACGCTTAAAAGAAACATTGTTCTGAGCTTTTTCAGCAAAATATGTAGTTTGTTTTTTTGGGAACATTGAATATTGTTCACATTTGTGCAACGGCTCCCGCTCGACAGGGCAGCAGAACAAAGGACACCAAATAACTCTAAAATTCTAACAAATAACTCTAAAAACTTGTAAATAAAGGGAAATTTTGTTTTCATATGAAATATGTTGTAATTTTGCTTCATAAAAGCCCAGTGTAGTCCAGTATAGTATGGCTACCACCTCCTCGCACCACCCACTGGAAAGTCGAAACCATTTTAAATATGATGCAAAATACTTTTAAATACTTCTGTCGTTTCAAATCAACTTCCAATTTGTTTCTACGGCTATTTCATAATTCGGGAAGGAAAGGGTTAAACAAATAATTAAAAAAATGTTTCGCTTTTTCGATTTTTCACTCGCTTACATAATGGCAGCCGCCGTGACTCAGTTGGTTAGTGCGTTGGACCGCGAATCGCAGGCAGCAACCGCAGGTTCAAATACTGCCTGTAATAACACCTAAAAAAATAACGGGAAAACTCGTTTTCTCTTTCGGTGGCTGTCCTCTCAGCTGGAAATGGCAATCCTCTGAGAGTAAAAATTGCTTATGAAAAAGCTCCCAACCTGCCGTTCGGAACCGGCATAAAACTGTAGGTCCCTTCCACCCGCGTGCAAATTCACACGCACAACACGGGTAGTTGCGGGAAGCTAGGCCTTAGTCTCGCGTAAGCGGGCTGTCGTGCCAGTCAATTAAATTAATTAATTACATAATGACAGCAGTATTTTACCAATAACCGATCTTATGTTATCTTTGGCTCTATTACACCGCAAGCTAAAAAGCTGCAACCAAAAAAAAAAAACATTCACTCGTGGTAAGAGAGTTTTTTTGACTATTTTCCTGGGATTGTTGAAGTCCCAAATGTGAAATTTGTTGTTGTAGATATGAAATACCATCTCCGCGATGTTGTCACCATTTTTATAGTGAATTATGGCATTTACTGTATTAGATGAGTTTGTTTCCATATCTCAAAACATTATAGTATTTACTTCTCAAAGCTGAACTATCGGATCTGTTAAACTTCATCAGAAAGTCAAAGTAGTTTATTGATTAAAATTGTTAGTAAATAGAAGACAGTTCCACATAAGTATATAAAAAAAAAGTACACTAAGCTACTTTTCAGAACCCGTCTAGTAGTGCAGATAATATCCATTCCATTCACAACTTTTGAGGTCAATTCAGTGGCGGATCCAGGGGGGGGGGGGGGGGGGGGGGGTTTGGGGTTGAAACCCTCCCCCCCCGAAATATGTGGATCGACTATAAAACTACATACAAATTAAAATACATTTTATAAATATTAAAGAATTACATTTTAAAACCCCCCCCCGAAATATTTTTCTGGATCCGCGCCTGGGTCAATTGAAATCATATTTGTCATCATATTTGTTTGCAACAAATATTTTGGAGAGGTTTGAAACTTATTTATTAAATGGCATTGCAATGACACTTGAGTGTTCACAGTTTAAAAATGGCGTCTTGAGACCACAGGTGTCAAGTTATGGAAATTCTTCTGGTATTAAAGTCTCTCGCACTCGTTCTGAACAACAATGAAATCTGAAATCTGAATAACAAATATTGTTTGAAAACAAATACAATAAGTTTCGATTAAAACGAAATCACGTCTTTAATTTTTTGTTGTTATAATTTATGTTTTATATCAATAAAATAAATTAGTTGTTTATAAAACTGAAAAAAAACGGAAACAACAACTTTATGAATTTTTACTCCTTTCCGGACCATTGCACGATAACATATATCATATAAAATTGATTGAGCTATAATTCTTCACTAAAATGATGTTTTTGATAATTTGTTGAATTTTATTGCTAAAATGTTCAAAAAGAGTCCACATTTTGAAGGAAAAATGTGTATCTCAAGGAATACAGAAATTGACCGGAAAGGGTTAAACGCGACAATATAAGATTTTTTCAAAAATTATTCGTTTGTCATATCTTATTTATTTTCTCAATTGGACTCAACCTAAATGATGTTTTTTTATATTTTGTTGAATTTTATTGCTAAAATATTCAAAAAGAGTTCATATTTTGAAGGAAACATTTCTATCTTAAGAAATATGGAAATATACCCAAGAAGGTAATAATTTAATAAATAATAATTAATAATAATAATTGACTGGCACGACAGCCCGCTTACGCGAGACTAAGGCCTAGCTTCCCGCAACCACCCATGTTGTGCGTGTAAATTTGCACGCGGGTGGAAGGGACCTACAGTTTTATGCCGGTTCCGAACGGCAGGTTGGGAGCTCTTTCATAAGCAATTTTTACTCTCAGAGGTTTGCCATTTCCAGCTGAGAGGACAGCCACCGAAAGAGAAAACGAGTTTTCCCGTTATTTTTTTAGGTGTTATTACAGGCAGTATTTGAACCTGGGTCGCTGCCTTCGACTCGCGGTCCAACGCACTAACCAACTGAGCCACGGCGGCTGCCCAAGAAGGTTAAAAGCAGCAAATTGACCGGAAAGGGGCAAAAGCAGCAAAATAAGATTTTTTCAAAAATTATTGATTTTTCATAATTTATTTATTTTATCAACTCAACTCAACCTAAATGATGTTTTTTATATTTTGTTGAATTTTATTGCTTAAATCTTCAAACGTAGTCAATATTTTCAAGAAAAAATGTCTCAAGAAATACGGAAATTGACCGGAAAGGGTCAAAAGCAGCAAAATACGATTTTTTCAAAAATTATTAATTTTTCTATCTTATTTATTTTCTCAACTGAACTCAACCTAAATGATGTTTTTCATATTTTGTTGAATTTTATTGCTAAAATATTTAAAAGGAGTCAATATTTTCAAGGAAACATATTTATGTCAAGAAATATGGAAATTGACCGAAACGCGGGGTTGGGTAAACGCGGCAAAATAAGATTTTTCAAACATAATTCATTTTTCATATTTTAATTATTTTCTCAACTCAATGCAACCTAAATGCTCAACCTTTATTGCTAAAATGTTCAAAAAGAGACCACATTTTGAAGGAAACATTTCTATCTCAAGAAATATGGAAATTGACCGGAAAGGGTCAAAAGCAGCAAAATATGATTTTTTCAAAAATTATTAATTTTTCTTATCTTATTTATTTTCTCAACTGAACTCAACCTAAATGATGTTTTCGATATTTTGTTGAATTTTATTGCTAAAACGTTCAAAAAGAGTCCATATTTTGAAGGAAACATTTTGATCTCAAGAAATATGGAACTTGACCTGAAAGGGTTAAAAGCAGCAAAATAAGATTTTTTCAAAAATTATTCATTTTTCATATTCTCATAATTTTTTTTTTTAATATATACATATATTTGTTTTCTTGAGAAACTGTTCATTTACAAGATTGAAGACATTTTTTAATAGTTTCGTACATTCCTATAAGTTGTATCAAAATTCATTAAAATTCTTTTCATACGTTCAAACGTGGCAACCTCATAAATATTTACGCCCCGCAATTATTGCGCAAATAATTGCTTTCGAGCTGTTGTGTAAGCTGCTGCATTACGAAGCAGATTACCCACAGACCGGCCAACTGCAGCACATGTTCGCCGCAACGTGCCTCATGTTGCATGTCCGAGTGTGTGCACAGAGCCTTTAGGCCTTCGGGTTAAGCTGCTGCAGCGACAGTAGCAATTGCTCGCACACAAATGAATTGCTTAATTATGCCGAATTTGAATATTTTACACCTGATGTACAACTGGCTGGCCGCTCCTTTGGCCCCAGTCATTGGTCATCTCTGTCAGTCTTTCTCTCTCTTGCTTCATTGCATTCATCTGTTCGATGGCTTGACTAGAAGTTAAGGACGTTGTGTGCTAATGAGCAACAAACGCAGACAACTTTCATTTGGACACTAAATGCGGAATACATAGTGGATTTAATTTCGAATAATGCCCAACAAAAGTCTTGAAACTTTTAATATGAAGAAGGATTTTCACTACTAGCCTTGAAATGTACCTCTGCAAGATGCCGAGTTTTCCACTCAATTTTGACAAATGTTCAACAGCAACAACATTTGCTGCAACTAGATTTAATTTTGAATGAATTAATGTTAAGTTCAAATTTGAAGCTGTACTTCGAGAAATCCGGTCATCAACCAAGTGGGCCGCTTGCCGTTGCCTTTCGCCTCCATTTCGCATGCAACTGCAATAATCGAAGAATCACTTTGGCTGCCATGCCACATGCGGCACTTATGTGCGGCTATTAAATTTTAATGATGCAACGGCAACAACGGCTGCGGCAGCGCCGTCCTCCAGGCGGCCAGCTAACTGTTTTAAGTTACTCTCGAACGGCGGTGGAGGCCAGCGATGGCCCAGGAAGCGCAGCAATCTCATAATCGAGCTGCGGAGATGATTGCCATTAAGTGTGCATATCGATGGGAATGCACGACTTGGCAGCGAAGTGGTGCAGCAACGAGAGAGAGAGAGAGAGTGAGAGTGAGTGTAAAAGACCGATAGACGTTGTAGCTCGCGGCTCGTGCTTATGGCCTAATTTTATTTGCGGGCTATTTGAGCAGTGAAATAGTTAAAAGCCAGCCCAGACACAAAAATGCATACAATATGTAGAAGAAGAAGAGCACAACAACAACATTGCCACACAACAATGGGCACCAAACAATGCCGCAGCACAAACAAGTTACAAATTGCCTTTGGAACTTAAGCGAATACCTGAATGTGATATAAGCTGCATAAGCGACGTGACAGTGCACCTCGACCGCTCCTGCGCCGCATGAGCCATAATGCTGAGCAGGCAGCGCGGCCACTCATAATCCTGGCCACAATGCGCGCAGATGCTCGCTGAAAGCAAGTTGGCAAGTCAACTTGCTTGTATGGCACTTCGTGGCTTTGTTGTTTTTGTCAGTATTCTGTCGAATATTGTCGCTGCACTAGCAGCCACAACTTAACTTCCCACCGCCGTCGGCCTTTGCCGCTGCCCACAATACTCCAAATCGAACGCGCCTGCGGCATTTGCTCTCGATTGCTCCCCCCCGGACAGCGGTGCCGCTACGCCGTCTGCACGCCCGCCGGCACACATTAATGTGAAGCTGCCGGCGACCATAAAAGCCCATCGGGGCATAGACGAGGCTTGAGGCTTTTGTTCAGTCAGTGCGGGCGCAGGAGGCCTTCGTCACTTGAGTCGAGCAGCGGCAGTTGTTTTCCTCTGCGCTTTACCCTCACCCGCTCAGCACTCTTGGGCGACTGTGTGCCCTGCCCCAACATCTGCTGGCTGCCCTCTCGGCTGCTATATGCATTTAGTCTGTGCCTCTTCCTTACCTCGCTCGCTCACTGCTTCTATCTCGCTCTCTTGCGTCGCTCCGCTCTACACACTTGCGACGTCTCAGCTGGATGTAACAGCGCCTCCGCTGGCCCTTTGCCGCCCATTCCCATATATTATGATGGCTGTCGATGCCTCTAAAGGACTTTGCCTGCGATCGAACACTTGTATGCGCTGTGTTTATATGTGTGTGTGTGTGTGTGGTCTTGTTTTCGTTTTGTGGCCGTGTGCTGCTGTGGGTTTGTACGGCATGACAAGAAATGTGGATAATTCGGTAAATTTATGTTGCACTCGGTTTTCCTATAAATTTTTAATGCACTTTTCAAGCACTGTATGGGCCGACATAAAATGCTTTAAGCAGTCGAATGTCGCGGAGGTTGCAGGAGGCGTAAATAGTGTCAGAGCAACATACATGTGCCCAATATATGTTAAATTTTTACTTTTTTATCTCATTGAAAATGAGACTAAGGCAGTAAAAGTTCCATTAGTTGTGAAAGGGTTTATGGACAAATATTTTTTTTATAACAATAACAGGAAAATAAGAAACGAATGTTTGCTTTAGCTTTAAATATTGTTACGAAAATTAGTTTGGCCACCTCAACGCAGTCGTATTCGTTTCTCTGGATTGTGCTCAAGAAAATAAAACACACCACAATTCTCTAACGCAGCTCAAACTAGCAGTCAGTTTATTTTAAAATTCTACATAATAATTATCCATATTTTTTTAAATAAAAAAATTGCCATAATTTAAGAAATTTCTATAATTATTGCTTTATTATAATTATTCCCAATAAGAAATTGTTTACGTCGCCTATAACTATTATCATGTAATAAATATTTTTGAGTTGCATAATAACTCTTTTAAGGAACAAGTATATTTTTCGTTGTCGTTGTTTTAAGATTTGTTTTTTTACGTTGCTTCATAACTTTTATTTATGATTTTTTCAATTTACGTTACCGATAACTATTATTTTGAGAATTTTTTTTTTACCATATTTTCGGTATGAATTTATTTTTAATTACTTCAAATTGACGAACGCAAATTAGCTGCAGAAAACCAATTTCCACCAATAACTAAACAATTAAAAATCAATTCATACTCAAAATGATGTAAAGCAACGTCAAAAAACAAATTTTCTTTCATAAAAGTTTGAAGCAACGTAAAAAAATGTCTTTGAAATAATAGTTATTGGCAATGTAAATCATAAAATATCAAAAATAAAAATTTTTTTTAAATAATAGTTATCGGTAACGTAAATAAAAACCGTCATAAATATTATAACTTTTATTTAGCAACGTAAAAACAAAAAATCCCAAAATATTAATTATCGAGAACGAAAAAAAATATTTATTTCTCATAACAGTTATTATGCAACGTAAAACTTAATTGTCGCAAATAATAATTATTACCAACAAAAAAAAATTTATGTTATATTTTAATAGTTACATTGCAATTCTTTTCTTGTAAAACTTAGAATAGTTAAGTCCCTGGCACAATCTAATTGGACTCAAAATTTCCAGCATGATCGCGAGTCGTCTTTGCGAATGTTCTAGCGAAATTAAGAATGCTCCTAAAAGTATGTCAAGTATGCTAATTTTCCTTCCTTTTCAGTGCTTTGCACAATGACAGCGAACAGTATCGTCACAATATTTTTCCAATTTCTTCCTAACTCCATGTTTTAAGATACTTACTTAACTCATAGCGGTCGTTTTAACAGAGTTTTATTTCTTCGATTGTTTGATACAAAACAGAAAGTAAGAAATAAGAATATCGGCTGTCATGACCAAAGTGCATCAATTACCGTATCATGATCAGGGTCACAAGATCCAAGTATGTATAATCAAAACTCCCACATTAAGATTGTCGTTCTAGTGTGCTGTGTCCTGCGACAAATATCCTCTTTGTTTAAGACATTGTTTTCTATTGAATTTAGTTGGGCGAAGTTTTGAGAAAGTTGTGTTATTCGAAAACCCCCTTAATTTTTAATGAGGAATAGTTTCCAGTTAGTATTTTTTGCAATATTTTACTCAAAACAAGCTTTTTATGAGAAAATGTTCCGCAAAACATAAATAAGGGGGGTAAGGAAAGGGCTCATACAAAAAATATTCATATTTTTTAAGGCAAACAACTTTGTCCTAGACATCGAAGCTCTAGTTCTTCAAGTTTTCATACTTTCCGTGTAAAAGTCTATAGGGACCCTTTAACCTGTTTGTGCAAATTACAAAAAACTCAGACGTGCTGGACTATTACTTTGTTCGGCAAAAATGATCTGTACGACGTCCTCGTTTAGAAATATACGGTCGTAACTCTATTGCACAGAAAAAGTTCGAGATTATTGTACTGTGAAATTAATAAATTAAAAAAGATTGAACACTGAATTCAGAAATCTGATGTTTGGTGTTTTTTGTGTCGTCATTTCATTCAGTACACCATTCATTACATAAATCGTTCAACTCCATAAAGCAAAAAGTTGAGAAACGCAATGAAATTTGAACCTTGTTTTCTTAAGATTCTCTTATTTCTTATTCAATGGCCAACATTATTTTTTTCGATTAATAATGTCGATATTTATTATTCAGGAAAGTTATTACACTGTGCGACAGTTCTTTCGTCCCATCCAAAAGATGATACAGGCGTGAAACTAGAAATCATTCACCCGGCATGCTCAGTTTTTCATTTTTCCGATCCAATACATAAAAGGATTTTAAGATTTTAAACACACAGACATTTCAAAGATTTTTTTGAAACATTTTTGGCTGTGCAATGATGGGTCAATGGTCATTTGATGATGATCAAATGAAAGAAGAAACTTGCCGCGTTTTGACTAAATTTTCCATTTTGAACTTTAAGGCCCAAAATACCTCAAAATATTATTTTTCTAATTTTTAGACAAAAAATGAATGCACATCCCATACTAAATTCCTGCTTATGGAAGGAAACTTATTTTTTTTAACTCCATACCAATAAAGATAGAAGAATACAATACAAAACATATATTTTGTTGAAAAGGGTTCATTAGAAAACTTCAAATATTTCAAAGGATACTTGTTTGAAAGGACTTTACTGACATATTTTGGCTCTGTAAGAAAATTGAAAAAGACTAAATAGAAAATTTAGACTAGAGGCAACAAAATTATTTTTAGATTTAATACTCATATCCTCATCATTGCACAGCCGAAAACATTTCAATACATTTTTATAAATATGTATGTTGTTAAAATTGTAAAGCCTAAAAAAACTTTAAAAACTAAGTAATATGAATGATCACTAGTTTCACAAAAGTGGTTTTTTGTGGCAAGGTGTTATAAATATAAAAAGTTGTGACTATACCATTTGCTTTCACATTTAAATTTAAGATTTTTCAAAAAGTAGAGCTAATCGATTTGTGCAGTGAACGGCTCATTTAATGATCATTCCACGCTTACTTAGAGGTCTCTTATTTTCGAATGTTCCAAAGCATAACATCGAAATACCTTTAAACTGAAAGGCTTCCCTTAGTGACCGTCTAACCCTTACTGCAAAGATTTTTGAACAGATCAGCAAACACCATCAAACCCAGTGGAGTCTGAACGTATATCTGTTCTGCCATGTTTGCCAGTATCAATGAGACTAATCAACGGATATGCATTCTTATGAATAAATTTTTTCTTTCAAGCAATTTATTTCTAGGTCCATTTCCAGTCAGTACATTCAAACATTGCAATACACTGTAAGAGCAGAAGCAACATTGTTTTTATCCGTGGTCCTTGTATCCTTGCTCCTGTCTTAACCGCTGCTTACCCCTCACTCCTTACAATCTTCTGCGTTGTCCTGTATGCAGACAGCAGAAAAATGGAAATAACATGGCAATAAATATATG
This sequence comes from Melieria crassipennis, assembly GCA_963668005.1. NCBI lineage: Eukaryota > Metazoa > Arthropoda > Insecta > Diptera > Ulidiidae > Melieria > Melieria crassipennis. The sequence continues at coordinate 22,442,917 of OY764963.1, forward strand.
AAGCGAAAAGTGAAATTTTCGTAATTTATTGCAATGGCAGCGAAAATATCAACAGCACAGCCAGTGCCAGTGTGTGCTGTAAAAGAGCGAAAGTACATTCATTTCATTACAAAGAAGAAAGTTTTCTTCGAAACCAGAACTACACAATATTAATCGACGATTTTCCTTTAATAACAGAAATGCAATTTGATTTTCCTTTGAACACACGGCTGAGCGTCTTTGACTTTGGCATTGCTTGGCGCTTTTCGGCGTTCTGGCATACGTTGCGTATGAGTGATATTTAATTTCGTATTACTTGTGTGTGGCCTTGTGTTTTATTAATTTTCTGGTTGCATCCGCAAACGCGGTCAATGCCGATTGATACTAATTTGTGGAATCAACTGCTGCATTAGCTTAATTGAAATGTCAGAACATTCATGTTCGTATTTATTTCGCTATCGGTGGCCATTCTGGGTCCGCGCTGTGCGCGTAAATCAATGATAAGCGCTTAGCATGTAGCACAGTGTTAGGCGCCAAGGCGTATGGCAATTAATAAACGCATAATTAAATTGCCATTGGCATTATGATGTGATAAGCACCAATCGATGGCTAGTAAATATGTGTTTTTTTTTTTCATTAGACATTCGATGAAGATTATAGACATAGAATGCTTGTTATTTGTGTGAATCAATTAGCCAGAAGTGGGAGGGTGCGAGAGATATGCTTTGTTTTTATATTTAAGAATGAGAAGCAACTATTTTTGGTACTAAATATTGAGTTTAATTTAATTAAAATGGAATACATTATTATACAAAAATATTGATATTTCTCTAAATGATGCAATGGCCGAGGAAGATGAAGAAAATTCACTTCACCTACTATGCATTGCTTCTCCTGCATTATTTAGAGGAAAGAAGACTGAACTGGGCAACCTCTACGAGTACTTTGTCAATCACGGGTATCCAGCCGATAGGACTATCCACAGTCTACTAAGTTGTGCAAGAAGTTTAAACTAGTTCAATGAGTGAGCGGTCTTCTGCTCGACTGTTTGCGCCTTCATGGCCTTAGTGTGGTCCGTCAGCCGTCAGCAGCCACTCCTACCTACATTTATAAAAAATAAATAAGCAAATAACCTTTCATAGATATCCCAAATCAGAAAAGTTTTTAATTCCGTTCAGAAATAGCTAAAGGCAAACGCGTCTCAATGCACAGTGATTCGTTCCATAGACAAAATTAAAAAAATTTATAGTCTCAGAATTGAATAATTTGTATGTAATTTGAAAGGTAAAACTCCAACTAAGAAAACCCCAAAAAATCTGCACAAACAATTAATTAGTGTCTGTGCAAAATCGGTTAAAAGTTGAAACTTTTTTCACAAAAATATGTAAACACATATTTTCTGTTTTTAGTCTGTTGAGTAAAAAAATTGTAAAAATACATGGTTACCAAAAAGTTGCTAAAACTATCAATACAGATTAAGAAATGATGTGGTCATTTTCGCTTTTAATGTTTTCTCAAAATTTGCAAAGCGTAGGCTTCACTTTTAATTCAAAATATTTTTCTAAATTAAAAATCTGAAAATTGGCAAAACTTAGAGGAAAATATCTAAAAAGTATGTGAAAGTATGTTCCTGGATTTTTTTTCATTTTAAGAACCATTCTTTCTATGTCAGATAATGTAATTACATCCTCCGATATCTTCCGATCTCAGAAAATAATTCTATTTGAAAAGTGGTCTAAACACCTATTTTTCGACAAAATTTCTTTTTTCATTCCTAAAAGTATGCAATCAGCATGAAAAATGGAGAAAACTGCAAAAAAGCAAAACATACATCTATTATTATCGTTTTTATTGCAAAACTAAAGGATCCTTAGGCAATTTCTGTTACTCTTTGAAATTATCAATGTTGACGTTACCGATTAAATGTAAAATTTGACAAATCTAGCCAACACACTCGTTGCTATAGCACACGAAAACTAACGAAAATTGCAAATTTAAGTCTCAGACATTGCCAAACTACAAAATTTTAAGAAAAACAAAATAGAGATTTCAATTCAGCAGACCATGATTAACTAGTATACCAAATTGTGTGAAGAACGGACCACTCCTTCTAATTTTGTCCCGCGGTTGTATGGAGTCGAATCACTGTGCAATGGCCCAATTTCGTTAATAACCGATTTTCTAAAGTCAAATACGCCCATTATGATTTCTTTCATCATTTTTGTTCATACTCAAAAACATTCTACCAAATGCTTACATATCAACAAATTTAACACGTGTCTACGCACTAATTAAAATTTTTCAATTCTAAACCTTATTCTAAATTCTTATCCCGAATTCTAAATCATCCTAAAAACATACCATTACAACGTGGGCTTGCGTGCAATCAAAATAGCTGTAAAAAATGCGATTCCTGTTGATGCCAGGACCATTTACCCTTAACATACTTTTAGGCCAAAGTATATTTGAAACGCGCCACTGCGCTGCTTCCATCGCGCCGCACCAAACGGCCAACAACACTTGTTCGCAGCGCTGGCGCTCCTTTGAGTTGGGTATCTGAATTGTTGCCAATATAATCCCGTGTTAAAATAACAACTCTTTAAAAATACGTTCATGCATTTTTGTGTCGGTGCTTCAGTTTTATCCTTCTAAGAATATCAACTCGGCAGCTGCAGTAATACATGTGTTTTTTTTTTTATTTTGTTCGCCTTAATTTTGCATGGGCACGTGTGCTCGAGTACCGCACGTCAATATATTCATTGTTTTTTTACTTTTTGCCAGCGCGGCCACATGGCGAAAGTGAGGAGCATATAAAAGAACTGCGAACACGCGCATGAAAGCAGCAAAATCTGTTTACAAGCAGATGAGTTGAATTAAGCGGAAAATAAGAAGCGAGAAAGTGGTGGCAGCAAACGAAAGTAATGAGCGGGAAACAGCGACAGCGAAGTGTGGCAGCTGTTTGATTTTTGCCACCGAACACTTTATGCTGCGTTGCCTCAAAAGGCGCAAAGCTGGATGCGTCACTTGCCGGCATTTAAAATACACACACACAAACATACGTATACTTGTATGTATGTGTATTATGTATATTTTATACACGCTTAACACCAACATGCCTGTATTGACAGCACTGAGGTCTGTTTTTATAAATGACTTTTTTTGCATTGCTTTTTACAAGAACACTTTCCATTGAGTTTATTAATTTTACAAAAATTATACAAAAATAAAAATTACGACATATTTTTAAACAAATTTTTAAATGAAATTTTATACCATTTACCTTGATCCATTTCGTGCATTTGAATCGCCAACGAATCAAGGAAATTAGTAATGTTTGCAGTTTTTTTATTATAATAAATCTGTGTAATCTGAAGTTTATGTCTTTTGTATTATACTTAGATCTATTCGCTTTCTAGTAAAATCTTTTTTTGCCATGCTAAGCCTTCGCTATTAAAGCTGGACGGGCGTTGAAAAAAAAACCTCATATATACATATTTTTTTTTCTGAAATCTTTAAAAATACTGAAAATCACCGGATTTGCACAAAACCGACACAGAACGATTGAAAAGAATTACACACTAATTTTATTTTATAATAAAATTTATTTAAATGAAAAAATTACTTTAACTTTGTATAAAAAATTTTTCAGCAAAAAGTGAGTTTAAGTGAAAATTAAACATTTGCATTTTCAATTACAAACTATAAAAATCTTTTTTGATCTACATATAATTTTATAGAAAAATGTCTGAAAACTTATAAATACAGAATAAATATTTTAATTATTGACAATCACTTATTTATTTAATTATTGTTTGGCGCACATCATTATAGCTGAATTTTCTCTAAAATAATACAAGAAAAAACATAATTTGATTATAATTTTGTTTAATTTGATTTACTTATTTATTTATTTGTATTTATTCATATTTATTGTGTAAAAAGTAATAAAACAAACAAGCACAAAGTTAGTTAGTTTCGTCTTCAGTTTCAGTATTCGGCTTATTCGGCCAATTTTAAATCTTCTGCTTCTGCTTCGGCTCTGTTTCGAAGTATCTTATTAAATATCTGGTTTTATCGATATTTCAGACATCAAGATTGCGATTAATAAAAATTATAGCTAATCAGCTATTTATGTAAATTTAAATGTTAAGTTTATTGTTTTTGTTAGAAACTGAACTCCTAGAAAGTTTTTATATTTTTTTTAATTTAATTTGCTTATATCTATGCATATATACACAGGTTATCCTTTTTGTGGGAGTTTTTGCGTACACATTTTAGCCGAATACCATTCGAAACCATCTTTTGTATCAGCATTTTTTGTGTTTCGGGGAGAGGTTGAATCCCCAAAACATCCCTGTGTATGCCAATGTATATACATATATATTATTTTATTAATTCTTAAGTGAAAAGAAATGAATAAAAAAAGAACGACTAAATTTGGTCAGTTTTTTTCCTTTAACAATTTTTATTTAATATGCGGCTTTAGAACTCGGCTGAATATTTTAGTTATGCTGAATATTTTGCTTCGGCTTCAGCCAAAAATCTACTACTGACACTAAAAAATAGTTATGACTATTGTGAAACAGCGGAAAAGACTTCTCAGCACATCATATTGCAATGTGACGCAGTATGTCGCTGCAGGATCCGTTACCAGAGCCAGTATTGATTTGTAGAAGAGGGCATCATCCACCTGAACCGCCGTAAGTTACTAAATTTTAATAGGTCAATGGATCTAAGGGACACAAAAAATCATCACTGGTCTCAGTGCATTATAACCCCAACAACATTTATCTATCTGACTATGTAGTAAATAAGAACTCGTAGTATGAATAAAAACTAAATATGAGCATTGAAGGACGATTGGAGTGACTGGGCAATCTTGTGTTAAGTGATGTGAGTCTTTACGCTTATTGAATTTTTAATTGAATTCAATTAAATCTCGTGATGGTCCATTTTTGTTTCTTTTTGTATAAACAGCTCACCCCCATACAATTTTAACGACCAGCATTTACCGCTGTAATTTTTTTGTCTATATATGTATACTATACATTTATATATATATATATATACATTTATACTTATATGTATGACATCATTTATGCACTGTATTTAATTTATCATCAGTTGGTATTAATTTTTATTCAGCGAAAAATTGCCACATTTCCTTGTTGGCATTTCAAAGTTTCCTTGCGTTTTCCGCATTCATACCAACCATTCAACCATCCTTCCGTTCTGTCAGTGTGTTGTCTTTCTGCGCGCACTGCACTCAATAAAATGTATGAATGTATGCATGTGGGTGTGTGTGTGTGTGTGTGTGTGTGAGTTTGTGATTCTGTGTGTGCGTGTGCGCGCTTTCCGCTACAATTGCACCATTGTTATTGCATGTAACAGCCAAAATGTGTATATAAGTTTTTATTTTAACGTTGACAACACTGCAAAGTTCATTCCATATTAATTAAATATTTTAAGTGTGCATGTGTATGTGTGTAGTGTACCGGTCGACGCAGTCAGCCCACAGCACAGTTCATGCGAGATTTACAACGTGTCCTTTTATGGCAAATTAAGAGCAGACGACAGTTGAAATGATAATGTTTTAAGACTCCACGTCGCAATTAAAAAGCGCTGGCCTTTTGCGCTGATATTTGTCTATATGTGTGTATGTGTGCCAAGTGTTTAATATGATTCATCAGTTACACTTGCCAGAGAAAAATCGGAACTACAATAAGTTTTCACTCATTTCATTTCAATTAATGCTTTACGTTTGCTTGAACTGCTTGGACTCTTGAAATAATTGATTGAAATATTTATTACTTGAAGGCTATTATTGTGTTAATTAGAAATAATTATACAATTTACTCAATTCAATCATAATTATTATTCGATTATAATTAATTATTATTATTTAAAATCAATTTATTTAAATAATTTTTAAGGTTGGAAATTCAATCAGTTTAAGTAAATAAATAAATAGCTATAAACAAACATTGTTAATTCTTATAGAAAGCTTCTAGCACACAGACATAATGCATCCTTTGGCTCTGAAGGACTGAATTCGGCACATGCCGGTATACAAATTTCATACCTTGGCTTCTATTAGTTGACCTAATAATTGTAAAATAGAACCTTCCATACAGTGACGAGGAAAAGGAGGTCCAGTACAGAGGAAACAGAGATAATATGTTTCAACGAAATTGGTGCAATGTATTTTATTCGAAGTATTGTTCATAGTTCCTTTTCTTAATCATTCACGCAGCATGCCTTGATGCCTTGAAAAGTTTCTCGTCTATCGATGCGATCCTAAAATCAACGCAATTAGGCTTCTTCATAAGTAGTGAGGCGCTGCTCGGCCAGGCCATGAGTCATCAACCGGAGCAAGTGGTCAGAAACAACAATGTCTCGCCTCTAAAGTTTCCTTGATGATTTTTGCAACATGTAACATGTTTTGTAGGCAGAAAGGTTGGCATGGTTAGAGCACAAAGAATGTACATATGTTGTTAACACTTCAGGGATCCAGATTTCTAAAGGGAAATAATGACTTTCTAACATGAATGCAATTACAAGATGGTCCGAGGCGATTTCGTGCTAGTTACGGCATCTTTATAAATCTCTCGAAACTTATTTGTACCCCCAATAGAACACTTTCTATCCACCCTTCCATCTATGTCACTGTCATCCTTCAGTCATGTAGATCCCGCACCTTAAGGTTTCAGGGTTTTTGTATGGCGTGTCAAACGCAAAGAAAATGGAATTAACAGATCTACTAAGCTTCAGTAAGAATTCGACCTGATCTACTTGAACTCACAATGAACAGAATGTGAATTTAAAAAGAGGGCATTGTTTCACTGCCCACTTTTCACTCGTGCACACAGCAACGCTGTAAGCCAAATGGGGCAGTCTCGTGAAGCTGCAAGAAACTGCAGAATGGCCAAAAGTTTGTTTCCTAGAAGTCTGCGAAGTTTTATATGTTTAGATCACCGATACCCCAAAAAAGAATTTAGTGAGCCAACAACCTCAATATTGATCGCGACATTATTCTCTAAATGACAAAATTCAGACGCAAATGTCTCTGGTTCATACAAAAACAATGATTTCTGAATTGCACCAAACCAAAAGTCATCGCAAGCCACTACTTAGTCGGACAGTTTTTGTAATTGAGCCAACGTGCGCCACTGTGAGTGTTTGTTGTGATTAAATCAGCACGAGACTCAGCAAATTAGAGTTTGAACTAAGCTCTGTTTTTTTTAGTTGAGTCTTTCTAGGTTTTCTGTTTTTTGTAATTCAGCCAAAGTGAGCTATGGTAATGTTGTTATGCGCTAATTGAGCTTCTGGCTGAGTAACATTGCATTAAGTAAAAAAAGGTTGCACGATTCTAATAGTTGGTGTCTATGTACATGGAGCTCTTTCAGTTTGCGAATAATCTATAGGCAGTAGACTTAATGACCAATTTTGTAAGTATATGTTTATATTTTTACATGACTCGTTGGAAATGTGAAGGTAAATGGAGTTTCGACAATACATTTTGATTTGTGCTTCGTAGAAACACAAAACTTGACAACCTGACAACTTCGTTTGTATGGGAGACGCCCTCTGGTGGCGAATTTTCGAAGTTTTATAAATTTTGTATTTTTTGGAGTCAAGAATGTTGCCAATCACTGAATAAATCATTCAAATCTGTTCAGTAGTTTCCCAGATATGATGTTTTCTCGCTTACTTTACTACATTTGCAAGTGGGAAGCCAATTCCATAGAAAATTACTAGTTTTGTATGGCAGCCCCCTTAAAAGTTGAAGATAGCGATTAGGTGTGTATGAAAAAACATTCGAAAGGAAAAATAAATGGAGGCCAGTCTTACATTGCATACGTCTCGGGGCAACCTGGGAGCAATGGGAGGACATTTTATAAAATCGATAATTTTATATGGGAGCTCCATTAGGGGTTCAAGATAGAGGCTAGGTACGTTCGAAAGAAATGTTCGAAAGGAAAAATTAGCGGGGTCCACTCATAGATTATAACCTTCTAAGAGCCATTAATGAGAAGCTGTGGAGCAATTTGTCGAATTTTTACGCATCTAACCCCATTCTAGCCCCCAATTTTTTTGCTCATGCACTTTTTTATCGAACTGCATAAAATAAGAGGTTCCGGAGCATCGAGAACCCATTATTAAGAATTTCCATACAACACTAAATCATGTCTACTTAATGTGCAGTTTACTTGGAGAGGAGAAAGAAGAAACCGCAGATCAATTTTTGTGTGTACTTTGCCTTTTCTTGTAGGCTTAGAATGTTTGAAACTGTGACTATGCCACTTGACTATGAGTCAAACTAGTGTCAGCATTTGTGCATCGTTCTAAGTGCAAATACTAATTAGACACCCAAGACATACTTGCAAACTTCCATACTTGAGTTTATAATATCAACCAAATTTTATTACAAATAACACTGTACAACAAAAAAAACAAGGTTCTGACAACGGATTCTGGTAGAGGGCGCCAACAAACAATATACGTGTATCGGCGTTTTGAAAGTTTACGTCTGAATTTTTTTTTAGGGGGGGTCAAAATTTTCCCCTTTTTGCACATTCTTATGGTGAATCGGCATACGAAAACCATGTAACCTCACATTTTAGGTATATGATGTGTTCAGCAATTTGATGTAAAATACTACGAAGAACATTTTTATGGAGCCTTTTAACCCTGAAGCTCCTATTTGTATGAGTCAATTTGACCATTTTTTCTAAAATGCCAAAAATGTTCTGTAAAACAGGACTTTTTAAGGACAAAATGTACCACGAAAATATTTGCCATAAAATTAAACTATAGGTATCTGAATACATCAAAGCTCAGAAATTAACTTGAATGCCAGAATTAAGCCAAAACTGAAAATGTGTTTAAGTGTTTATTTCGTACTTAATCAGACAAGTGTCAGCATTTGTGCATCGTTCTAAGTGCAAATGCTAGTTAGACACCCTAGTTTTATAATAAACCAAGAGTTTATAAGAAAGAGTTTATAATAAACCAAATTTTATTACAAATAATTTAAACTTGTGTGAAATCGAAATGCGAAAAACGTTACTTGAACCATGCAAAGTGAAAACTCACTTTAACTATTTCAAATTTCGTAGAACTGTGCTGTTATCAATTTACCCAAGCACACACACACACACACACACACACACAAGCACACTTGCGCACCACTAACCAATCGCCTATCACATTACGGACGCGAGTAAATACTCGAAAATTGCGCAGCATCGCCGCGAAGTTCGCACGCGCTGTTAGCGCACCATTACAGCCACTCGAATTGAATTGCACACACCCGACCGCTGCGCACCGCAACAACTATTGCAAGGACCTACTGAAATGCCATGCCAACCGGCCGCCACAGCACAACAAAAACAATAACAACGGCAAAATAAAACCGGTGCTTCGGCTGCTTGCACTATTTTTTGTTGTTGTCGCCTTCTATTTTTCTCTAGTTTGCATTGTCGTTGTGATTGTTGTAGTTGTAGTTGTTGCTGCTGCTGCTACACATTGTCCTCGCAGCAATAATTTAGCAAATAATACCATTAAAGCAAATTCATCAATGGGGAGCCATAGAAATGCTTTGCCGCGTGCAACGTGCGGCCAGCCAGTAATGCGAAAGTGGACGACAGAGCGAGGGGTGCACTGAGCAAGGGATAGCGCACAGTTTCGAATTTCGCCACAGAGATACAGGATGCCGTGGCAGAAAAGGAAAGAGTGTGGGCGGAGAGGGAAACGAGGCAACAGCCAGCGGCAATCTACAGCACAATAAATGTTGGCACTGACTGCGTGTGCATTGTGTGCTTACGTGCGCTCGAGTGTGTGTGTGTGTGTGTGAGCCTGGGTAATTTAATGTGACAATGTGGAAATTTAGTTGAAGTATTAGCCAACAACAAAATCGAAAATAAATTAAATGCCTCTTGACCATCGGCAAACAGAGTGAAGAAAATTCAAAAACCAATGAAAAATGGATGTGGGTTTCGAGTCCTTTCACTGATGCGTTAAATTGCACATGTGCTAGTCGACTTTGAGGCGCTATAAGTGATTTTCCCATTTTATGTGAATACTGAAAATTCAAGCTTAACGTCACTGCTCTACTGAGGTTTTGATTTCAAAACAGCATAAATATGAGTAGACATTTAGGGGCAAGAAGATTATTAAAACTACTTTAAAGCTTTAAAAACAAAAACAATCTTAAAATGTTTGTATGCAACGGAGTAACCAACGTATATTTCTGAAAAAGGACGTCTGAGTTTTTTAATTTGCGCATAAAGGTTAAACAAGTCACTATAGATTTTTACACGTTAAGTATGAAAACTTGAAGAGCTAGAACTTTAATGTCTAAGACAAAGTTGTTTGTATTAAAAATGTGAATATTTTTTGTATGTACATGAACCCTCGTCCCCCTTTTCTTACACCCGTTTTTCATGTTTTTCGCTCAAATTTGCCATAAAAAGCTTGTATTAAGTAAATTATTGAAAAAAGTACTATATTGTCTTTTGGGAAAATATTCCTCATTAAAAATTAAAGGGGTCTTCAAACAACAAAACTTTTTCAAAACCTCCCCTAAAAAAATAAAAAAAACCCTTAAACACAAAGCTTTCACTTCAGAAAATGTTTGCTCTGCTTGCAATGCTGAGAAAAACTTGTTATCTTAAAAAAATTATTTCCATTGGTCAATATAGTGGTCTGCTAACAATAAAATCCTAAGAGGTCCTTTCTTAAAAAACAGAAAACATTTTTATGAATTATTAAAATTTATATAAATTCATAGTCAGATAAGAAAGAAAAAGTCAATCGACTATTGTTATATTTGTTAGTAATATCAATTTACCACTTCATCAATATCCACCTTAAAAACAATTATAATAAATATTATTTTGGTATTAAAAACCTTCAAGTTCGACATATATTGAAAGAGTGAATGAGAATTAGTTATGTAAGTAAAAAATGTGGTAAAAGTTCAGACCGCATCTTATAGCACTCAATGATACTTGCATTGGATCACAAGTCAGCGCGTCATAAGTTCGAACCCCGCACAATCTGCATTGAAGTATGAGACTCATGGATTCGAATACAACAAATTTCGTGTTTCATCGATCCGAATTTCGACTCAATTAACATCAAAATAAACAGTTTAACAGTTTAAACAGTCGATCCACTTTCGTCGTTTACCTCTTCTTCCACATCATTTACCTCATTTGGCAAATAATCCTCATCTGTTATCTTTCTCGAACAATGGTTGTTCTTAATCACATTCAGAATTAGCAATTAGTAATATGAGTTTCACCCCCTTAATTGCGTAAAACTCCAGTGGTCGAAAAATCGCCTAACTTTAATGATGTATTTTACGGCTATGGAAAATATTAGAAAATTTCTTTCCAGACGGTTTATTGAACAAATACTAAGGTATGGATGTTTTATTCAAAATAGCGGCCGAAGCGCCTGGGTTCTCCCGGATGGGTATTTTGTAAACGACGTTTAAAAAATCGTTGGTAAGGCAAAGGTTAAAGCGTTACATACCCGTAAGCGTGCTGAAAAACAAATTTGAAAATTTTTTATAAAAATAAATAAAAATAAATTGTTTATTTCACAATTTGTATTAACCCTTCAACTATAGGAAACCATGTCAGGGCGCTTACATAATTCAGGATAATCAGAATTTTGTTGAAATTTTTTTATTATTAACCGTTCAGATATAAGAAACCATGTTAGAGTGTTTACATTATGCAGGATAATCAGGATTTTATAGACAAATACCAAAGCAAATAACAAATATAAGAAAATGACAAAAATAAGAAAATAACAAATACTGGCTGCATTTCGGGACAAGCTCGCAATTGTTTGAATTATTTGTTTGTATTAGAACCTGGATACGCCTGTTGAGTATTAAAGTTCTAATTATGGATCACAGATATGTCAAAATATACAAACATCAAAATTTAAATCAAAAGTTATACTGTAAAATCAGCTATGAAGTATGGGATTTGGGGACATTTTAACCCGAGCTCGGTGTTTTTTGGTCCTGATTTAATATATTAGTTTTGTGCAAATGTTTCAGCATGTTATGGGAGGAGCACCTTAGGAAAAGAGACCCGTGAATTTCGGCCCATTCGAGTTTGGTTTTTCTCTTCACGTCCCTGAGCGGAATCTAGGCAGTAACCCATTACTGGTAGCACCAGTGTTTTACGAAAAAGAAATAGCAGTGTACAAAAAAGTTAAATGCCAAAAATGTTCAGCCCTTTTACTGGTGTTTTTGACCTCCTTTGTCCATTTTTCACTATGCTTGGTGCAGTGAGTTAAATTAGCAGCTGGTGATAGTTCAGTCTCTTGTATATCTATGGATTTATGTTTTATGATTTATGTTTAGATGCTTTGCTTTTCTTTCCTCTATTGGCACACTGCCCTTAGGCAAAGTTCAAATGCTTGAACTTCATCCTCTTAACTGGCCATAACAACCCATTACCGGGTTAAGGGTTACCGACCTTAAAAATTCTCTCCAAGTCGAGTTAGTCACACCAAGAGATAACAGGGGTCCTCAACTTGGACCTTCCACCCTGTTCGCAGTCCACCTCCAACAAGTCCTTTGCATGATTTTGGACTTTGAAAACATATAATTTTCCCATACCTACTTATAGGTGTCCACCTCAACTTAACCTCACTAATACGTAGATTTATTACACAACATAAATGCATAAATTCCTTAACCCTTTCGCTATTTTGTTGCCATATGGCAACATGCTACTTTGTGGACGTCTGAACCCTCTATGGTTCCAGAAATACATTGTTTTATTGGTGCTTAGAATAGCTTGAAGTTTTAGAAAAAATACGAAATTAATAAACTGAATATTAAAGTCTAAAGAAAAGAATTTTTTTTAATGGTATATCTTGACATACTAAAGGAAGAAGATGCAGACAAATTAGATAACTTTTTTAATTTCACGTTTTCTTTCAATTTAGATACATTTTTTTGTAATTTTGGCTGAAGAAACATTCAAATTTTCGTTATGCGTAAAAAGTTGTATGTTTAAGTAATTATTACAGCCACAACGATGTGGTTGCTCTTATAGAAAAACACTCTAAAATACAGGGTCCGAGTATAAAAATTAAAAAATTTCTGATGGAATGTTGCTAATATAACTACATAGAAGCCTAAAACGAAAAATTAAAAATTGTAACTTTCCCCAGTAAAAACCTGTAGCGAAAGGGTTAACAATTTTCCACCATCAAACTTGCACAAAATGTTTTCAGAAGCTTTTCCCACGCATTTGTATCTAACCACCGACACTGGCTTTACAACTCTCTTCTCAACCACACATTCACACACACACACATAGATACCGCCCACAAACATTACACGCCATTTGACTTATTGCCCGGCGACGTGATAAACGTGCGCGCATACCTAAATTTGATTTTGCTATTAATTTTAAAATGCTCAATTTTTCATTTTTCATTTACGATTTTGATTTCTATTGCGTTCATGCGTTCGTTCGTTCGTTTATTTGCGCGCAGTAAAATGATTTCCTATTGGCGGCGTTTACTGCCGCACAAACCCACCCACCCACACCACACAAACATGCCACATGTTCTGCACAAACCAGGCGCGCATCTGCGCCGGCCACATTTGCACGCCACGTCAAACATTGCCAAATTAATTTTTCCGCGCGCATTTTTCCCATTGCCGTCGGCATGATTTAAGACATAAACGCAAAGCGTAAAAGGATACGCGCATATCCTCGCATTATAAATTATACAATTTGTGGCGGCTGGCAGCATTTTTACGATATTCATTTTAGGGTTCAATTTCATTTCAATTGGTACATTTCAATTACAACAATTACATTTTCAATAGTAAAGCGTGGGCTTTCTTTTTAAAAATGCAATAAAATGAACAACATTGAATTTTATTTCCATGTATTATGGCTTTGGAACACAACGGCGTCCAAATGGCGCATCGTAGTAGTGCATTCTGTCATTCCAATTTTCCAAGACCTTGTTGATGATTTCGGACTGTAGCTCACGGAGTGCTTGGATGGCATTGGCCTTAAGTGCTTGAATCGTTTCTGGATTGTTGGCATTACATGGGTCCTGTACGGTTACCCACAAAAAAAGTTCAAAAGGGTAAAATCGCAGCTCCGAACTGGCCGAACAGACATCGCCAAGACGGCTGATAATACGATTTGGGCACTGTTTGTGCTGCACATCACTCACTTTGGAAATAAGTTTTCAATATCTCCCAACGTTTTTCAAGCGTAAAGCGACTCATTTCGTTCCGCGGAGGTATGATACTGACTTTCTGTCTGACTTTCTGTAAAACTGTTCTGACTGGCTGATATGAAACTAAAGTCTAGCTTCCGCTTTGTAACACAAAGACTGGCTTGCGGTCTCTCAGGCCGCAGTATTAAAAAACATCCCAACATCCTTCAAAAAAAAAAATCGCTATTTATTTAGTGTTTTTAATGCAGATCTGAAAAATAATGTTTTATTGTAGTTAAAACAATGAATTTTTTTCTTCATTTACTTCAGCCACTATTAAAAAAAAAAATATCTAAATTGAAAGAAAACGTCAAATTAAAAAGTTCTCTAATTTTTTCTGCTTCTTCTTTCTTCACTATGTCAAGATATACCATTATAAAAAAGTGTATACTTCTCTTCTTTAAACTTAAATACTCAGTTTATTAATTTCGTATTTTTCCTAAAACTTCAAACTATTCTCAAGACTAACAAAAAAATGTATTCTTGCAACCGTAGAGGATGCAGACGTCCACAAAGTAGCATGTTGCCATATGGCAACAAAATAGCGAAAGGGTCATTTGATGTGGTTCTCTAGTTGGTCTAGTTCGTCAATTGTTGTTGTTTTTTTCCGAAAAAAAATCCCCATCGCTTCTTCTGGAAATACCTCATTCCAGAAACTTTCCTTGTAACAACGCCAATGGTACGCTTGATTTGTGGTTTGAGCTTCAGTTCTTTACTTACTTTTACAATCTTGGGGCCAACTCACAGGACCATGACTTTAAGACATGAGATTGTAGGATGGCAAAGTCTTCCTATATATGGTTTCAATTGGTATTGAGCTCAAAATGTGTCCTGTGAGCGCCAGTGATGATGATTAACAAGGCTTCCATCGTTTTCGGGTTTTTCGACCAGAATTTCTCAAACATCAAATAAACCGATTTTTTACTTTCAGAATCCAGTTTTACTTGGGTTTAGTTTTTTTTAACATAAAAAATGGAGTTTGAACCATTTATGATTTTTAATACAAATAATGTTATACCTTTTTTTAACCCAATGTTGCGCCATTTGCTAAGCTAATCGGGCGATTTGAAGAAGCCGAAGGGATGCTGGCTTTGTACTATGATTCAAACACGTACAAAATTTAATACTCTAGGAGTGTCATTCTTTAAGTACATGAATGTAGCCTTGGATATTTGTAGCCTTGGTAGATGCTTCAACGCTTGACAGAACAGAAATGGTTTATGGAACAAATTATTCATAAAATAATCAACCAACATATCGCACAACAATGAGGTGTTTAAATTCTGCTATGGAAACAACTTCTTTCTGTGAGCTTCTTTTACAAAATGTTTAATTTCATTGCCACAAAAACCTAATCAATGAGGAGCACTAACCTCTGGTTACCTTAGAAATAATAAATGTCCATTTCATTCGTTCACGAACTGTGTTAAACTTATGTCGTCCGTATGTATGCGTTAATCCCACCTCTCCAACTGTAAACAGCCACCAAACGATGAGAAATCCCAAAAGTTCTGCACAAAAACAAAACTACAACTCAGCCAATGGTGTTCCATAGCAGTTAAAATTAGTCGCCAACATTAGTTGTTAATAATTTTACAGTAAATTTAACTACAGCAATAAGAAAAACAACAGCTACAATGACAAAACAATAATAAACAACAACAACATTGCCATCAACCATAAAAATAAAATAAACACACGTATTTTATTGTAACTTAACTCGCGCGCCACAACTATTAAATCAAATAACAAACCAAATAACGAACCAAACAGCCACAGCAGCAGAAACATCAGCAACCAACAACAGCAACAACTCAAAATGCCACAAAATTTTGTTAAAACTGTAACAAGTTGAAACAAATGTTACTCGCTTATACAACAGCAACTCTCAGGCAGGCACACATATTCGTACATATCTATGCATGTGTATGTATGTATGTTGTGTTGCGTGTGGCTGGAGGTGCAGCACTGTTGCTGGTGTCGTTAAGTGCGGGTAAGGGGGTGGAAGTTTCACTTTTATGCACTCAAAATGCATAAAATCATATTTGGCAATTTACAGCTTTTGTGGGCGTAATATTGTAGCTGTTGTGTTGTTGTTGCTGCTGTTTGTTTTTGTGGCATATTTTGCGGGCGGATAATCATGTGGGTACTGGTGGCGTCATAGTCGCGCCGTCAACAGTTGACATTTGATTCACAGTTCGTATGAATTTAATATGCAGAGGCGGCGTTTTGACATAAAATTCTGCGAGTGGCATCGATGATTGAGTGCAAATAGTGAAAGTTATTGAAAACCATATTTATTTAACAAAAAACCTATATTAATTTACGTTTTTATAAAACAAATATAAACACAAAACTTGTTTGGCATCATTACTTATTTCAAGTTCTAATAGTATGTGAATGTGATCATGAGTGAATTTAATCTTTTTTTAATAGTGATTGAAAATTAAAATTTAAAATTTTGCAAAATTAATAATATTTGAGTTTAAAAAAACATTAAATGAACTAATTTCGATAATGTGTCACAACTATATCAAGGTTGAAAAAAGAAAGAATTAATAAAAACAGGGAAATTCCTTATGCAAAATTAAAACTGGGCAACAACTACATATACAAGTATACAAATATAGCTTCTTTATGAAACTTACCCGAATTAAATACATAAACAACATTGGGTCGAATTTTCATTGAATTAAATTATTATTATTATTAAATTAAATGTCATTAAATATTTTATCCGCCTTAAAGTAATCACTAGAACTCGACCTATATATTACACAGATGTCAAACTTCTAATATTCTAAACATTTTGTAAAAGCTGTCAGCTTTTTCTAGGAATATTCTTGTATTCCAATCAGTTGTTTTAAAATAATTTTACAAAGTGCTGTCAAAGCATTCAAAAGTGAAACTCTCATGGAGCCAGCACATTTTTGTAAGAAACTAAGAATTACCTAAATTACATTAATCTGCCCTCCTATCATGATTCCCCTTAAATACATCAATACGTCTAATTATTAGAACTTATTACAACACATCTGACTGGAATGGATATTGTTGAATGTAAAACCCTAAATAACTTAAAAAGTTTATTTAAATGCATTCTGCACAAACCTTTCTATTTCTCATTACAAATATCAACTCTATGCTGCAATGTTCATTAAGTTGTATATGCATTTAATTGTACGTATACAAATACACCTACACATATGCTACGTATAAACGAATTTAAACATTTACATTTAGTTTTATGTTTGTCAAGTCTTTGCTTTAAGTTTTGAGTGCTTAAAATATGCTTATTCGTTATAATGCTTTTACGTATTTCCAATGAATTAAATTAAATGAATACTAAATAAATTAGCACGTAAAATTGTCGTATTACACGCCAACTAACACAAAGCCAGCTGTTTAATACAACTACTACATATATTGAGCTGCTGTAAATTACAAGTGCATCACACACATTTAATTCCGTCTTTCCCATCTGATCGCATACAACATTCAAGCCTCACTTGAGGATATGTCACGACAGTACTGTGAATGCGTCTGTAGTGCTTCGGGTGAATAAAATAGTTTTTTACAGCATTTACATGTGGACCACTGCAAGAGAATATATGAAACAGTTAAAATAATTGTCAAATATTGCGTGTCAAACAGCTGACCTCTTCTCTTTTCTTTTCGCGGGACTGTTGCTTAAAGCGCTCTCTTAGCAGTTTTTGAACATCCGCCAAGGAGCGCACTTTCAGTGCAGAATGCGGCCGATATGGAGGTGCCGCTTTCGCTGCTTTCATTTTAGTAGTAGACTGCGACTCTCTTCTTCTTTGTCCGATCTTGGCTTGAATAGGTAAGTCATTGACCACTGCAGTCGGCCTGTATGGTTCGCTATTTACTGCATTTGTTGAGGCGTCATTTAATGCTGTGACAGGTTCTGGCAACAGGTTATGGCATATATCTGGCATGTGTGCTTGACTCTCCGATACAATTGGCTTGATGTCTTCGTCATCCGAGGTAATGTCTATAAACTCAGGTTGTATATCTATCACCTGTACTTCGTCGATCCCTTCCTCATCGGATTCTGGCGTTTTCTCCGCCACTGTTACTCTCATATCTACTACGTCCGACGTCATCTCGGCTTTGCCTGCTACCGACACAGTCGTTTTTTCCACTTCAGATGCCGTGTTGGCATCACCAAAGTCGCTCAGCGTTATGCGCTTGGCCGCTATTACACTGTCCTCTGCTCCTACAGTATTTTCATTAAATATCACAGCTTGTGGTGGTACATTGGACTCTTTGCTGACCGGCTGCATTTCGCTGGCCCCGTCGGCTGGCGTTGGCTGTGCCGCGGACTCTGGTACTTTTACTGTGGCCGCTGTGGTGGCCTCCTGAGCACTGTCGCCGGTTGCGCGCGTCGTCTCTGCGTGTTCCCATTGTATGTGCCAGAGAAAGTCCTGCAGTTGCATGTATGGATTCTGGCAGCGCAAGCACGACAGCACGAATACATTAAGTGTTGGAGCCGCATAGATTTCGCCATATTTTTCCAGTTCTATGCCATCTTCCAAAAGCGGCAATGCATCACACATTTTCCCTGCTAAACTGCAATTGGCAATAGGTCGTTTTTATCATACACAAAATAAAAAATGTTTATTACTACTAAACCAAAATGCACAGAAATTGAAGATGATAACGAGCAGCTGATTCCAGGTGGTTTGCAGTGGTGAAGAATGGTCAGGGTTGCATCTGCTGAAATTAAATAGAGGTGACTTTGGAGCTTTTGAATTTTAAAATATGTACAATAACACTATACGTTGTAAACTAAACGTAAAGCAGTATATGAAATTAATAGTTTAAAAAAAAAATTCCGCTTGAACAAAAATATTGTGTCGAGTTTTGAATTGTTTAATTTGCATTTAACGAAAGTTACATAACTTCATAAACTTTCAAACAGAAATATTTATAACTATTAAAAGTTAAACTGAAAAGCTAAAGTACAATTTAAAACTAGAAATATATTTGAATTCATGTGAGACAACGTGGAATATTAACCCATTTGAAACTGTTTTCTTCTTTACAAAGCAAACCAAAAAAATGTCATGATATTCAAGATTTAAATAAATGTAATGTAAATGTAAATACATTTTTTAACAACAACAATTTATAAAAAAAACAGTTGCTTTAACCCTTTTGCTTTAACTGGTATCTCACGGCATGTTTTGTTGACCTTGAATTTCGTAATTTGTAGTATTGTATAATCTCAAACCAAAAAGGTAACCGTAATGTCGAAAATAAATAAACTTTTCGCTCTTCCTCCATAACCGTTTGACTATATTGTCATCTCGGGCCACTTTACCAACTTTTTTCAACTTACAATCAGCCAAATCTTTTCCCAATTTTGGAATTTAATCGAAATGATAAAACGTACAGTATTGAAACTGTCTACCGCGTCCCCATTTAGACGTATTATTCCACTGGCAATATTTCATGGGCGTTGAATAATGGGCGTGGCACTTTTTAGCGACTCAAATTTTGTATATAACTTTGGAACTATAATTCGGACATCAATGACAATCGGGTCGAACTTACTATTGGGTCATGTTCTTCGATAACAGGAAAAGGGCATTAGATAAGGGACATAAAAAAGTAGTGGTTGAAGTTTTCAATATAAATAATGCGTATAGTACCATTTCTAGCAAGCAATAAGTTTCTATAATTTTCTGAACACAGTGTGGATAAGCTATACCAACTATTTTGAACATATTCCTGCTGTCTATATTCCTGCTTGTCTCGTTGCTGTAGCTTGAAACTCTATTGACCTCAGTGTCACAATTTCAAATATGGTGTGAAATTCCGCACTGGAATAATTTAAAACTTAAGGTGGTCGTCTACGTACAAAGTTTTAAAAAATCATTTTTTTTTTTGTTTTACATAATTTTCATTTGGAAGACGTGAGGAATGTTATTTCCAAAGGATTTGGGTAAACTCTCCACGGTTATTGAGCTGTAGAGCATTGAGCACGCTCGCTCACGGTGTTTCCGCGCGCTCCCTGTGAACTTTAAACGCGTTTTCCCGAAAGTCCTACTTTTGTAACTTACTTGCACATTTTACGAAAAGTTTTACACGCATCGATTCGATTTCTTTTTTCCTTGCTCAGAAAACATGTCGCTATGGTTAGACACGAGCTTTTGACAAAATATTGTGTTTTTTTATTATAACAGGCAATAAACATTTGAAAAAACAGGGGAAAAAATAACTTTTCTTTCAAAAATTTCCACCATTTCGAGAGATTTTTGAATTTTACAAAAACCTCGTGTCTAAACATAGCTGATGTAATATCAATTATAGATTAGTTTCATTTTTTGTTGTAGGTTACGTGGTTGGCCCAAAATCGTGCAGGGAAATTGATATCCAAATTCTGATGAGGGCACGTTCAAGGTCATCCTGCACTCGAATATGTAGAAATATAATTTGTATGACCTTGCCACTTGAAAGATTACGATTAAATAAACAAAAAACAAAAAAATGTGAGTGAATATCTTTTTTCGTTCCTTCGTAATAAATCTTGAAAAACAGGCTCGAAAATCAGGCCGCTACGTAGACGACCCCCTTAAACAAAACATCTAGGCCTGCAACCAAATCGCGTACAATTGCGATATTAACAGTACCGGGATAAAGGGCATTGACTGTAACTGTGATGAAGATTATGGTTCTCTGATGAAGAGCATACTGGCCAACGTGTTGTTGCTTAAACGTCCGTACGATTTTGCGCTATTCAAGTTGTCCACATTGATCTTGCCAGGCGTATGCCATGCTCGACAACACAACAATGCGACTGATTTCTGCGGCACAAATTTCTATGGCATATAAGACAATTTTGTAATGAAAGATTTTGCTCTAAATAAATGTAGTTTTTCTCGAATTTAAATGATATTTCTTCTAAAGTTACGCTTTCCTTTCGAAAACAACGCACACTCCATGCACATTCGTTCTTTTCCAACACTGAACCGGCGAAAAGCGGCCGCAACAGCTGTCACTGGCAGCGAAAACGTCAAATCAGCTGTGTGGCAGCGCCTCTGCCTTTGTTTACAAAACAAAACTTCATTATTCGCTCCGTTGATTTGTGCCTTCCACCGCTGTTCATATTTGCGCAGTAGACGCGCCAGCAGCAGCAAACGTCCATGGAAAAAGCAAAAGTGTAGAAAATCGAGCGAAAGCACATTGCGAATTACTGTTTGTGTGACCAGCGGAGACGACAAAAACAGCAAAACAACAACGCCAGACAGCTGAGCAACGGGAGCGCACAGCGGCCGCGCGCATACACAAAGTGACTAGAAATCATAGCATTGCCGCCGCCCCAGAGCTCCTCCGCCCGCCCGCCCACTAAACACGTACAAATTGGAAGCATTTTGAGCACTCGAGTGCGACGCTGGCAAAGTGGAAGTTAACTGGCTGGCACGTTGATTGTGTGCGTGTTGGCGTGTACGAGTGCGGTTGGACAGTGAGACGGTTCGGCGCGGCTGCAGTGAGCAGACGGATTTTTCACTTTAGAAAATTCAGTAAAAATTCAAGTTGCTTTCTCGAGCTTTAAAAGAGTTTTACTAAATCGAAATGCTGCACTTGTTTAGCGGCAATTTGCAAAATGTATTTTATAAAAATGTGTACGTTTTTTACATGTAGACAATAAGTGAAGCTGCTGAATAGTCAAAGCAAGCCAAGCAGAAAAACCACCCAAAGTCGCCGTGAATTTCATCATCAAGCACAAACAGTGGCTTGAAACCACATTGCGATTACTAATTTTTATATTAAAAAAAATAATAGCAACAAAAAACAAAAGTGTAATAGAGAATGTCGCTGGCGAGCGCGGCGGGCGTGTTGCTGAAACCGCAGACACCGCTACAGCAACTGCTGGAGGACATCAATTTCCAACGCACCAAGGAAATGCGACAATTGCTCAAGGACGGTGAGTTATTGCTGTGTGTTTTATTTTATAAATCACATTATTATAGTTAATGTTTTGTGAAACGCAATTTTTCGCTTTGAAAATCGTGTGTACATTTGCACTTTATCGATTTATCAAAAGGCACAATTCAGTGGCATATCCTGTACGGCATTGTTCGCAGGCGGCTTTGTTGTTGTGCTCCACTTTGTGTCTACCCTGTTACATGCACAACATGTTCGCTGTATGAACATAAATACATACATTGAAATGTGTATGTGCAATGTATGCATTGCTGGGTGTACACAAATCTTGTTGTTGCTATTGGAATGGTCGGGGGGTGGATAAGTTGATGGTGGGTGTGGGCTTGAGCCGGCTTCAGTGTTGTTATTATTATTATTGTTTTGGCAATTTCTTGCTTTATTCGTTGTTGTTGTTGTGTCTTTGTAATTCAATTTTTTGCATAGCTTTTCCATTCATTGATTTTTTATAATTGATTTATTTGACTTTAAACGATGAGTAATGCACCTGAGAGTATTTGTTTACGTTATGCATTATCACAATTTCATTAAAAAAAAATAACATACTTATAAGTATACGCACTTGAAATTAATTGTGGCGATGTAGATTTTGTTGGTCAAAATGTCGCATGACAGTGGGACATAAATGCTTTGAGTATTCCTTAGAATGTACACATTTCAAAATCTGAAGGTCTTACGATCTTTTTGACTACAAAGTAAGATTCGAATTGAAGTTAAAAGTTATACAGCAACATGCACAGATCAACGAATAATAATGTAAATATATAATTAAGAAGACAACCTGTAGAGCTGTCGTGCCTTCTTCGCTATCTGAAGTGCACATATATGAGCAAACCTTTCCCAAATAATTTAGGTTGATCTAGAAAACAAAATTAAAGCATCATAAGCCAAGCCGACCATGATTGATTTCAATTGTGACCTATGTACTCGTATCTATGTACTTTTGTTTTGATCTGACACCCAGGACTGAGGTACTCAAAGAACTTAGCACTAGAAAGACCGCAAGTTTTCCATACTTACAAAGACTACATATCATTTCCGCTGATATCTCAAGAAGTACACATCAGATTTGGCTAATTTTTCACAAAATAACTTTAAAAACTATAAAATTTTTCACGATAAAAAAAAGTCACCAAAGCAAAAGTTGATAGAATATTAAACAAAATACAGCTATTTAAAAATGAAAACCTGTCAAAATGACCGCAATGGTATTTCTAGTGTTAAAGGACTTCAACTCAAAATGCCGCGATACAGAAACCGGAAACAAATGTATACTTTTGAACAAGTAAAACAAGGCATTATTTGCAGGTTCTTTGGAAGAGATGAAGAAATACAAAAATACATCAAGTTCTATTGCTGTATTTCACAGCAGAAGATGACAGCTGAGCCAATACCAGTTAGCAATCAAAGCCCGCACATTAGAATATATTAGACCATCCATAAAAGTCACCAAAATTATACTTTAAATTTTAATATTACAAAGTATGTTATTTGTATAAAAAATGAATAATATTTAAAGGATTTACTGTATAATTTTCCATCATAAATCATTTGGCTGTCACTATGCCAAAAATTACTAAAAAAAAAAAAAATATGGTTCAGGTCTGAAAGGATTATGCTTAGATTCACCAAAACATTCCTAATTGAGCCGTTCAGTGCACAGAGTGATTAACTCCACTTTTTGAAAAATCTTAAATTTAAGTGTCAAAGCACTTGATATAGTCATAACTTTTTATATTTATTAAAACTTTCCTGAATAGTAAAGATTAACACCATTAAACGACAAAATATATATATTTGGATTTAAATTATAAAGGGAATTTAAAAAAAAACAAATTTATTTCATCGCATTTCTCAACTTTTTGTTTTATGGAGTTAATCGATTTGTGCACTGAGCGGCTCAATTGTTGTAAGTAAAGCAGCACAAATTTTCATCTCAACAACAACTACAAACTTTTTAACTCGACGTTTATCGATTTATTTCGCGTTTCTATTTCTTTATAGCCTTTTTGATTTTTTACGCTTGGAAGCAATGCGTTGACACTCTCAGAATCTACAAAATGCTATCAGTTTTCATACAAAACATCTTTAGCTTTCAAAGTATATGATATCTGTTCAAATAGGTATTCGACTTAAGTGCGCAGAAGTTGTCGACAGTTATTTTTGTTTTGCGGTTTGTAAGTTGGTCAATCCCTGTCTATCTATCTGCCGCTGACTGTCAGCTGTTTATTTCTCATTCTGGCATACATTAATCTATTCGCCTGCTTATTACTTAAGTATATGCTTTGCTTTGCTTCCTTATCATTTTTTATGCAACATTTTCTGCGACATTCTAGCAGGTCATTACACTACATAAGTGTAGAATTGATTTATGAACAGACTGTGTAATTAAATTTGTATAAGCTTTAACATTTTTTTCAACTCACCTATGATTTTGGGATTTGGCTGCGCTTTCATTTAGTCAAACTAAGCTCCCTTCTATTACCTTGAATGTTTCAAACTTTGTTCAAAACAATGCCTGGGAAGATCAAAAGGAACTCTCAGTTTATATTTTACAATTGAAGTCTATAGTTGGCTACCAAAATTCACTGACACAATTTGTTCGCCATATCTTCTGTAACTAAATTTTTTATCAAAGTGCAAACTGTTCTTAAGCAATTCCAATCCTAAATTGTTTAATTATTTTTGTTATCGTGGAAACCATATCATTGATTTTTATATTTTTCTATAGCGATGACTAATTTTGAATGACTGTTTAGGCAAAACACCAAAACTGACAACACTTCCTTTTCAACTTTCAGTCTAAGTTCCTTGCCATAAATCACTGCTGGACTAGTGCTATCTACATCCAAAAAAAAACAACTTTCAGTCACATTTGAAATAAACCATCTAAAAGTGGTTCATAGATTTAGCGCATAAGTACAATTTTGTATTTGTCAAGTTCTGCTCAGAACTAAGTCGAGTTTTGTTTGCTGCTCAATGTTATAGCACAGAATAAACAGTACTGGACTGGATACTGTCCTGGATACTGTTTGTTCTGTGGTCATAGCCAACGGTCACTTATGTAAAATATCTTCTGAAAACATTAGCATTGCCTGAGAAGTTTACTGCCCACAATAACATTCAATTAGTGCCTTTCATTCAACAACATTCCATATTCAACTTTGTTGCTGAGTTTTAACCGCAAAATTCTTTCCACAACCTTCAGGTCAAGTTTTCAAACCATAAATATTTAATTATCTTAAAAATTTAAATTTTCCCTTTGCAGATAGCGGCTTCGTCGTACTGCAAGGCACCACCTACTGGACAGACTTATTCGTTCGACATTTTCTCTTTCAAACCGAACCGGTGCATAGCATCGATTCGGATGATTTGCTCTTTTTCGTACGCAAGAAACATGTTAAAAGCTCTTCCCGACATATGCCAAAATACGAGGTAATGATTCCAAATTACTTTCAATAAATTCCAACCTTTCTTAATCCAAGTTTGCTCTTTCTCGCTTTCAGACTGAGGTCGATGTATTTCGTAAGGATTCACGTAAACTTCCAATTGGTGATCCCGATGTGGACTGGGAGGAGACAGTCTACCTGAATATGGTCATACATCAGTTTGACTATACGCTCACGCTGGCCATCTGCACGCGCACCTCGCCCAAGGAGCTGCAAGTGCTGCGACGTCATTCGCAGCGCGTCTACGCCAGTCCCAGTCGCCGAAAAATGGACACCAAGGGCGAAGGCGAGGAGATTACGTATCCGCACATTTGTTTCATGGTCGATAATTTTGATGAGGTAATAGGAAACGACAAAACACAAAAGAATTTTAAAATTTTTAATAACTAAATAATAAAATGTTGCTATTTTTTTAGGTATTCAGTGACATTTTGGTGCGCGATGGCGAAATGGTTTGCGTGGAGCTGGTCGCCAATGACAAGGACGGTGCAGTGCAGGGTGTGATTTTCTTGGGCTCTATACGCTACGATGCGCTGAAAAAAGTCTACGATGCCAGGGTCAGTTGCTAACATTTCGAAAGTAATTTATGTTAATGTCAAACTTTAATTAAATTTAAAGCAATCCAGCCTGAGCTCGAAAGTGGCACAACGCATGTCGTTTGGCTTGTTCAGCAGTGGTGCGGGCGTGCAGACGCGCTGCGAATTCGTGCGCATGAAAGGTCCCCAGGGCAAAGGACACGCAGAAATGGCCGTGACCAAGCCCAAAGGCTCTGGCGTTGAAACGCCCACCAGCGAACCGGGGTGAGCATTTTGCAGTAATTCCTTCAAAATGCAATTCAAAGATAATAAAAAATGTGTGCATGTGTTTTATTGCAGCTTTTGCGCCACCGACATGTGGGACGAGTGGGAGGAAGAGAACGACGATTACTGTACATATCGTCATCAGCGGCGACTTAGCGATCCCAGCGCTAATTTGAATAATTTCTCGCGTTACGGCTGGCGCACCAAAGGCACACAGGATGCTGTGAGTGGCAGTGCAGGTGCGAAGGCGCGCTCCGAAAACGAGGGGCTCGATTCGTTGGCCAGCGAGGTGTCAGAAATTGAGGCCGGCGATTTGCGTGATGGTAAATATGGCAATGCACTTTATAAACTTTTGTCTGCTTTTGTCTCTGAAATGTTTACAATTATTCTACTTACAATTATGATTACATTTTTCATTACGTTCGTTATGGAAGTTTTACTTTGCTAAAAACGCTTGTTTCAAGCGTAGCTAAAACAAGCGTTTTCGACAAATTCAAAATTAAATTTTTTACTTATTAATAGTTTACTCTAATTTTCTTTTTAAATTAAATTTTCTTTTGAAACGCTTGTTTAACGCTTTTGTTTAAACTTGTTCGAGTTGTAAGCTCCAATGGGTGTTTTTCATTTTATTATACTATTTTTGTAAGAAATTAATTTCGACTTTATTTCCATTACTTTCTTCATACACATGCCCACTCACACGCATACCACATTACTAACACCAGCGTACGTACGCCTTCACACATACACGGCCATACGACCATTAACTACTCACTGCATGTTTTGCTGCGCTCAGCATTTACTATTTTACTCTTTCTTATAATAAACAATTTTTTCTCAGTCAATTTGCAATGTTGTGCGCTCAATCGTTAACCGCAACTTTAATCCCTTTTATTAATAAAACTAAAAAATATATTTTCAAAACATTTGTACAGCGTATGTGCTGCATTTAAAAGGCTCAATACAAGCATTAAAAACCACAATATTAACCAACCCTATATAATGTTATACTTGAAATAAGCTTTACTTTTAAACTATAATTTATCCCTAATAACAAAAAAAAACAAACAATATGCTCAAAGAAACCACATTTGTAGCTTTTCACGCTGCTTCCATTTCGTTTTTTTTACATATTAAATAATTGTATGTTTTATTTGTTTGTTACTAATCATGAACGTGTTGCTGCTTTTCAAATTACCATTACATTTTCATTTTACCAAACATTTACCAGCAAAATATGCTCTAAAATCAGAAACAAACTTTAAACTTTACTACTCTTAATCAGCCAAATATATATGCGCGTATGAATATATATTACAAAATATGACAATCGTTTGCCGAGAAAGCAGGACCTGAGTACACACATATCTATCATTTGTGTAAAAAAGAAAACAAATTTATTATTTCGCTCTCTCCCAAACAATGTTTACCCCAAATTGTTTAATTTGAAATGCACTTATCTTTTGTTTTTTGTATTGTTGTAGACTTCCCAAGTGTGCAGTTCGCCTCTACATATTTGCGATTTTTCTACATTCAACAAACTCGATTTTATTTCAATGCAGTAGGCGTATTTATGTTTTATTTTATAGCTTGTTTTGAAATTTAATAGTTTATTTTTCCAAACATAAATATAAAATTAATACCTTTGCTTTCATCTACCCTTCGAAACTAATGTATTTACACATTCCAAATTGACCTTTGATAAGGTTTTCTAAAACTAAAAAGATTCAGACACTTTATGCCCTCCACATTTCATTTGACAAATATTTGGGCATGAGTTTGGTAATACAATATTAACATTGTCGCTATGAATTCAGTCAGTCAGTTGTCTGAAGAAAAAACTGTTTTGCTTTGCTTTGATTACCAGATAAGTGATTCTGCCACTTGACAAAAAACCATCAATCAACACAGAAATATTAAGAGTCCAATATTTGAAGTTTTTCGAGTCCACTCTTCCACACAAATTTCCCCATTCCTCTAATATAGCCAAACTTTTCATATATATATATTATAGTTTATCAAGTCTTACATTACTTACACCCAGCTTATCCTCTTCAAATAAATTAGTGCGATCTTTCCTAATATTAGTACCTATTCATGTATATATACATTTTTGGTGCCCTTTTCGACATTGTTTACATTATTAGATCCGTTCGCATATTATGATCAATCAAATGAGCTGTACGCAGTAATCCTTGAAACAGCTCACTCAGACTACAGCCACATCTTTGTACAGAAATAGGTCGAAAGTTGCAGTTCTCCCTCTGTTTGTCCTCTCTGGCACAAATCTTTCGAAAAGACGCTCTTAAAGTACTTTGAGATTCTTTAATTTTGACCTATTAATACATAAATATATGAAGCAAAACTGATGAAACATAACTAAACTAAACTGACGACTGAACAAAAGATCGGTGGGAAATTTACTGATTTTGTTTATTATTTTGAGACTTTGAAAGAAGATTATAAAAGTTACAAGTACTCGTAAGAGTTAAAAAGAGGATAAAAAAAGAGGATAAAAAAAATCTGAAACATAGTTCTGTACTAGAACTTTTCAATTTTGAAGACATCTCGGAAACATTGAACCCGTCATAAAATTTACCACAATGAAACTCTTCCATTTTTTGGGGTGAAAACAAGAAGCTTTCTTTATAGACTTTGTTTTGATTAAAGTACAATAAATATGAAAAAGTGCAACTATGTGCAAAGTAACTTATATGTATGTAAACCCCGTATATACCCCGGACAGTTTTTATAAATCATTTGCAAGTTTACTGTCCTAAGGTCCGAAGCGCTAAGAATGGTTGAAAAACGTCTAGAAGAGAGGGTAGGAAGAGCACTATTGGGGGAAGAAATGGTCGCAGGAAAAGGTTCAAGAGAAGAGGGCGCACCAGCGCCAGAGACAGGGGACAAGGTTACATGAGAATCTTCTCGCAAGGGCGAGTTTTCAGAGTTCAAAACACACCAGTTCTGTTTGTTAAGGCAGAAAATATGGTTTCAAAAGGTATTGCACCCAAAAGTTGCTTCACTGCCCTGAATGCTTGTAAATGCTAAAACTTTCACCGAGATCGCTGCCTGTAAACACACAAAACGCAGGAACAGTGGCCAGTAGTGTTGTCTGGGTGGTACCCCCTAGGCAGCAATGTAAACAACTCAGAGGACTCTAACCGTCAACACTACAACAATAACTTTGAATCTGTTTAGCTTCGTTTTAGAAAAATAATTCTTACTTGGAGATCCAAAAATTTAAACTGGCATTCTTAAATTTCCGCTTTCTCCCCCTCGATTGGAGCCTTGTTTTCTCTCGCATTTTCCGCATTTCCATCCATACACACATTTATAGTTACACACATATACACACCTACACATATAAGCTTCCGTTTCGTTAAATTGTTTTAAATGAGTTTTTCTAATTCTGGCGCTTTAATTTCCTATTTTTGTTGTTGTTTTTTTAAGTTGCACTACTTTATTATTATTACTACTATAATTTTATTATTATTGTTTTACTATTTTCATTAAGCGAATTTTATGGTTTGTGTTTAAACGCCACCAACGATCTATATTTACTTGTAGATCTACGTCCTGCTTTCTCGGCATCCCAGGCCAAACTACATCTCAACCCCAACTGTGCAGCACACAACGCTACCACAAAGCTCCCGATCTCACCGCCAGATCCGAACGACGTTGACCCCAACAACGACAACCGAACAACACACAATTCCCCAGATATCATCAATGTCCCCGTCTCCGAGGCCGTAGAAGCCACTGCGACCATTACCTCGCCCACATCGAACGCCAGCACCACCGGCTGCAGCAATTGCTTTGGTGGCAAGAAGTGCAAACGTTGGGTGGTGGCGTCGGGCGGGGATAAGCACACGCCCGAAATGTCAGAGATCTACTGTCCGACTTGTGAGGATGCAGCGAACGAGACGCCTGCCTGCCTCAATAAAATGCCCGACAAAAAGTCCAAGCCGAAACACAAAACCATTCTGAGTGTCGACAGCGAGCTGATTGTTGGGAAGCGTGGCAGCTTGCGTTTGGGTGGTGAAAAGAAGGGCGTGACGCGCAGCGCCTCGCTCAGTGCGGCCGATAAGAAGAAGCGCACTACTAGTCCGGTGAGCAAGAAGGAGAAGGAGAAAGAGAAGGAAAAGGAAAAACCCAAGTCGAAAGGCAAAGAGAAGGAGAAAGACAAAGAAAAGGATAAAGCAAAGGAGAAACCCTCAAAGCCAACGAATTTACTAGCCAAGGTTTCGCCGAAAAAGCTCAGATTAAAAGTGAGCTGCGCCGACAAATCGAAGAACAATAATCCGAATCCCAAGGAACATGCCGCCACCATCAGCACGCCCAACAAAAATACCTCCAGCAACAACAACACCGAGGAGGAGAGCACATCGTCAGCCAAGGCCGAAGAGTATGAAATCGCCGACGATGCCACATCGCTGAATGGCGCCAGCGCCGAGTGCGAAGCGAAAATGGCCATCCTCAGCGAGAGCGACACAAAGCTGATGATCAATGTGCGCGGCCGCGAAGAACTGCCCGTGGTGGAGGAGCCGACGCCGCCCACCAGCGGCGAAGCGACAACGACCACCAACAATCCCTACCGCTTCGAGAAGTGTGTACGTGTACCTGTCCAAACAGAAAGCCATCCATTGCAGCAGCAGCTGAGCAACGAGGCGACAACGGCGCCGCCCAATGCTGCCGCTACTGCTGAAACCTTTGATAATAACGAGACGAGAGAGAACGGTGTCGGCGCGGGCACGGAGGCAGTGCTGCTGGAGTGTGCTACGCACGCAGCGCTGCTAAATGACTGCAATGGAAATTGCGATGTGGCCACAGTGTCACCACCGCCAGCGAGTGCGGAACCAACGTCGCCGGTGGCGACATTGAATGGAGGCAACAGCGATGCTGGCGGTGGTGTTGGTGCTGGCCACGGCGACGATAACGGCCAGCAGCATGCAACATTGCCGCGCGCCAAGCGGTCCGCCGCGCAACAAGCTTTCTATAATCGCGCGCTGAATTTGGTGCCAAAGCGACGCACACCTGACGGCACCAACATTTACTATTGGTGCGACTTGCCGCGCAAGGCGTTGAAAGGTGTGTGCACAACTGCGCGCGGACGAATATGTTGCGAATTTAAAGTAGTAATAATTTAATTAATAATAATAATAATTGACTGGCACGACAGCCCGCTTACGCGAGACTAAGGCCTAGCTT
Organism: Melieria crassipennis; assembly: GCA_963668005.1. Classification (NCBI taxonomy): domain Eukaryota; kingdom Metazoa; phylum Arthropoda; class Insecta; order Diptera; family Ulidiidae; genus Melieria; species Melieria crassipennis. The sequence goes on from OY764963.1 coordinate 22,474,601, forward strand.
CCCGCAACTACCCGTGTTGTGCGTGTGAATTTTTACGCGGGTTGGAGGGACCTACAGTTTTATGCCGGTTCCGAACGGCAGGTTGGGAGCTTTTTCATAAGCAATTTTTACTCTCAGAGGTTTGCCATTTCCAGCTGAGAGGACAGCCACCGAAAGAGAAAACGAGTTTTCCCGTTACTTTTTTTTTAGGTGTTATTACAGGCAGTATTTGAACCTGAGGTTGCTGCCTGCGACTCGCGGTTCAACGCACTAACCAACTGAGCCACGGCGGCTGCCGTTTAAAGTAGTGGTTGCATAAATTTCTTGCTTAGAATTTCACAAAAAAATGCCACACAATTTTTGGTTAAATAATTTTCATAAATTAGTTTGAGTTGAAACTTTTGCACATCGAAATTATGTATTAATGTGAAAATGTATAATATATTTGTTGAAACTTATAAGGTCTCATGAACTTGACAAATTTCTAGTTGTATGTGCACCTAGAAGTATGCAGTGAAAATGTACTCTGTTGTAAATATGTTTCAGCTTTAGATGTGGTGTTCTTTCGAGTAATTTTCAGCTCAATTTGTTATGTGTTTCGAAAAGTCTTAGATGTGTTTCTAAATATTGTCTTTGTCATTCTTTGCAGAACTTGATGATGGCGCTTATAATCCGCTCTGGGCTAGTCGTGGCTTTACGCAAACGTTCCACTTCTGGAAAGAGAATCGTCGCCAGCAGTCAACGCCGCTCAATGCGTTTCTCACTTATGTGACGCTGCCTTGGTGGAGCATTGCTAAAGGTGCGACAAATGTATTTTAATTGTATAGAATGCATCACCGCAATTGGCCAATGAAAGAGAAAGGGAGAGGGATATTTTATGTAGCTAACCTCATGGGTAATGTTGATGGTTAATATAAGCAATTTGGAAACATTTTTGGAATGCGAAATTCTTATTGACACGGATAAGCCGTGGCTTGTTCAGTATCGCAAACTATCGCCAATAAGATAGCACTTTAAAAGCTTTAAGAATGCAATTTAAAATGTTCACAAACAGTGTATTTAGTGCATTTAGGTGTCTAACCATCGATGTTTAGTTTACTTTAAACTTAGCAAATATATACATATAATATGAGATTTATAGATTACAAATTCTATAAACATGTCTGAAAAGATATAGAAATGCCTATCGTCCCTCTCTTGTTGGTCAATTGCTTTAAATTTACGTTTTTTATGTCTTTTTCTAAAACTATAACAAATAAACTCTACGCGCTTCTATCTCTTACAGATCTGCTGGATCATCGTGAAACGCCCATACTAACATTTTAGTATTAATTTTTATTTTATTTTAAAACTTTTGTGCTATTTTTTACAATTCCTTATATTTATTTTATTTGTTGTATTTTTCATCCATACGAAATCTATTAACTCACTACTTGGTGTTTGTACCATGTGATTATGGGCTTTAATTTATAGCAATTTTTTGTGCAACTTGTACTATGTGATTTTAGTCGGTATGATTGTAATCTTCTACTTTTTAATCTCATGCAATTGGCTAAGTGTTTTTAACATTATTTTCTTATTTCACTTAAATCCTTTTTTACAACCTTAACACTGGAATACGTAGTCATTGTAGCCAAGTCATGTACTCGTCTGTAGTATGAAAATGATTCCTAAATAGCTGCAACAAGCTGTCAAGCGAATAAACTGTCGTTGAGACATAGCGCAACATTTTAGCCAAAAACCTACTGCGCAAAAATGTACACATCACATATTCAGAAGCAAAAAACAAAAAAAGCAAACTATTACACATCACAAATTTTCACTTTGTGTATGTATAAACATATATCTGGCAGCAAAAGCAAAGTAGTAGACAAGCAAAACATTGCACACATTTCTCATTTAATGCAGAGAATGTCAAATGCAACTATTTTGTTTTCTAAATTAAATTACACATCAGCGGCGCTCTAGGTTTATGTATGTAAATCAATGTAAAATTCCAAAATTATTTATATATACATATAAATATCTATATATATGTAAATGTGAGCATGTACTTGCGCGCATATGTGTATGATTGTGTGTGCGCAAATCGAATACAAACATTCACAAATTTAACTATATAACACAAATCATTATACGAATTATACAAGCAAAAGGTGACAAACCAACCAATAAATCAATATACAAGTCAAACTTATTCTTAATAAAACCAAACAAATTGTTTAAATCTTTGGGAGAGGAACTCAAGCGGGATGAATTTAAAGTTATTCACAATTGATACTGATGTTGTTCGGTGTTCAGTGAATGAGATATACTCCTGTAAGCTATCCAGCAAAAATGCCATATTGAAATTAACGACAATTAATACTCGTGTTTGGAACAAGTTTAAGTACCTATAACGAATTTACTTTGGCAATTAAGTCGATATCAAATATTGACCGATACCGGTATTTCAGTGTTCAATGAATGGGACTTTTTTCTGTAAGCTATAGTCTTATCTATTTTCAGTTCACCTGAATTGATTTTGCATTTCAAGTAAAATATCATTGAACTGTACTCAGATATCTTGTAAATCAAAATAACCCATTACAGGACAAGACAAGCAATGACTAGGACTTTAAATTGTTTCTGGTCTTTCAGAGAAAGCAAACCTTCCATTTTGTTGTCGTCAATCAACAATTGCTTGATATTCGCTTTTCACTGCAGCTTCGTCGCTCATATGTGGGACATGCCCCAGTGAGAGATGTTGATTCGCTGCAGAATCACGATTTTCTGACAAGTTAGTTGCAAAAAAATTCAATAAATTTCGACGATTTATTTAAGGACTCAAATTTTAAGTAAGTTCGAATGCAGATGTTATTTGGTATTAACTTTATTTTAATTATATTTACATTTATTCTGCCATAACTTTGTTAAACAAAAAATAATATACTGATTTTAAAGAATTTTTCTTTAAGTCTTCGTTTAATGACATTTCAATTTTTAGTATACTGAAATTAAACTACTAATCATCCTTCATCCTTCATTCATTCTTATGTCTACATTGCTACATTTTAATGTTTCAAAAAGAAACAAAATAGTTATGCAAGCAAATACTGAGTTAAAAACAATGGTTCATTTCCAAAAGATATTCCATTTTCTTGACGCAATGATTTTCGATTATTTTTAATTGAATAACTCAATTAATATTACAATTTTTATACTTAAAAAAATGCAGAATTTGTTAGTTGTGGTGAAAAGTGGACGAAAAATGTTTGTTCTTCATAAGGTTGGTATACTTTATTTTTTTTTTTATGAATTCTACATACTACTCATTTAAGGATCTAGACTCCGTGAAGTTCTTTGGATGGACAACAGAGCGGACGGATATATCGGATCCACGATTACATTGCAGAACATACATATATGTATGTAACAATTGAATGTAAGCATTACAAACTTCATCTAAATATGAATATTCTTTAGTACGGATCTTCTTCTTCAGCCATCGACTGGAACAAATTGGTCAAAGTAGACATTTTATTGAAACATTTCCTAAAAATATTTTGTAAAAAAATATGTAAAGCTTAACAAAACCCAATATAAAATCATAACACACAATTTGTAATAGAGATAAAAATATTGAAAAAATTTTAACATAAAAAGGAATGCATTTCTTTTCAATTCGGATCTGTAAATGATTCGTAAATCTCGTGTGGTCTTTTTATGACTTCAACATAAAAATCTGTTTTTTTGTAAAAAAATATTCGTTCCATGGTCTACATACGAATAAGCCGATACTGAATAAAAAGAAAATCCTTTGATTTCTTTACTTTGGTTGAATTTACTTTGGCAATTAAGTCGATACGAAATATTGACCGATACCGGTCGGTGCTGATTAACCGTTCGGACACTACATTTGAAGAGTTGATCAGAACACCAGAACAAAGTGTTAGGAAAACCGCGGTCCCACACTAGCAACACATTGCAGCTTATAAGAAAATTTTCAGAATACTTGCAGATGATTTCACTAAAGCTGTATTTGTTATCGGAAATCTTCAACTGTGAGGATTACAATGTTCTGAGTACTTAAGCATAAAACCTTTGATATACAATGCCAGGAGAATGTAATGAAGTCGTTCTAAAGTTCTTTAAAATATTAAAAGAATTTATTATAAAAGTTAATAAAAAGGTTGCGAATGTTAATAAATAAAGTTAAGAAATTATAAGCACTTCGGATAGTGTCATTCGAATTCGTAGCAACGGAAAGTAGCTGTCTACTTTAATTGCCTGCATAAATTGTGATACGCTTCATCCCCACGTACAACAACAACAACAATAACTGTGTTTGGTGTTAATGTCAAGTGCAAAATTAATTGGCCAACGAAAGGTTACATTCATATATTAAGCTGACAATGAAAGCCATGTCTATGACCCCGTCTTTTCGAGAGTCCAGCGGCGTACGAGTACACCAAGCTGTGGTTGCTTCTGAACTTAAGTTCTAAGCATGAAATGGAAAAGAAATTATACTTAATATGGGTTAAAACTAAAAACAACTAAGGTTTGTGAGCAAAGAGGGGCTTGCGGTGAAGGAGAAAAAGACGGTGAACGAGGACGCACAAAGAGTTCTCGCCTCTTGGACAACACGATACTTATAGCAGCCGCAATTTCGAAGTAGTAAAGAACCTTTTTTACCTTAATACCAGAATCAACACTAAAAATTACGTCACACTGGAGATCAAATAGAGAATAACTTTTGCCAACCGGTGCTACAAGATACCCAATTCTCTACTCTACTCTACTCTACTCTACTCTACTCTACTCTACTCTACTCTACTCTACTCTACTCTACTCTACTCTACTTTACTCTACTCTACTCTACTCTACTCTACTCTACTCTACTCTACTCTACTCTACTCTACTCTACTCTACTCTACTCTACTCTACTCTACTCTACTCTACTCTACTCTACTCTACTCTACTCTACTCTACTCTACTCTACTCTACTCTACTCTACTCTACTCTACTCTACTCTACTCTACTCTACTCTACTCTACTCTACTCTACTCTACTCTACTCTACTCTACTCTACTCTACTCTACTCTACTCTACTCTACTCTACTCTACTCTACTCTACTCTACTCTACTCTACTCTACTCTACTCTACTCTACTCTACTCTACTCTACTCTACTCTACTCTACTCTACTCTACTCTACTCTACTCTACTCTACTCTACTCTACTCTACTCTACTCTACTCTACTCTACTCTACTCTACTCTACTCTACTCTACTCTACTCTACTCTACTCTACTCTACTCTACTCTACTCTACTCTACTCTACTCTACTCTACTCTACTCTACTCTACTCTACTCTACTCTACTCTACTCTACTCTACTCTACTCTACTCTACTCTACTCTACTCTACTCTACTCTACTCTACTCTACTCTACTCTACTCTACTCTACTCTACTCCAATTCCTATGGAGTCTTGGACGCTGCCGACCACCGATGAAAGTGCTTTGAGAACGATCGAGAGAAAGACACTCCGCAAGGTCTTCGGTCCGTTCCGCGTAGAAGAGCAGCGAGCTGTATGAGCCAGGGACCGAAAATAACTGTTATTTTACAATTTTCAAATTAAAACGGCATAACGAAAAAATTCCGGTAGACTTTTTTAAATATACCGTTATGATCGTAATGGCCTCAGCTTCACGAATATTAAACGCCTTTTAATTTTTTTACTTTTACCATAAAAGTTTAAAATAACTGTTATTTTGTTCCTTTTATCATTTCTGGTAAAAAAAACTGTTACTTTTGACATAACTGTTATTTTGTGACTTTAAAAATATTCAAACATATTTAAAAATATTCAAGTATATCAGGCAATTTGAAATTTTTCAAAGGCCGTTTGACCGAATAAAAAACTATTGATACCATTTTTTTCGTCTCAGCAAACCGCACATTTTGAGCTATAAGACTTGTACGATGACGCCAGACCGACAAACGACTGTAGCGCCAGTTAACCCTCAAATGCATATTGATGCCTTTAGGCACACTAACATATTTGTGTATATCTTCAAATTAAACTTCCATATATTTTGAAACGACAACCACATTCGAAATCTGTTTGCTAATATTTAGTAGTTTATTAATATTTAATTCACTTTTCAGTGGTTTTCTGTGTTAAAAAGAAAAACGTGAAATTAATTCATGCATTTCAGGATTAAGTGCTTCTACTATAAATAGAAGAAACAATTTTTTTTCGTTAGGAAATTGGTTATTTAAAAAAGGTTTCTAGGAATAAAAAGATTGCTTCTAAGTAATATTAAGTTTTCTTTGAAACACGGATTTCACTTATCAATTTTCAGTGACATAAACTGGATTTTCTTTACATCATTTCAAAATCTACAGGAGGAGAAATTCTCCTCATACCGTATATGTTAAATACAATACTTCAATAGTAGTTCAGCTCACAATACACTCTTAAGAAAATTGCTATGGCTCTTAGTCTAATCTCTCTCTTTCTCTAATCTGACTCCTAGAACAATGTTAGAACAATAATGATTGTAAAAAGAGTGTCCTAAAAGAGTGTAAGATTGTCTTAGTTCTGAGTCTGATCTCTCTCTTTTACCCATCAAAAGATTTTACATATCAAAAAGCTTCAAACTATCTTTAGTTCTTTCTTTTCCTCGATCCAGACTCATCTTTTATTACTTTGTATAGTTTCATGGCTTTCAAATTCATTTTGCAAAATTGCCAAACATTTCCTTCAAAGACAAACAACTTTTAATAAATCACAAAAATATTCTACTATATGTTTAACTGCACCAACATCCAAGCAAATGTCAATACAAAAGCATTCATTATGTATTTTGACTTTATTTTGATTGACTTATCAGTGATTCAATTGGCCTGAAAGGTCAAAAAATTCATGGCTCTTATTTGTCGTACAACAACAACTGCACAGACAACGACAATGTTTGAATAATTATTCAATATATTTGGAGCACGATGTGCATATGTATGCATGTATATTTGGAGCAATTGAAATTTGATGCCAAGGGGCGGCTGATTTCGGCTGAAGCGCGCCTTCCCAATTTGAGCAATAAATTCTTGAGCGCCTTCCACGAAAAGCTAACCACTGAGATATGTATGCACGACACTGTCGAAAAGCGCAAATTTCTAAAATTATACAAAAAGCCATAAAGTTTCATTGTAATAAACATTTAATAGTTGTTGCCAATGAAATGCTGGCAATTACTGACAGTTGAAATGTGCTACACAAAGTGTGAACTGCATGCGACGGTTGCATTTGACTTGAGTGCAGAAAGATATTTTTTAAATGCATGAAAACGTAAAACATAAATGAAATACTTATTTCTATTTCGCTTATACATATACATATTTGTATAGTTGATATAAAGTTCAGCTTTATATGCATTAAACATTTTGCAAAAACAAGTATTCCACAAATTGAAAATTAAAAAGAAAATACGTTAAAAAAAATATACGTCAAACTTTTTATGTATTTGATGTAATGAAGAATAAACTTCTACTCGTATATTGAATTTTAGAACGCCAAAAGACAATGCAAATTATTTTGCATAACATTATTTTCTCCATGCAATGTCTTATCATCGTCTTTCTTGACCGTTTGTAACTTGCTTTTATATTTTTCAATATACATTTCCGATACATTTATTTGTTTTCAACTTCCAGCAACATCTTTCAGATAGTTTCGAATATATGTGCCCCCTTACATTATCGGCACATTCACATAACCATAGCACATACATACACCACAGCGCTACAGTGCGCACGAGGCGGATCTTTGTTGAGATTTCAAAATCAGTCTGAGCGCGTACGCCAAACGGAAAAGTGGCATTTCATATTGTAAGCAAAGCAAAAGGCGCAACCAGCGAGTTGTGGCGACGGTAGTGGTATTGCGATAATTGTGCTGTGCAGGACAACAATTACAAGTACACTTGACAAGCCATACGTGAGCGTGTGTGTGCGATTAACCAATACTATAGTATACAGATATCTGTATACAGACATTCATACATACGTATGACCGCTTTGGGATCATTTCGAGGGCGACAATTAAAATCTACAAGTATATACTAAAAGAAATACAAAAGAAACACACGCAGCGTGAAGAACAAGTATAGCAGTTAATATGAAAATGCAACTGCATTCATACAATTGTTGCAAAGCAATTTTATTGCTCATTGTTACGGTAATTAGTGTGGTTGCTGGCTGCCCGCGCGCGCCCACACATCTGCCTCACGGACGGCGCACACGCGGCGACAATGGATACAAATTAATTGTGGCCGATGGCCCCAGCGGCTATGTGCCGGGCAAAACATACAATAGTAAGTGTAGTAACAACATAAAAACCGAGTTGAAAACCCGAAAATATACAGAACTACAATTAAAAACATAAAATATATACATATGCATACATAAAGCTAAATAGTAAAATAATATAAAAATAAAATAAATAAAAAATATAAAAAAATTAAATTAAAGTAATTTAATTAAAAATAAAACAAATTAGAAAACAATATACAAACTATAAATAAATGTAAGAAAACAATTATAATTTGCAAATCAAATAATAGTTGTAGTGTGAATTTATTAAAACATTTAAATACAGGCACAAATAAAATAAAGACATTTGCATTTTTGCTCACTTATGCAACTAATAATAAAAAAATTAAATAACAATACATTGTGGTGAAATAAAATCAGTATATTTCTGAACATACCATTAAAAAAAATTATTTGTTAACGTTTCAGTAAATTGCTTTAAAAGCTTTGTTTTGGTCTTTGAACTCGTTTTGAGCTCGTTGTACGATGAACAGGGATTTTATTTAAATAGTTTTAGCATTTACGGCTTTAGTTTTCTGTGCTTTTAAAATATAAAAAAACTTCAGTCAGCATCAGAATAATTGTTATGTGGCCAGTAATTGGCGCTAAATGCAGCCGAATTTCTCTGAACTTAGAAACATTAAAAAAATCAACTTTCAGGTAATTCATTAACGCGCTTCTTCAAAGCCTCTTCAACACAGCTCAACAATGTCAAAAGTAAATGTTAAAAAATAAAAAATTCACAGCTGACAAAGAAAGCTGCTCCTGTGTTATATATGAGCCGTTCAGTGCACAGAGTGTTAACTCCACTTTTTGAAAAATCTTAAATTTAAGTGTCAAAGCACTTGGTATAGTCATAACTTTTTATATTTATTAAAACTTTCCTGAATAGTTAAGATTAACACCATTAAACGACAAAATTTGTTTGGCCATTGAATAAAAAGTAATTTAAATTATAAAGGGAATTTGAAAAACACATTTTCATATTTCATCGCATTTCTCAACTTTTTGTTTTATGGAGTTAATCGATTTGTGCACTGAGCGGCTCATATGTATCTTCAAAACGGTAAAAAGAAAAATAAACTTTAGAACTTAACCTTTGCACATTTCAAGGAAAAATTATGAAACTTGGTCTCTTCATTGCACCAAAAAACTTATAAATATAGATAAAATAACAGCAACACCATCATTTAACTGAGAAGTGCCTGCCAGTGTTCTCCTCATCCTCTATTCCTTTTGTGAAAACTGCCTTTGCTGTCGCGCAAAGCTCCTGCACTACGATTTCTTAGTTGCTGATACTGTAGCTGTTCCATCGCATTTACAGCATTTCAGCTCATGATTCTGCAGCGATTTGCGCCGCACGTAATTGCGCTGACAATGTTGGCAACTATACGGCTGTTGACCAGTGTGCTCAGTGCGATGTTGCATGTAGCGTGTTTCGGCGCGAAAGTACAGGGGACAGAACTCGCAGTAGTAGCAGCGGCGTCCTGTCTTCGGCAAAAATTCGAAAAATACCAAATAGGATGCCAGTGCGGTGGGTGTGTGCTTTTTGCCCAAAAGCCGCATACTATAACAACAACTATACCACATAAAGATCAGATTGACAATGCGTTTTAGATGATGCGTTGCTAGCTGACAGTGATAGGAGGCATTGGTTTCTGCGGTTACTCTGGCAAAGGCACTGTCCACTAGTTCATGGCTTTTATTGAAATTCAATTTATTCATCCAAATCTCCGATGTTTTCTGAAGAATGGCTGCAAATTGAGAAGCTCTAGACCGCATAGCCTCGACCTGCGCCAGTGGGAGTTCACACTCTAATTCAGGGTTTTTTATGATTTTTAACTGCAACGAAAAGTGTAAACAAATAGATGGCATTAAACTTTAATGAACTCAAACTGTTAAACGGATAAGTAATATTTTCGATATTTATAAAATGCCATACACCAACTATATCCAATAGGTCTATATCGTCCATAGCTGTCGTCTAAAAATATATGAAAACATAATCAAATTATGAGCTTGAAAATAAAATGCGCTCAACTTACTGTTGCAATAGCAGCTGAGCTGGAAATGAGATTCGACTCACTCGTGTCTGCAGTCTGTAAGTTGAAGAATATGAGGGCAATAAATGACAAAAATACCAAAATCATAAAACTTGATTATTACCGTAACGTTCAGCATAAAGGAAGAGTCCGGCTCTATATTTTGAAAGCTGAACTGAAAAAATTAAATATATTGAATAATAAAATAATTGAAATTTTTTAAGTGGTAAATGTATATTGATACAAAAATATGTAAATAGTAAACGAACGAATGGCATATTCGCATAACTGCTGAATAACCGAAATACGAATCATGTATGTTCAGACGGACAGCATTAAAATAATTTGAACTGCTACACAGATATGCGTTTTTACCAAACGCCAAGTCATGTTAAAATACCTTATGGCAATTACAACTCAATGTTAAAGAAAAACAATTAATTACAACATTTGTTAATTTCAATGGTTAAAGTGCAAACTTACTTTAGGCTTGGGTAATCCATCAACTAACTCTATATCCTTATCAATTTTAATGATCTCCAGAGACGTATTCGGGTTAGTATCAATGACGGCAGTAGAAGTATTCGCAGAGTTATACGGGACAACGTTTGAAATGCAATCAAAAGCTGAGAGATTTACAATTGGCCCCACCGAATGTTGCTAAACAAAGACATACAAATTCTTTATTATATGACAAAATTTTATTATAAAACACATGTAACAGCAACGGCACCTGCAAGAACTCCACAGACACATTTGAAACGTTGCCAACACTTGAAGATGCAGTATGTGCGGCTGACTTTGGCGCAGCTAAGTCTTTGCAGTCAGATTGCGATACATGACCCCTGTTCAATACTTCCACGCTGAGAATTTCAGGCAAGGTGTTATTTGGTGCAAGTGGCTTATTCGACGTTGTAACGTTTGAAGTGTCGTAACCAGGATTTTTGGGCTGATTCTCTTTGTTAGTGGCTTGAAGCAGGGCTCGTCTAATACGTTGCATTCGCTGCAATACCTGATGCTTGTGTGAAGAAGTAATACATTTTAACGGAGTCCGTTCGAGCAGTAGCGATTTTCTGGTTTTGTACGGATTCACCAGCAGCGCTGCAGAATTCTTCTGCGTCAGCTTGGGACAAAACTTTAACGAGCTGTAGATTTCCTTTGCTACTGTACTCTCCATGTTGAAGTGGTCGCTTCTAAAGCCTGCAATCTCATTTTTTACGCTCTCTCGCCGATTAACTTTGGGCGTCGATTGAGCCAGCACTTCCTGCTTCATTAATGCCATATGTGTGCAGCTATTCGCTGTTAATTGAAGCGCTGCCAAGAAATCGCTGTCCACTGCGTTGCTAACGAAATTCGGCGCTTTTGTACTACTAAACAATGACAAAGTCTTATCGCCTACAGTGTTCAGGGTGAACAGTTTATCAGAAGCGTTCAAGTTGGTTTGGTTGTAAATTTTGCGACCGACGTTGTTGTTGCGCATGTTGTGGTTGCTGTTGCAATTGTTGTTGTTGCTGCTCATGTTGGGGCGGTTCTTGTCATCACTGCAGATCGACTTGTTAAAGTGCATATTCCAATATTTAATGGCATTATTGTTTATTGGCAGGTTTAGGCATTCATCTTGCAACTTTATTGACGCCCTTTTGCTGCGAAGTTTGAAGTCTTTGTAAAATGCCTCAACCAGTTTAATAGGCACATCTAATTTTTTAGCTGTTTCTTTAACTATCGCTGGTTTTGAGAGTTCGGTACCTACCATAAGATTCAGACTTTCGTTCGACTTGCGTTTAATTTCAGTTGATATTTTGATCGTTTCTTCCAAGCACAGCCCACTATCCATGGACGTTTGTTTTGCGTCAACATTAGATAATGGTTCATTGTTGTGCTCATAATACTCTGCTTGGGTTGCACTCAACAAATTGTCAGCTTCCAAAATGCGTTCCACCTCCTCCACACTGTATTCGATGGTCTCAATAGTGTCGCTCTGCAGAAGTGCAGAAATTTCATTGTCGTACTCATTGCATACATTGACGCTAATCTCTTCACCGTTCAGTTCACACATAAAAAACGAATTTTCTCCATATTCCCGCGAATCGAGCACTTCCGCAGTGCAATCGACCAGTTCGACTTGTTTTGGACTTCGCAAATTTCCAATCGCATTTTCTGTTTTGGCTGTCAACTGCAACTCGTTCTTGCCTTTTTCGGTCACCTCCTGCTTCAACAGCTGATCACTATTCGTGCATACCATCTCCATTTCGTCCGCCAACAGCTCCTCCACCGTGTATACGGACACTTCTTTCTCTTCGTCCTCCTGCTCCTCCTCGTCGAAAGGATAGTTTTCATCATCGCGCCAATCGTACAACTCTCGGTGCTGCTTTACATGTCGCATAAATGCAGGCATTCCCGTAAAGAATTCTTGGCAGTGCCAGCAGCAGCAGACGAAGGCATTCCGTTTCGGCGCCCAAATTATATCTCCACATTTCTCAAATTCGATATCGCGTGCTGCATTCAACGTTTGTAATAAACCAGACATTTTTATTTACTCGTTTTACTAGTATTTTAATTAAATTCTTCCATTCTATTCCGTCCTACGCGAATTTTTTGGAAAGAGTGCAAATATGAAAAAGTAACGGCACATTAGAATCAAAGTAAATCTTGTGTGAATGCTTGTGTGGCTCAACAGCTGTGCGCAGAGTTGCACTCACAGATGGCGGGTATAGTGGTGGCCAAACAAGTGGCACAAGTGGGCTGAATTGAATCCAAGTCCACAAATATCAATGTGGGGACTATGTTTGAGTCAAACTACTTTTTATTCAAATTATAAAGGTAAAAACAAAGTAAATCCTAAAGTAGAGGATTTACATCAAATTTACTTTGTTATAAAGTCTAACTACATATTATACATTATATTTCACTAAATCGGCCCATTAATCATTTTCATGCCAATTAATTCCATTTTGATTATTTCATTTGATTATATTTCAGTCTTAATACTTGGCTCACGCACTCACACAAAGGTGCAGCATTTCACCCACTTCACCATCACCGCAGAGGCCTACACGGGCACACGTCGCCCGCAGTCGGCCAGCCCCAAGCGAGTCGGTCGCTTCCAATTGTTCAGCGATGCATTGACCAAATTCAACGATCGCTGTGTGAACACCGTATCCGAAGCGGATGATCTGCCCAAAACGGAGATCCAAGTTATGTGGGTGGCGCCCGAGTCGGGCTCGGGCTGCGTTTCTCTCTCGGCCATGGTCTACGAAGGACCGCGTGCTTGGTTCTCCGACGATGGCCAACTGACGCAGGTCATATGCGAGAAAAAACCGGACGCTGTCGCCGTGCAGAAGGAGTGCTGCGCCTGTGATGAGGCCAAATATAACGTAATTTAGAGTACACCTAATTTTTTTGATCAATGCTCCAATGCAATTTTGTCAATTTCAGTTTGTTTTCGAGGGCATTTGGTCAAATGAAACGCATCCCAAGGACTACCCATTCGCCATTTGGCTGACACACTTCTCTGACATTGTGGGCGCTTCGCATGAATCGAACTTCTCCTTCTGGGGTGAGAATCATATAGCGACCGATGGCTTTCGCTTTTTAGCGGAGTTCGGTTCGCCCTCTGCGCTGGAGGGAGAACTGCGCGCCAAAGGGTCACGTCTGCGTACGCTGATCAAAGCACCCGGCTTGTGGTATCCACATGTGAACGAAAATGCAACTTCGAAGTTCCGCGTGGACCGCACACACCCAAAGGTGTCAATTGTATCTATGTTTGGTGAGTAAACATGCCAACGCTCTTTTGACTTTGAAATACGTATGTTGTGTTACACTTTTAGGTCCCTCGCCCGATTGGGTGGTTGGTATTAGTGGCGTTGACTTATGCACGGAGGATTGTTCGTGGAAGGAGTCGTTGGACTTTGATCTGTACCCATGGGACGCAGGCACCGACAGCGGCATAACGTATATGGTAATTAGTAGCAGTGGCGAAGGGGGATGCGGTCATTTTGCCCTATAAGCTATCCGATCCTGCCTAATTGTTGAAAGTTATTAAATTGCATCTAATCTTCGTAGTCGCCCAATGCTGAGACCCAGCCACGTGAACGCATGTATCGCATAACCACCATGTATCCCGAAGACCCGCGCGCTCCCTTTTACAATCCGGAAAGCAGCCAGATGACACCTTTGGCAAAGCTATACTTGCGACGCGAGAAAATCATATCAAGAAATTGCGATGACAACTTCCTGCAAACGTTGCATGTGGACATTTCCGACGATATAGAGGAGCAAGACACCAGAAGTAAATTCAACGCTTACAGCTCTTATACAAATTGTTAGATAACTTGGCCGGACTTATTGCAGTTGAATGTCGCCTGACGGAGTACTCTGAGTGGAGTCCTTGTTCCGTGAGCTGCGGCAAGGGCATACGCATGCGTACGCGTCAGTATGCCAATCCGCAGAAGGCAGCCGCTGCGCAATGTTCGCGTCAGTTGGTGTCCAAGGAGATGTGCGCTGCGCCCATAGCGGAATGCGAGTAAGAAAATGCAAACGTAAAATTTACATCCTCATCATTACTTGCCCACTGTATTTGAGAGGAAGTGCTATTGAAAGGCCCAATGTACTGATTTTTTGACTCTCCGTTTAGCCAGCAACAGGAGGACGAAGACGACGGCGAGAATCTGGCCAAGTCGCTGTCATTGAGCAACGACGACGGTGACGGCGCTGGCATCTGTAAGACCACGGCGTGGAGTGTCTGGTCCGAGTGCTCAGCCAGCTGCGGTATCGGGATCACCATGCGCACGCGCACATTTGTGAACCATGTGGGTCGCAAACGTTGCCCGCATATTGTCATCGTGGAGAAGCAGAAGTGCATGCGACCGGACTGTACGTACGAACAAGTGGAACTGCCGGACCCCATGTGTCCCACCACGCAGTGGAGCGATTGGAGCCCGTGTACGGCGACTTGCGGGCGTGGCGTTACCATACGCACCCGTCTGCTGCTCATGGAGAACGGCGCTGAGAAGGAGGACTGCACGAAGCGCCTCGAACTGCATCAGCAAAAGGAATGCAACGTTGCGCAGGACTGCACCATCAGTATGGACATAGCTAAAGGTGTGATTAGAGCTTCTGCATTTATATATGTAGTTCTAGTGGACATTATCTGCATTGTGGCCATTTTAGATATATGCGCCGAGCACTACGATGTGGGACCGTGTCGGGGTGCCTACAAACGGTACGCCTACAACAAGGAGTACGGTCGCTGTGAGTCCTTTACCTATGGCGGCTGTCGCGGCAATCGCAACAACTTCCTCACCGAAAACGATTGCGTAAACACGTGCAGCATGTTGGGTGAGTAGTAAAAATCACTGGCAGCTTGAAGGGCTTCTCAGTCGTTCAGCGGTAACGACTATTTATCCATAACAGGTGCCGCTGCGACCACCACGAGCCCCCAATCAGTTCGTGCCCAGTTTGGGCAGTCAAGTTACGACAACAGTCCTGAGGACTGTGTCATGTCTGATTGGTCAAATTGGTCCGAGTGCAGCGTACGATGCGGCTTGGGGTACTCGGAACGTTCCAGATATGTGATTAGCGAGGCGAGGAACGGCGGGCAACCATGTCCGAAGCGCACAGTGAAAAAGCGTCGTTGTACCATGACCGATTGCTAAGTGACTGCATACATCTCTACCACTTACATTTTATATACTCGTACTTCAATATGTATACATATGTAATATACACATTTTCACAAACCTACATACAGTTTTACACTTGATATGAATAAGTTTCAACTTGTTTTTACCATAATTGAAGTATTAGAGCGTGATTTGTTCAGAGTTACACTCGCGATTCATTTGAGAATCGGTAATGCTCGTCATTTGAATCTATCGAAAATACTTTTCTAGAAAGCCTTTTGTTGATTTCTATATACTTTCAAACACACAAAATAATTTCGAAGCCGCTAAAGTATTAAAATGAGGCTAGTCCTTCTAGAGTTGAAGACCGAGAACTTTATTAAGTTGGAATATGAAGGTATGACTTCCAAAGAATTCGTTGATCATAACTCGGATTGAACTTTTTTAATTGTTTGTCCTTACTGGTAGAAACCTGCATTATTTACGAGATAACTTAACCTATTCTTATGGTATGGCAGAGTTTGGCGCTCAAATTTCTCGCTAGACATTTAAGAAATATACTTACCTATTTCTCGCATTTTATTTCTGGCATTTACGTTTGTATTTCTTAAAAATCTTTTTATCCAGACATTATTTAAATATATTTTTCTAAAATATATTTCCATAATTTTTGGAAATGTGTATCCCAGCTACATTGTTGCATTAAAGCATCGCAATTGCATGTGCCATCACATATATCTATATCTGTTTAAGGAGGAAGCTCTCTTCTGCTTTCTTCCCTGTCCACAAAGTCCAAATGCATCTTTCGGTAGTATGCACAAACCACTAAGATGACACATAGATAGAACACTGCAATAGGAGCAACGAGTTAATATTAAAAGCTTTGCTTTCATACATCAATGCTTACCGAATTTAAGTATAAAGAACGAGGCAAAAGTCGGTGTATATGTTATGCTGACAGCGGCCTCGAGATTTTCCTTTAGGAAATACAGATAGAGGAAAAGCATGTGAAATATTATCCATGGCGCCATCAGATCGTTCGTCATCTGTGAAGTTATAGGCATTGTGTTTAGTTTTACGTACATAAATACATCACATTATTACTGCTTACCGTTTTGATGCCATGTAGCATGGCACCAGCACAGATAAAACCGATCAAAGAGAACACCAAACCCATAAAGGTTGTCCAGCGTTCGAAGAAGTCATCTGTCCGAAAACGTCGAATTTACCAAATAAATATAAACTTTTGGGTGTCCACAGGCAACGATGTCATGGACTTACTGCTCATAATAATGTTTGCGTCTTCCTGTAAATCCTGGTAGGGCACATCTCTCGGCTCATCAGACCACAACACTGTTTCGATTACTTGATAACCAAAATAGACCACCAAGATGGCATAAAAGTTTAGTTGTAAGTAACTGAGATACAAACAAAATGAACGAAGAAATTTGCCAACTAAGCGTTTTCTGACGAAATTGTCAATGTAACTCGTATATCTGTTGCCCAATTTCGTACGCTCAAGATTCATATTGAAACGGGTAATTCGAATTTTTGAAATGAAAAACAAAAATAAATTATGTGTAAATGACAGTTTGGTAAATATATGTATAGTGAAAAAAATGGGTAACAAATCAGTACTGAAAAAAGTTTTAAAAATTTGCAGGTTGATTTAACTTGGTCTCTATTCAACCCATTTTCGGCCGCTGGTCGATTTTTCGACCAGCCACTTTGAAGGATAGTAGCTCTGCACTTAGACATTATATCTTTGAACTTTTGATGCAGAAAATAGCTTTGGTCTTTTGCTAACCCCTCGAAATAATAATTTTTTTTAAAAACGATAAATTTAGAGATGTTGGCGAAGGCACGAAAAAATCATTTTTTTAGTCATATTTTGAATATTTTGAAAAATATATAATCTTTTCAAATTATTGATTTATTATTGATTATTTATGAAGCCTAAAGACCAAATTACCACAATCAATTGATATCCATAAGATTATGAGAATATTTTTACCTCTCAGCACCGCGTACTTTTCAGTGGTCGAAAAATCGTCGATTGGCCAGAAGTCGTCATGTATGTACATACATATATAAGCCAACAATTGTTTGTTTTCATGCTTGATTATTATTTGACTAAAACTATGTACATATATATTTGTTTTTATTTGAAATTGAATTTTTATTAATTTATAAAAAAAATTTGTAAAAAAAAAAAACAAAAAAAATCCAAAAATATTCTTGATTAAGGTCCTAAATGTAAGTCCTTAAAAGGAATTACAAAAATATTGGCTATTTCTGGTAGCGGCCGAAAATGGGTTAACTATGCGCAATAGTTGCAAAACGCATTTCCATAACGAATAACTAATCTACAAAACATTTCCTGCATAATTATTGAATATCTGAATTGAAAATGCAGTTTGAAAAGTTGTTGAGCTCGGTGCGTGCGTGCGTCGAGCGATTCGCCAAGTGTGGTGAATATCTACGACAATTGGGCCGCCAAACAAAAATTAGCTGTGTCGAGTGCAGCAGAGTTGTTTTTAAATAACAATTTTCAATTTCACCGTTGTCAGTGGATATTACAAAATATATTTATGTATAATATTGTTTATTTCAGTTACATTGTTGTATTCGGTCATCGTCGTTGCATTCAACAATTTCTATCTAAGCGGAGCCCCTTTTCGTTCTCTTTTTAAGCGGTCCAAATGGAGTTTTCGATAGTAAAAGCACACCGGTACAATGGTCATTAAAAAAAATGCTGCAATCAAATTAGCGAGTCAACATTAACAAATATTTCAAATACATATGTATAACAATTCTTACAGAATTTCATGGCAAGAATTAAAACATTCATGGCTGAATGAGTTTTGGTGATAGTTTCGCTGATGGTGTCTTTGAGGAAATGTAGATAGAAGAGAAGCATGTGATACACTATCCAAGGCAACATCAAATAGTGTTTTCGCTGTGAATGTAAACGTATTAAGTTGTATGTGGATCTATTACTGGATAGAAATTGCCACTACATAAGGCAATTCGCTTACCCTCTTTACGCCATGCAGCATGGCCCCAACGCTGAGGAAAGCCGTTAAAGCCAATGCCAAGTACGCCCATCTTGTCCAAAGATCAACCATTCTTTCTACTCGAAAACATTATTTTACCATACTGTATGTTGAAATCTTTGCAAAAAATCATTTACTTGTTACTGGTTATAACGTTACCTTCATCAGATATCCGATCAAATACTGGTTCTATATTCTCAGCCGGTAGCATGATTTCGATAACTTGAAAAACGCAGTAGAAGGAAATGATGGTATACACGTTCAGCAGTAGATAGCTCAGAAATATACAAAATGAGCGAAGAAACTTCCCAAAGGAGCGATTCTTGATTAGAGTGTCAATGTAAATTGTATATTTATTTGCCATTATTTTGCGCTAAGGATTCGTAATGAAACGGAAAAGTCGAAGTTTTGAAATGAAAAAGAAAAGAATAAAACTAAATGAAAATTTGTTTGTATGACAGTTCATTCAGCAATGAAAAAGTTTCAACAGCTGGCGGGTGTATTTAACTTGCTTCGTATTAAGAGGCAAGTACAGCCTTGCTTCTTTCTTAACTGCGTGTTTTTCCAAACCATTACTTAACTATAAAGAAGTTAATCGTCTTTGAACTCCTAGAAGGGCATACCAAGAAGTGATAACCTTTCACCAAGTTTCACAAAATTTAGCTTTCTCAATTTCATCAAAATAGTTGGTTTTTCTACTCTTTCAGTTTAGTTATCCCTGTAGTAAGAATAACTTTATACCGGATATTCCAAAAATATATTTGCATATATATTATAAATATATGTTATATTGTTCCTTTCAAGCATCGTCGACGTACAGGCATATCAATCAGTGGTGCAGGACTTTTCTTCTTGTCTTCTTCCTTTGGCTGGTGGTCCAAATGCATTTTTCGGTAATAAGCACCCACCGTTAAAACGATGATTATAAAAAATACTGCAAAGAAAAAAAATCAGCTGTCAATATTTTCAAGCTCCAACAGCCACGAATGCTCACCTAATTTCAGTACAAGAAATGATGCAGTCGACGTGGAATAATCTGTGCCGATAATAGCTTCGATGTTTTCCTTCAAAAAGTTTAGATAGAGGAAAAGCATATGAAAGACTAGCCAAGGTATCATCAATTCTTTCTGCAGCTGTTGAACAACATCAAGATAAAAATTACATTGCGTTGATTTACGGGATTCTATTAGGGTCCAACAATACGACAGCTTACCGTCTTTACGCCATGCATCATGGCGCCAGCACTTAAAAGTCCAATCAAAGAAAACTCCAAGCCCATAAAGTTCGCCCAACGTTCGAAGCGTTCCTCTATTCGTAAACATTTTGATGTCATATTATGTGTGAACATGAGTCCTTGCGCACAACGTCTTCAAATGACTTACGCGCTATAGCGATATCCTCGGCAAATCCAGTCACGTTTCTCAATTCGTATGGCAACGAGTGTATTCCAGTTAGTTCGAAAGCGAAATACGCAGTGGCTACGCCATACAAATTCAGTTGCAAATAATTAAGATACAAACAAAATACACGAAGAAATTTGCCAACGAAGGGCTTGCTAACAAAATCGTCAATGTAAATTGTGCACATATTTTTGACTCTTACGTTCTTATAATTCATATTGATTTAGTTAATTTCAATTGTTTGAATGAAATTTGAAATTCTATCCCTTTGACACTTTGGCAAAAATACAGTATTTAAAAAAAAAATTTAAATGATTGGCAGGTGTATCTAATTGAAACGTAGATCACAGATACAGTATCTAAACAATAACTAAAACTCAGATACAAATAGTTACGAAATTCGTTTTCTTATAAAATTTAATTTTCACGATATGCAGTCAGTGGTCCAATCGTACGAATCCTAATGTCAGAGGCTTTTGTAAAGTCGAAAAAATCTTTGAAATACAAATAACAATAACATAAGAATAAAAAAGTAATTAGAACCTAAAGTTGCTTTAAAAAAATTTAACAATTCAAATTTAGCCATTATATAAAAAAATAACACCACTTGCATTAGTTTTTCACGATTGTCGATATTTATGTGCAAACTTTTGAACGTTTGCTAAGTACAATTAAATTTTACAACCGCCATTTATTATAGCAAGCAATCTATACAAAATTTCGACACACAAAAGCTCAAAAAAAAACAATAAATTGAATATATGGACATATCCTCGGCATCTTTTCGTTTTCGAGACTTTATCTTCGGATGCATTGAATACGCCATTCAATTAGAACGCCGGATCGTTAAAATACATACCGAAAAATGTCCTCGGCACATTCGATCAGCTAACAGTTCTAAGGAAGATCGACTGTGTTCGCTGGTGATCCGCCAGCTGATTGATTAATCGAACCTAACCTATAATGAATATGGTTCTTTGCAGCTTTCGCTATTATGATTGTCGACTTTATTTGACTTTGGCTTGTAGCAAAACTCATAACTCATACTTGAATGCATTAACCCTTTCGGTACTTCTTTTTTGTTTTAGACTTTAAAAGTCATTATTTTTCAATTTATTACTGTTTAAGCCTACATAATGAATAATCAAAAGTAATTTTTTTAAATATTGTTCGAAAAAGTGGTTTTTGGGCATCATGCCATATGGCATAGAATGTACTTAAAGAAAAAAAAATTATTATTTTTAATTATTAAGATTTATTTATTAGATTTAAAACAGAACTTAGTAATAAAATAAGCTGGGTAGGTATATCAGAGACATATCTGATAGATCAGTACATGATTTCCTGGTACACAGATGACTCCCTAACGGAGGAAGGTACCGGAATCGGGATGTATGGACCTGCGATTAGATACTCGGAACCTACAGGAAAGCAGACCACCATTTGCGCTCACTTCAATCTGGTTAGGAAATACCGGAACCGGAAGATCGCGATCCTGTCAGACGGCAATCAAGGCATTAAGATCCTACTAGGTATTGATGGGAATGAGCAGGCCGACAAACTTGCAAGAAGGGGGCGTCTACCCCAGTCATCGGCCCAGAACCCTTCTGTGGTCTAGGCAAAGGAGCACTATCCATCCGACAAGATAACCATCCGGAATCAATACTGGGAAAATCAACCAGGCCTTGAACATTCCAAGATGGTTATTGGCTCTTACAACCAGAAAAGGTTCGAGGAATGTATGAGTCTCTCAAAGAATAATCTAAGGATTATCACAGGTATATTGACAGGGCATTGTAGATTGAACTATCATCTAACCAAACTAGGTATCAGGGTGAACGAACTCTGTAGGTTCTGTTTGCAGGACAATGAAACTGCATTACACATACTAGACATATGGCCTGCACTAATATACAAACGAAAAAAGCATCTGGCTGATTTTATTATACCAGGTTCGGACTAAGTTTCCAGAGGCTTAGGAAATGTACTAAGATTCCTCTTGAATACTGGTCTCACGGACGAACTGTGAAGGCCAAGAAGGGGGCACAATAGATCTTTTAGGTCGCAGTGCACATTCCCCGCCAATAATAACTTAATAGTTCACAAAATACAATAAAAAAACATAAAAAAAGAACATTTTATTGCAGCCACTGCCGCTATTCAATCAAATCAAAAATTTTATTTCCGTTGGGTAAAATCTATGCCATATGGCATAGTAAGAAATAAAAAAATCGTACAGCCTTGGTGAACTATATTTGGGATCTAACTTTTTTTACACTTAATAAAGCAATAAATACCTACCAGATTACTTACATAAAGCTATGAAATAAATTGATTTTTTTAATAGAATAAACAAAAGGACGAAGTGATCTTTTTTTGTAAAATACGCAGCTCGATAGGAACGCGCACTTTCTGAACCCTTACAATTTACTGGGTACACTAATCAAAATATTTGTTTCATTATTTGGTATAAAAAACTTTAGAGAAAAATACAAAATATATAAAAATATAGCATCCACAAGTTTTTTGACCTAAAACAGGCACTGAAAAGAGACTATGCCATATGGCATAGAATAACCGAAAGAGTTAACTGAGTTTTGCCAATTTTGTGAAAAGCTGAAAGACTTGTTCCAATTCTGCTGCTTACACACCACACCGTGTGGTGGGTATCTGTGCTCATTCGACAGCCAAACAAAAATCTAGTGTTGCCAGATCAGGAAATTTCCTCCTAGATTTAGGAGATTCTTGACCTTTCAGGAGAATTTTTGGGAGGAAGAATTGTTTAGGATCTTTATATTTGATGTAAGGGGATTTTTCGGATCCTTAGTGGATTTTTGGGAAATTTTTGGATAACGAAATATGATGTATTGGGAACACTGGCAACAAAACATATTTTGGCAACTATTTTAATAGTCAAAGCACCCTATTGTTTTAAAAATTTTTAAGCTTACAAAATGTAAGCTCGTTCTCACTTACTGCTGTCACAATGAAATCCCGCCCAACATGGCACTTTTTGTTTAATTCATTTGTTATATGTTTTGTTTTTGTTAAATTTTTGCTGTTATACTACGTTTACATTGAACCCAAATGCGTAGTTTCGAATGATTCATTTGAAAGTGTTTACATTGCCTCATTTGCATTGCATTTGCATTTTGTTTGGCAGCTAATGTCAAATGCTCAATGCTCATGTCCTCTTGCCGCTGCTCATAGATCAGCTCTTTTCCGGCTTCTGACTAAATCATTTGTTTCTTTTTTGTCATTTCGTAGATTTGAATTTGTATGGGGAAATGCGTGATTTGGCTTCGCATTTGAGAATTTTTGCCCAAATGACGCATTTGGGCTCAATGTAAACGTAGTATTAAGCTGAAGATGAATAAATAAAGGCTGCATCAAAAACATTATATGTAGGTATATATTTTTATTTTTTCATGAGAAGTTCAATTGCTTTAAAATTACGGAAATTTAAAAAAAATGTTAGGAGATTTTTTTAACTTTTGGGAGGAAATTTCAGTATTTTTTTAAGATTTAGGAGAAAGTCATTTCAGGTATCTGGCAACACTGCAAAAATCAGCTGTGCCGTCAGCCGCTAACCAACGCTACGCACGTGAATGTTGTTCATTTTGTTGCATCTTTTTCAAAGCGGTGGCAAAAATTAAATATTTTAATATTTATTGGTGAATTTTGACTCTGACAGTGCGCCATAATTGGAGTAAATATTGAAAGAATACATTAACAAAAAGTATAATGGCTTCCGCGAAGCTGTTGGAGTGTGGACGCGTCTTGGTGGCCAACGATTGCAGAGTTTACGCGCTGGATTGCCTCCACTGCAAAGCTTTGTTCTTGCAATGGGAAGTATTTCTTGACCATGTAAAGGAATGCAAGAAGTTTAAGCGAAAGCAACGTGAAGTACTTGCAGCGCGTAGGAAAATGGAAACCGATGTTGATGAAGACGTAGGGGGCGCCGATTCGAAGGCAGAGGAATGGCCGGCTGACGAGAAGGAAGTCGAGATGGAGCAGTTGAGGGTTACTGCTGCTGCGGATGACTTGAAACCGAAAGTCGGGCAGCTGTATATGAGAAATATGAACAACAATGGTTTGGACAATAACAGAGCCCTGGAAATTGTGGCCGCTTGGCCAATTGAGCTGCCCAGTCATGAAGACGCTGAGAGCTGTGCGAGTGGCAGTGACGGTGATAATGATGAGGATGCAAATGACAATGATGAGGTTGAAGATGAAGATAATGAAGCTGTTGCTAATTATAATGACGAGCTGGGTGTGGGCGATGAGATGAATGATAATAGTGTCAACAATGATGACACATCAGGCGATAATGCAGACATGAATAATAGTAGTTTTGTACAAAGTCAAAGGCCCAATCAGGAGGAGAATGATGTTGACGATAAAACAAGCGATGAGGTAAGATTTTGGCAAATGGTCTGTTTCAATGAGACACGCAGTCACTTAGTTTTTTTATCTATTTTGTTACAGTTTTTACAAATAGCTAAGGAAAAGTTCAAAAAACCCGAAACTCCCAAATGTGAAGATGTGCCAACTGACACTGCAACGTCGTCTGATGAAAAGCAAACGTTATTTCTAAATTTTGTACTATCCCCAGCAACGGTATTAAAAGGGTTTATTGCCCAGGTGAAAGAACATCCGTGCCTGTGGAAGGGCAAAACCACAGCGTATCGTAATCGGAAACCACGCAACGAAGCACTGCAACACATCAGCGACGCACTGAATATAACCAATGACTCGGCAGCGAAAAGTCTACGCTACTTGTTGCGCTGGTACACACAGCAGCATAACAAACGCAGCGTCGACAGCGCAGCGGACGATGACAATGCCGACCCCTTCGCGGAGTACTACAAAATGTGCGAATTTCTGTCCGAGCGCATGCCAGAAGTGGTCGCCGACTGCGCCAAACATCGTCAGCGCAAATTGAAGGAGAAGCAGGCCATCTGTCCGTACTGCGGCAAAAACGTATCCAGTCGTGCCATCTTCGGGCACATACAAAGACACACGAAGAGCTTGACCTTCAAGTGTGAGGTGTGTGGCAAGATGAAGCAGTCCGCTGATGAATTGCGAACGCACATGCGCGTACATACCGGCGAAAAGCCGTACGTGTGTTCCACATGCGGCAAAAAGTACAAAACCAGCTCTGCACTATGCGGACACAAGCACCGACATGAGAAGCCTGCCTTTCACTGCCCACAATGCCCCAAGGCATACCACAAGAGGTACTTGCTGAAGAATCACATGAATGTACACTTGAATCGGCGACCGTTCCAGTGTAATTTCTGTCTGAAGTCGTTCACTTCGAAGCGATATTTGTACATGCATACGAAACCGGTGCTGCGCTGCGCCAAAGGCACCGCGAATCCGACTCACTCGAATTAAGTTGTAAGGCTTAGTGGGTGGTGAACAATGTGAGTACTACACGGTATGAATTAATCGAGGAAGTCTGGAACGCAGGCAAAACGCAACGACCGCTACGGAGAACGCAATACATTGTGTGATTTGCAATATTGCTGTGTAATTAAGGTATCTGTTGAATTTGAAATAATCTAAATCGTTTCCTTTACTAGAATAGCTATTCGTTTATAAAGTTCATAAAATAACTTTACTATTTTTGCTTTACCTGTCGTTCTTCTCTAAAATCGAAAACTTTTAATGTTTTATGTTCTTAATCATAAAATAAATTTATGCTAAGTCGAAGTTTCTCATTTTAAATTGGCGTTAAATTACCTTTGGTTCTTGAAGCACATTTGTAAGCCTCTGTTATGGACATTCGTAAGTCGCTACTGTGGCCATAGTTCCAAAGCAGATCGATTCGTTAACTAACTACGCTTTTTTTAATGAATCACACAATATGTTATTTTCTTTTTATTTTGCAATTTCAAATGATTTGTACAAACACATTTGTCTACTTACTAATGTTAATTTTCTATTTACACGTACAACAGTTAGAAATAAACTAAATGACACGCACAATGACAAGAAATACTTGCATTCAATTTCGTAATCAAATTTGTACGCCTGGAAGAGACATTCATGCTCATCACAAACTTTATTCCTACGCTTATCGACTACAATTTGTTTAGTGAAGTTAACAAAATGCAATTCAAAAATTTTGTATCGTGTTTAGTACAAATGAACAAACGCTCTTGCATGACTTGTTGCTTATTAACTAGTTTTCGCGGCGGCACTACTACTAAAAACATGCTTAAATATATGATTTTGTTACATTTTATTAAAATTAAATTAGCAAAGTCAGTTTTCAGTAATACTACAGCTTGTGAAATTCTATACATTTCCCTGGTTTCGGTATTCACATTAGTACACACACGCACACACACATACACCCCCTGCCCGACCACGCATCAGCTGGTTTTCTCGCTACGGTCATCAGCGGTTGTTGGCTCCTCGGCTTGTGGTGCTTCCTTGACGCCACTATCCGACTCGTTCTCGCACGCCTTAATCTCATCTACAGTACTCTCTATGGTTTCTTTTTGTTCTTTTACAGCCGCGGACGGCGCCCCCACTTCGAACGTACAGCAGCCAGTCGCCGTCGTTGGTTCGGTGCGCTGCTTTTCCATAACGCAGTCTATGTGTGTTGTCGGCTTGTGGTCGTTGCTGGGCCCGCCTGGACAGGTGCTGACCTCACGCAGATCGGTGCGTGAATCTCTGCAGCAGACCTTGTCAATGCAGTCGGCCGCATTGCACTGCACCAGACAGTCCAAGGACGGCGTGGATTTGGCGCATTGGAACTCCGGCTGTATGGTGACCTCGGTGATGCC
Organism: Melieria crassipennis; assembly: GCA_963668005.1. Classification (NCBI taxonomy): domain Eukaryota; kingdom Metazoa; phylum Arthropoda; class Insecta; order Diptera; family Ulidiidae; genus Melieria; species Melieria crassipennis. Next base: position 22,501,850 of record OY764963.1, read on the forward strand.
GCGATCGTGAAAGTAGTCGCGCACGTCGCTTATGATTTTCGAATAAAGCATTGGATTCTGAAATTTGATGTGCACCGTGGCCACCGATTTGTGCGCCGACAGCTGCCAAATGTGCAAATCGTGATAGCTGACAATTTCCGGGAATTTTGTGATCAGCGTGCGCTCAAAGTCTTCCATGTTGATGGACCCAGGAATGGTCTGCAGCAATATGAGACACGATTGCTTCACTACAAAGAAATTGAAACAAATTTTGGAAAACGACTTTAGAATTTTGTTGTACAACGGACACCAAAATCAATATACTCACTGTAGGGATAACTGAGCGAAACCAGCAGCACACACGAGAATATGGACAATATGGGATCAATAAATTTGGCCGTGTGCTCCTCATCCTCGGCCATGTACACAATGAACGCACAAACGATCACAAATATGGTGCTCGACACGTCGCGCAGCATTTCCACTGCACCCTGTCGCTTTGGCATGTAGTGGACCTGCCCAATCTCCGCCTTCAGGTCCTCCTTCAGCTGCTTGTCGCTATTGCTGATGCCATTGCTTGGCTTCGATAGTTGTCGCTCGTCCGCTTTCAGTGCTTTCAAATCGCCGCTATTGGACATGACACGATCCAGCACCACATCGCCACTGGGTGTGACATGCAGAAAGCTGCCCTGGTGCATGGTGTAGCCGCCGATCAGCAAATAGGTCAAGCCGTTCAGCACCAGTCCGACAAATCCCAGTATCATGATTATAATTGGAAGGTGCATGGTGTCTTGGTGATCGATGTGCACCAGCGTCTGCAGCGCTTCGACGACGAGCGAGAATGAGAGCGAGGCCAATATGATGCACACAATGAGCATGGCCAGTATGTCAATGCGCGCCCAGCCGAATGTGTTGCGCAGCTTGAGCTCACGGCGACGTCGTTTCGCCAGCGATTGATCCTCGGTGCCTATGTTGACTACGATCGCTTTGTCCTTGTTATTGGCGGGCAGCGTGTTGCTGCTACCCATGTTGGGCGGCCCGGACAGCTCATCCAGGCGACTATCCGAGTGGCATTTACTGTGCTGTAGGGACAAGAGAATAATTTAATACTAATTAATGAACCAATAAGACTTGTCTATGCTAAGAGATTGTAAACAATAATTAAGACTTAAGGAAACTCTATACAAGTGTATTTCAGAATTGCTGGCGAGAAGATAAAATACCTGTAAGCAAAACACAATCGGACACAATATGGAATTACATAAGATTAGAAAACGAAGCAATTATGTAATTAAAATTTTAATGAACAATCTGCTAATCTGCAGATAATTTTAATGCTTATTAGTATTTATAAATCATTCTAACGCGGGTTTTTAATTATCGTAGGGTTATAAGAAAATTTAATTGCAACAATGGCATTGCTTCTGAAAGTTGTGCTCCGATAAATTTTCTTTAAAACTTGTAGTACTCAGTAATTTAGTTAAATAACTTAATAAAGTTAATTGTTTGAATAATGCTTTTGGTTTGATTAAATGTCTGCTTTTCTTTAAACTTTGCACTTATTCAATTTATCGACATTATTAAAGCGACATTTTGTAATATTGAATCTGTAATGTTTCTGTTATGGTTAATGTATTTGTAAACAAATTTTCATATATATTTTAAGCATTTATGCTATTAAAAAAAATACATTTGTACAATTTTATTCATATGACTGAATTTTGTGATACTGTAAGCAATACATTTTGTTGCTGGATATGTTTTTAAATACTTTTGGCACAGATTGTTTGCATATCTTTATATGTTGATATGCATCTGTAATTAGAGAAATTATGTATATAGTACTAGTGCTTGCGCCAGTTGTTAGCAAATTGCCATTTAAACTTTAAATAATGGCACATGGATGGCGAAACGAAGGACGCGCTTTTCGCAATCATATTCACGCTGATCCTTCACTCTGAGAATGGAATTCATCACAACTAGTGACGTGAGCAACTCACTGAATGCACTACAGATCACAGTACATTTTTACTATGAAACACACTATAAGCCAAATTCGAAATTGACTATGAATCGATAGTTCCAATGCATTCGAAACTTCTTACTGAAAAAAATCTCTGCGCCTGCGTCATTTTAAAATCAAGTACGTGATTGACTTGTAGCGCATTGCGCGCGTCATGTTGACTGCAATAATTCAATTTTGCAATAAGCACTTCTCACAAATAACTGGTTTCGCATTTTTTGCCGTTTGTCATTAACGGTGTAAACTGGAAATCGGAACGGCGGCGCACCGCAGCGTCAAAATTTTCAATTTGAGTTCCAGTTTTTCTTCAAAAGCATTTAAATAGTTCACTGGTTTAGCGGCGCCGATTGGCGTTTTGTCGCAATGTTGTCAGCGTGAGTTTTGTTTTGCAGCGACGCGCTGTCTGCCGGTTGCGTAATGTGCGTGCGAGCGGAAAAGCGTTGCAGTTGACGGTTTGGTTGGCGTTCAGCGGAGACTGACGCGTGCCTTTCAACGGTGCGGAATGCAGACGCCGATCGTGACCCCGACGCACTGCCATGCACCAGGCCGTTGCGCCGTTTTGCCGCTCGATTTGAATTATCGCTTTTTTTGTTTTCATTTACGCACTTTGGCGTTATTTGTTGTTCGTTTCTCTGCCAGCCGGCCTTTGTGGCCTTTTAATGTTTATGCGCACTCTGCACTTTCCTTTATTGTTTTTTTCTCTTTCCTTTTTCTCGATGTTTCGACCGCTTGTAAGTTTATTCACAACACAAATTAACCCTTGAATGCACAATGCATCCCTAAAGACGATTAGGATTACGATTAACACGATGAACAAGTTTTGAAGTTATGAAAATTGTACAAAAACGATACGAGACTCAAAAATAATTACACTCACACAAAAAACTAAAATATAAGTTTTATAAAGAAAACAAGAATATTTAATATTTACTTAGTAAACCAATTTTTAACCCAGACGGGAGATTCAAAATGAAAACAAAAACAATAACTAAATATTCTTTCGTTCTTTTTGTTACTTTTTTATAAACATTTCATAATACAGTAAAACATTAATTTATAAAAAAAAAACACTTGTGAAAAGAAAATAACACTCGTGTTTCTTAAAATTTCTCAATATAAAAATTTACAAAAATTATTATTTTATTAGTCATGACTCATGAGCATTTAAAGGTTAACTTCTTTCTTTTGCCCAACTCGATTCGTGTCTGTGTCTGCGCCTGCAATTGGTTATTGCAATTTTCTGTTTTATTTTGATTATATTTTTTATTTGTTGTGACACCTCGTCTTGTTGCCATATTTCTTTGTTTGTCGTATTGTTTGTATGATTGTTGTAATTTGCATAAAAATGAGCAAAAGCAAAAGTCCAAACGTAATTGGTCATCGGTTTTTAGCCTTGAAAAAGCCAACCATTAAGTGAAACCCGCGCTTTTGTTTCATCAATACCAACATATGAAATGACTACAATTTATTTGGGCCAATGAACGGTCGTTGTCATCAAGCGTCGCTCAGCTCGGTTCCGCATTTAAAAAACGTGGCGACAATACCAAATTGCTGGCAGCTTGTTGGGCAATGGCCCCGAAAATGTGTGCGCAACCAGCACAACGCCGACACCTATTTCCCAAATGGGACGCGCATGTTTTGTAGTCAAGGTCAGCTTGCGGGGCACACGGCGTGTCCAATTTTGGTCAAATGCCAACTATTTAGAGTTTAACCCTTAAAACGCTGTATTGTTTGAGCTCCATTGTAATATAAGTTGAATTGTTACAACAGCAACATAATAGACCGAGGCATTGTTTCTAGGAACTATTTACGTTGTCTGTAGATATAACCTTTTTATATGACATGGAGGGGGAGCATTTATAGGCAATTTTACATCTAGATATTTTTTTATGGTCTTTTGGAAAAGCTGTGAGCTTGAACCACTGACCCACTCACTGACCTAAAACATATCTAATAATTTAGAAATATTAATAATTTAGAGACGTTTGCTAACCTTCGTTTACACATCCGTTGTTTGTTCTTTTTTTCTTCAGAAATAAACAACCGAATTAAGAATTTCTGAATAAATTTAAATAAATCATTTGGATCCTTTTTTACATAATTCAATGAATTAAATTAATCGATGGACTAAAACTGTATCCACTCGGTCTGTATATACTCGGTCTGAGAGACCTAATTTTATTATCGTTTTATGTTTTTCTTTTATATTTGTTCTTTTTTCAAATCTTTTCTCCTTTCTTGCCTCATCACATCAACTGTGGGTATAGATTCAAAACACAGACATTCATGAACTTTAATCTGAGTGATAAAATTTTTTATCGCCTTGAAGCTTCTACATAAATCCTCATCATTGAAAACACAGACATTCAAAGACTTTAATCTTAAAGCAGCTTATATCAAATGAAGACGTTTTTCATCGCCTCGGAACCTTCACGTAAGTAATAAGTAGGTTAGGTAAGATTAGGTTATATATGTAAGTTGGCTATAGTCATATACAGTTTGTCAAGTAAATGTTTGCAAACTTAAAAAAGGTAGAAATTATTTTGAAAAGCTTATAAATATAACAGAAATTGCAATATTTTGACATTTTTTTAAGATATAGATTAATAGTAATGTCTATTTGATACGCGAAAACCGTGTAAAAAATCAAAAAAGGAACTGAAGCTATACTTAAAACTATCAAAAAATTCGTCTTCTTTCAAAACCAATATTGCATTGAAAATTTGGCGCCGTACAGTTCCGAACAGTTTCATGAGATACATCAGTTTCCCTTATTGAGATACGGGGGTTTTCACGAACTTTTCGGATGATTTTTCTTTCTTCTCTGTGAGATAGTTTTCTGGGTCGTCCAGGAGATACTTTCAAATCAATTCGCCCTTCAATACGCGAATCAAATAGAATTACTTTGATATTATATGAGAGTGAAATATTCAATTAATCTATATTTTTCAAATAATTTCAAAATATTGAAATTTCTGTTATATTATAAGCTTTTCAAAATAATTTTCTACCTTCTTTAAATTTGCAAACATTTACTTGACAAACTGTATTACAAAAACATGCATACACATTTCAAAAAACTGGTGAAATGTGTGGTATCACAATGGGCCTCTTAGGCCTCCGAGTGTGTCTCTTACATTGGCAGCCACCATAAACTTACTTAGCCCTTTCAATACTGCGGGGATATATAAGTCCCAGATAACGTATTCGCTTTTAAAGTGCTGGGATGGGACTAAACAGTAGTCTGTAGTCAGTACTTCACAACACGTGTTTTGGTTAGCATAACCTAACTAATTCATACTTGGTATACGTTCAGAAGTGTAAGCGTGCTCTTTGTGCATAAAAAAAAAAATATATGAAATTATGTAAACATGTTCTTTTACTTATTTACAGCACATTTAGTTCAATTATACAGAAATATCTTCACTGGCCAAAAGTCGTATTGAAAGGGTTAAGTAATAAGTAACTACTCATAAAAAAAAATTATACCCGGAATTTTCCATTTAAACAAATTACGCCTGAAATATTTCTAAAGGAGGCTCTCTTCCCAACAAGGTTGACAGCCTAGTCCCACAAAACCTAACCTGTCGTGGAAGCTAATATGAAGCCTCGGATAAGAAACGAAAAACCAAATCGACGACCCGGAACTCGAAAAAAATACTACGATTTAAAACTATTTACTTGGAATGTCCGTACGCTTTATAAAAGTAGAGCCCTCCAAAGTTTGGCGGACGCACTTGAACCATATAAAGGCAGCATTGTAGCAGTTCAAGAAGTAAGATGGACAGGCACGGGAACATTACACAACCCCAGATACGACTTCCACTACAGCTGTAATCCACAACATCACATCTTTGGGACTGGATTTCTTGTCCTAGGCAAGGCTCGCCAGAATGTGATCGACTTCCAACCAATCAATGACAGAATGTGCTTTATCCGAATACGGTCCAAATTCTACAATATTAGTATAATTAATACCCACTTTCCGACCGAAGATAAATCAGATGATGAGAAAGAAGCTTTCCTTGACGCACTGGAACGCACTTATGAATTGTGCCCTAAACATGACATGAAAATCATCATAGGCGACATGAACGCCAAAGTGGGAAGAGAAGAAATATATCGGAAACATGCCGGCATGCATAGTCTGCACGACACTAGCAACGACAATGGAACGCGTCTCATCAATTTTGCCGCGACTAAAGATATGTGTATTGGCAGTACCATGTTTGAAAGACGAAACATACACAAGATCACTTGGGTCTCTCCAGATCGCAAAACAATGAATCAGATAGACCATGTCCTAGTTGACAGGAGACACAAATCGAGCCTGCTCCAGGTGAGAAGTTTCCGCGGCGCAAATGTGGACTCCGACCATTTTTAGTAGCGGCCCGTATCCGCTCAAGGATAGCAAGTTCAAAAAAATACTCATCGAAAAAACCCCATAGAACAAACGTGGAAGCCCTTGCTGTGCTAGATATAGAACAAAACTTCCAAAAGGACCTCGATGAGTTACTAAGTCAAGTGACCTTTTCAAAAAGCGTAGATGAAGTATGGGCCATTATGTCAGAAAGTATAAAACACGTAGCTGAAAAAGTTTTGGGGAAATCTGCAAGTCAAAGGAAAGATACCTGGTTCGACGAAGAATGCAAAATAGCCACCGATAAAAAGAATAAAGCTTGCAAGGCAATGATAAATCGCACAACACGCCAATCCACAGAAAATTATGCTAACCTGCGCCGTGACGAAAAGAAACTGCACCGAAGGAAAAAGAGAGCGTTTAACAAAGAGAAGTTCAAACAATTGGATGAAGATTTCAGTCGGTATAACTCCCGTAATTTTTTCAAAAATATTAACCTTGAAAGACGCGATTTCAATCCGAAAACTTACTACTGTAAAGATAAAGAAGGCACGCTCCTAACGGAAAAAAGTAAAATTCTTGATAGGTGGGCAACATATTTTGACGAACTCCTCAATAGGAACATATCTGAAAGGACAACCTCGGCCCCTCAGCCAGCCCCCACGGAATCGGATGAGGAACTTACCTTTGAAGAATTTATAGCAGCGATCAAGACGCAAAAAAACGAGACGAGATACCAGCTGAACTTTTCAAGCACATGAGCGATAAAAACCTATATGCTATTTTCAAGTTAGTCCGCAAAGTCTGGGAAGAAGAATGCATGCCAAAAATGTGGGAAGTTGGTATTATTTGCCCCTTACATAAAAAAGGCGATACGCTGCGCTGTGAAAATTACCGGCCCATAACCCTATTGAACAGCATTTATAAAATTTTTTCAAGTATTTTGAATACGAGACTTAAGCCACACGCAAAACGCATTATCGGCAGTTATCAGGCCGGCTTTCAAGAAGGCAGATCAACGATTGACCAGATTTTTGTTCTGAGGCAAATTCTGGAAAAGTCCCGCGAGCACGACATAACGACATACCACCTCCTCATCGATTTTAAAGCAGCGTACGACAGCATATTTCGGTCCCAGCTCTTTTCCGCCATGGCCGAGTTTGGCATCCCCGATAAGCTTATACGACTGACGCGTGCCACGATGCAAAGTGTTAAAAATGTCGTTAGAGTTCAAAACGAATTGTCACGCGAATTCACGACACTCAACGGACTCCGGCAAGGGGACGGACTCTCATGTCTCCTCTTCAATATCGCCCTCGAAAAGGTTATTAGGGAGTCTGGAGTGAACTTACAAGGAACAATCTTATTCAAATCGGTCCAATTGCTGGCTTTTGCAGACGATATAGACATAATATCCACCTCTCTGCCTAGCCTGGAAGAATCCTTCAAAAAGATCGAAACGGCAGCTAAAAATATGGGCCTCATAATAAACGAAGCCAAAACCAAAGTGTTAATTACAACTTCATCGGACTCTGTCAGAAGTAAAGTGGGCCGAAACCTCAATATACGCCCTTATATCTTTGAAGTGGTTAAGGACTTCAGATACCTTGGGGTAAATGTCAACGACGCCAACAAATTGACCACAGAGATCAACCACAGAATACTTGCTGCAAACCGCTGTTATTTTTCGCTTTGCAATCATCTAAAGAGCCGCCTATTAGATAGGAAAACCAAGATATGCTTGTACCGTTCAATTATATTACCGACATTGCTTTATGGCAGCGAAACTTGGACTCTGAGCGAGGCAGACAAACAAAAGCTGCTAGTTTTCGAGAGGAAAGTTTTGCGCAGAATTTTTGGTGCGGTCTGCGATAACGGCGAATGGCGGAAGCGGTACAACCACGAACTGGAAAAGCTGTACGCGCACCCATCTGTGATTACAACAATAATGGTCAACAAACTCAGATGGGCCGGCCACATCCAACGCGCGAATGCTGTATACCCGCCACAACAAATCCTTTATGGAAAGTGCCATCGCAACAGAAGAAGGGGCCGCCCGCCACTTAGATGGATTGACGGCGTGGACGATGACGCCCGGAGTCTGGGAATTAGAACTTGGAGAACGCAAGCAAGAAATAAAAACGACTGGAGGTTTATACTGCAGCAGGCGAAGACCCGACCAGGGTTGTCCAGCCAACTATGATGATGAAAAAATTGCACAATGATTGTACTCAAAGTTTATTTTTTATTTAATTTTTAATTATTGTAGTTTATATTTTTAATAATTAAATTTTAATATAAAAAGCTTTCACAATTAAAAAACGTTCTTCCACATAAGTTACAAGTTAAATCTTCGTATTTCTAATTTTAAAAACTTTTAGCAATGCCCCTTTTCCCCCTTTCTTCCTAACGCCTGCTACCTGCGAGCTCAGTGCCATTAACCGCATTTTTTTTATCAGTTTTTTACTACTCAAGTGTATTTGTAATTATACATTAATTAATCGCTTGGAGTGCACTACAACAATAATTTGTAGGCATGCGAGTACATTACGGTTTTTTGTTATCAGCTACAGACATCGCTCCGCAATTGTGACGCTCAATCCAAATGGTTGTTTCCAATAATGTTACGCGTATGCCTGTCTGTTTGCATTATGTGCTTTATTGCATAATAAATTTGTCATTATTATCTGGTATTTACTGTAGGCATTTAATGGATGTACCACTTCACTTTTGTGATTTTTTTGTTTTCTTTTTGCGATAAGATTAGGTGAATAAAATTCAAAAACGCTGTTGGCGACAATTGGTAAAAGTGTAAAAACAAGAGAACTAATTGTGAACATGGAGACACATGTGCGAATTCTACACAGAGTCTGACATGCACTCGTCCTTATCGTTGATGGGAACAAACACTGAAACTTATATTTATGTACATAGTTTCAAGTTGTCTTAACTGATGTTTGTCTACTTTATTTTTCTTCTGTGAAGTGCGATATTTTAAAACTATTTGTGACGGACTGGTTGACGAAGGCTTTACAGTAGTGAGTGTATGTCTGAATTGATGGGGTCTTAAGGAATGTTAAGTACTTATGAAGTGGTCTTAGATAACAATTTTAAGGAAGCCGAAGAATTAAACAAATTTAACGGAGATATCGCGTGAAATTTATGAAGTGTTACAAAGCGGGGATATAGGCTCTGTGTAGTTTTGACATAGAGCAATAATTTAAGGGATATTTGACGCACAAGTCTTCATGACTGATAGATATAAGTTCTGTGTCACAAGTAACCACAAATTATTGTTGGAAATATGCGTTTTAGTTTCTAAGACTCGGCGGCTTTGCACGCATGAGTTTTATGACTTTATTAAAATAATCTTTACGCACTTTATGATTTTATCTAATATTAATTTATGTTTCTTTAAATAAACTTCTAGCAAATTTTTTACGTCGTATGATGTTAATTTTCGAACACTGAAAAACATGCATTTAATTATTTCTGATTTAGAATACCAATACTGATTCTCTTTTCCGACCCTGTCAGATTTTCGTAAAACATATTTGTCTAATTATTTCATTTTTTAAATGCTTTCCCAATATTTTAAGCCAATGCAGAGTGATTTGTTCCTTAGACAAAATTCAAAAAATTTATAGTCTCAGAATTTAATGATTTTGATGTCATTTGAAAGGTAAAACTCCAACTAAGAAAACCCCAAAAAATCTGTGCCAAAAATTAATTAGTGTGCGGCTCAAAGTCGAAACTTTTTTCACAAAAAGAGGTAAATAAAACGTAAAAATAATTTGTTAATATTTTTTATAACAAAACGTTGCTAAAACTTTCAATATAGATTAAGAAATGATGTGGCCATTTTCGCTTTTAATGTTTTCTCAAAATTTGCAAAGCTGAGGCATTTACTTCACTTTTAATTTAAAATATTTTTCTAAATTATAAATCGGAAAATTGGCAAAACTTGGAGGAAATTATCTAAAAAGTATGTGAAAGTATGTTCCTGGATTTTTTTTATTTTAAGAATCATTCTTTCTTTGTCGGATAATTTAATTATATCCTCCGATATCTTCCGATCTCAGAAAATAATTCAATTTGAAAAGTGGTCTAAACACCTATTTTTCGTCAAAATTGATTTTATTTATCCCTAAAAGTATGCAACCAGCATGAAAAATTAAAAAACTGCACAAATGCACAACATACGTCTATTATTATTATAATTTTATAATCAATGAAAGAATAATCAATGTTGATGCTACCCCTTTAATCGGTAAAATCTGAAAAATCTAGCCAAGACACTCGTTGCTATAGCTCACCAAAAATGACGAAAATTGCAAATTTAAGTCTCAGACATTGCCAAACTGCAAAAGTTTAAGAAAAACAAAATGGAGATTTCAATTCAGCAGACCATGATTAACTAGCATACCAAATTTTATGAAGGACGGACCACTCCTAATTTTGTCCCGCGGTCGTATGTAGTCGAATCACTGTGCAATGGGCCCATCAAATCATGTTTCCCCAAACAAAGTGTTAACCTCGCCAGATTTTGCTTTTCAATAAAGTAAAAAACACCTATCGAAGTATTTCGCATTTAAAAATAAAGAATTAAAATTAAAAAAAAAAGTAAAAAAATAAAAAAGTTAAAGTAAAAAATTCACTGTCATGTTTCTTCATTCAAATTTTAACGCCTCTTTGACCTCGTCACGGCACCAATCGATGACGAAGGTGACCTATGACAAGGTCCGGGTCGCTATCCAACAACTCCAGAACAATAACGCTGCAGGGCCGGACGGGCTACCAGCAGAATTGTTCAAGGCCAGCGGCTTTGAGCAGGTTAGGTGCATCAACTCATCTGAAAAATCTGGCTGGAGGAATGTATGCCCAACGATTGGAACCTCATTGAAACCGCGAAAAAGGGGTTCGATGCCGTGTCTCCGGTGGATGGACCAAGTTGAGGAGGCCCTAACTTCTCTTGGTGTGACCAACTGGAGAAGGCGCGCGCAAAGCAGAGGCGTCTGGAGAGAGCTTTTGCGGCAGGCAAAAGTAACGGGTAATCATAAGATTTTTTTTATAGTAGGTAGGTAGAAGTGAAAGTTATATTAGTGAAGAGCCAAGTAAGATCCATTGTGGTATCAAAGGTTCCCTGCGAAATTTTGAAGCGCGTAGGACGCTTGGTGGCAATCTCTGATAGAACCACTAAGTTTGAGGTGCCTTCTGATCAATAAATACTCGTAGTTTTCCCTTCGAACAAGCCGTTTGTTCTTGTTCGAATTTATTTGAGTGAAGATTCTCAAAATTCGTGTTTCTAAAGCGTTTGAGGAAAAGTGTGGCCCACAAGAATCCAGAATTGTGGAGCCACAACTCGTGTTTTCATCTTGTACGTGAATATTTGACCAAAATCAACGTTTATACCATTCCGCAAGCTTCGTATTGACCCGACATGGCTCTTTGTGACTTATTTTTGCAATTCCAGCGACTCAAGTTACCACATCGCGGAAAGTGTTTTGGGGCAACTAAAGCGATAAAGAAAAGTTTGCTGAAGGCGATCCCACAGCCATGAAAAGCGTTTTCAAGATTGGAGGAGTATTATGGCTTGCAATAATCTCCAAGGAAATAAAAGGAAATAAAATTTATATCAACGAATATTGGAACTGTTTTCGTTTTATCAAAGAATTTTTTGTATTTTTTTATCAGAAGTTAACTCTTTTTTTTCTCATAAAAAGCTGAACAGGTACAAAGTTAGTGAAAAATGGTTCCTTTCACCTCTAAAACTCTGCAGCTAAAATTGTTTGAAGTCTTTTAAGACTGTAAAAAAAAATTCGCTAAAGTCGCTGAATATCTTATTCATCTTATGTAGCAAAAGTTTACTAAGCACACAACAAGCGCTTCTATTTATTCTATTTATTATGAATTATTTAACTAAAAAAAAATGCAAAATTAACTTAATTAATTAGTTTTAGTGTATTGAACTTCACAAATCCGCAAACTTTTTACACAGATTTTACTACCACAGCTCAATCAATCAAAATCAGCAAAATATGAACACTTTAGGTAGTAAATTAAAACTTCTTTCAGCGGTTTGCTGTTTTTGCCCGCATTAGATAAATTTGCCAAAAAATCTGGATAAATAAACAAATAAAATTGCAAAATAAAAAAAAAAAAATAAAAAGGTTTTGGCAAGGAATACAAGTAGATGGGGCCAAAAAAAACGATACGTGTATTAGCGTTTTGAAAGTTTACGACTGAATTTTTTTCCAGGGGGTCACAGTCGGCTTACGTTAGTCATGTGATCTTTCATTTTAGGTATAGAATGTGTTCAGCAACTTCATGTCAAATACTACGGGGAACATTTTTGTGGAAAATTTTAACCCTCTTGCTCCCATGTTTATGGATCAATTGACCCTCTTGTTCTAAAATGTCGAAAAATGTCCTTTGAAACAGGACTTTTAAGGACGAAATGTACCACGAAAATATTCGCTATAAAATTCTACTATAGATCTCTGAACACACCAAAGCTAAACATTTACCTTAAACGTAATAAATAAGTCAAAACTTAAAAGCATTGCAGTGTTGAAGCATTTTTTTGTGTCCCCCTCTACCAAAATCCGTTGTCAGAACCTTGTAATTATAATTTGCTATTTTGCCAGCTTGATAGCCCAGAATTTGAAAAAGTTTCTACAAACTTAGCAAACTTTGTAGTAAATGAGAGGAAATGCAAAATATTTCAATTTGAAAACAGCAATCATCAGTTTCAACAACACTGTGTTGATCCCAACGTTATTCCCGCTCCGACCGAAATTCAACTAAGAAACTTCAACTTGGTTCAGCGAACGCTGTCCCACTTCCAGTTGGAGTAACGTATGAGCGCCTAATGCAAGTCCCAAATTGTTGATTATCGAGCTCACCTTAATTGTTACTATGCAGCCGGTGAGCGCGAAAATGTTGCATAACATGTGATAGGCGGCCATTAGTAGTGTGAGCGCGTGCGTTATGTGGCTCAGCACCAGTTGCACAATGAAGTAGAAGACGGACAGCACTAGCACAATGTACAGCTGTACGGGCTGAAAGCGGTAGAGTATGTCTTTTATGGGCATGTTGAGGCTGCGGTCGCCGGTGAGTCGGCGATGTTGTCGCTTATGATGCGGTGATAACGTGTGTCTGTCGCACTGCTGTGGTATTTACTTGAATTTTATGATATTAGCGTTGCAATGAGTAAATCTGCAAGAAAACGTAAGGAAAGTTTATAGTAAGAAAATACTTGAAAAAATGTACATAAATATAAATAAAATTTATATATAAATAAATAGGCACTAAGTGCGAAAGTTTTTTTTCCTAAAGTAAGTATTTTTCCTAAAACTTCAAACTATTCTAAAGACCAACAAAAAAATGTATTCTTGCAACCAAAGAGGATGCAAACGTCCACAAAGTAGCATGTTGCCATATGGCAACAAAATAGCGAAAGGGTTAATAGTGGGAAAAAGTAGCTAAATTTTACTTGACAGCACTTATTTGAACGTTTTTGCGAAAAGTTGCACGCATTTATTTTAGTGATACAAAAGTGATTAAAACTTATTAATAAAAAACACACAAACACTTTGCGAAAAATGCGGAGTAGGACTATGCTACAACAAACGCAAAATTACAAAATTAAAGTGTATTAAAAAATAAAAAAAACGTGTTTTTTTAAATTTAGATTTATATCTAAAAAACAACATTTGATGAAAAAATTCGCTGTTGCCGTGTAAAGGGTTAAGAATCACCTCTTAATGGCGCCTAGGGGAAATGTTGAAAGTTGAAAGATCGATAATATAAAAAGTATGAGCAAATATCAACAACAATGTCAAGGTTCCACAAACTTAATACACCACAAACTTCCACAAACTTAATACAAATAGTCCAATTATCTTGAATTTATTTTTCTTAAAGTAATAAAACCCATACATCTCACAGGTAATTCGAAATGGTCACAAATTCAATTCTGTTAACAAAAAAGTATTTTTCTAAATTTTTTAAGTGTGCATTAAAATTAACATTAGAAGCAAACGTTAACAACACGTGGCAGTTTCATAACAGCCAAATCACTTCCCAGGTAGGTCACATTTAAGCGAATACATAAATTAAGTGCGGGCTTACTAGACAAAAAGAACAATAACTTCTGTCATAGGTTTCAAACTGCTCGTGAAAACATCATCAAAAATATTTAAACTGACACTTTTGGTTAACCAACTTAACAGAGCAGGTTCCATTCGTTGCTTATTAGATTCGCATGAATCTAATGAATACTAATTGCCGATAGGCAGCTTAACACACGCGCTCAAGTGAACATAAATGCCGCTGAAAGTCGCTGCAAAACACTGTAAAGATTACAAAGAAAACTACATTTAAACTTGTCAACGGAGACAATAATCACACCGACGCGATGCTCGTTGCAAGAACAGTTCATGAATGAGCAGCGAATCGGCTAATGAGCACAACCCCAGTCATGTAATATACTTAATGTACATAAGTCGATAGATAACGAAGCTGCGTTTTTATAAAACAAGTTTGAAGTATTATTTCGTTGGCTCTGCTATGGTCTACGTTTTTTTCTTCATCTCGTTTGGTTCATTTTTGCTAATTAAAATCTGGCTGAGTAAGAAGGGGATGGAACAAGAGGCAAATTTTTTCATAGCAAAAGATTTGATAGTACGTTTTTGCTGGTAAGTATTCTAAAGGTGCTTGTACACTAGGAAACATTTCACATGGCAACATGTTATTGGAAACACATCGGAAACATAAATGTTTCTTGTTGTGCGGAAACATGTTTTCCGTACCTTGTACACTACATAGAAGTGAAAATCGTCGGAAACACGTTGCCGGAAACAATTTTAAATGTTTCGAAGTTCTTCCCCTACGATGTTTTCGATGTTTCCAACCCGGTATGTTCCTGGTCTTTGTACACTACGTCATTGTACAATGTTGTTGGAAACATGTGGTGCTTGATTTCAACGTTTGAAATTTATTATTGTATGTCGGTGAGTGAAATAATATTGGCAAATACCTAAATAAAAACTAAAAATACCTACAAAAATAAAAAAATTATTTTCAAGACAAGACAAGACCTTGAATCCAACGTCGTGACGCTGAAGGATTATGCGCCAAATTACTACGAGAACTATCCACGGAATATCCGATCCAGTTTTCGAATTTTTTTAGAATGTCGACTCGTCGAAAGTCGAGTGAGAGCGCTTTCCGCGCTGTTTTGAAAACCATATTCCGTTTGTATGTAACAGCTCTAGTTTTCGTGAAAAATGGGTGTGTAATTTTTTCGAATTTTCCTCGACTTTTTTCACGTTTTCAACTGTAATTTCCGAACCAATATTGCTATCGACATATCATTGCACTTACACCATCTCACGCCTTCTTCTCTGACATCAATCAATTTGGCGTTACAATAAGGTTTCAAAGGCGTTTCTTCTGATGGCGAAAATTGTACAGATGTTTCATAAATCAACACAAAGTGTATGAATATCTTAAGAAGAAACATCATGCAATACAACTGAGGCAGCATTTTTTGGCGGAATACTCATTAGCATCGAAATAATACCAAAAATGTGCTTATGCCAATTTCAACACTTTTCAGCGATTTGCCAATGATTTACTTTAAAACAAAAGCCTTCAAAATATGCAAAGCTTTTTGTTTTTATTTGCCAACGCTTGCCAAACCGAGAGCTTATTTCCGCATGACTTGTGGTCAATGCTGGAAACGTCCCAAAGGGACCGGTGTTTTTCCACCGCAGAAATAAGTTCGGATTGGCATCCATCGCTCCAATCAAACAATTCGCTCGCAACTCGTTGACTCTCGCTGAAGTCGGGGAGGATTTCCTCATCAAAAATATTTACCATTGAGATTATGCGACGCGAAATTTAAAAATTTCAAAACATTTCAAAACAAAATTTTCGGGAAACTCGAAATGTTTCCCATGCGTGTTTCCATTGACACCGGAAACATATGGAAACTTGAGAAAATAGGTCTGTTTGGCAGAGAATAATTTGTACGAATTTGTACAAATTTGTACAAATTTTTACTGGATCCTGTTTGTTCACGCCAAATCTCCAGTAACGAGAGAGACAGTTCATTTCGTGAGAACTTGCAAGTTTTTACTGGAGAAATTTTGTCCAGTAACTTTTAGCCAGTAAGAAGAAGAACAAGAAAAACATATGATCAAAATAATTTTTGCAAACTTTTGGAGGCAAATGGAACCTGCAAAGAATTTGTGCGTTCGCAAGTCTGCTGACCCACAACCGTCTTGCTCAGCTTTACCCGCTGAAGCTGAAAGGGAAGAATCGCAAATTGAGCGCAACGAACTATTTGCCTTTTGCATTAAATGTATGATAAAACTTACTTTTCCTTACCGCTTCAAGCCTCAAATGAAACTTTTAGATCAGATGTTGCTTTCTTTAACTCTCCTGCTTTTACTGTGTATTGTGGGTGGGCGAAGTACCACTGGTGTAAGCAAGAGTTAAAACTTGCAAATTCTTACAAATTGCTGTTTGTTAACTTTTTTGGATAGTTTGATTTTAGGGAGCGTAAGCTGGCTTACTCTCCTGATATTTTTTACTGGAAAATTTTTACTGGAAATCTGACCAAACAGACCTAATGTTTCCCTCATGCTGTTTTCAAGTATTGTACACTATGTGGAAAATTTTCAAAATTTCGTTGCCCAGAAACAAGGAAACAATGCCGGAAACTGTTTCCATTTTCACAGAAACAAGTTTTCATGACCTTATACACTAAGGAAACGTGTTACCTGCCTCTTTCCGACATGTTTCCTTGTGAAATGTTTCCTAGTGTACACGTAGCTTTAGGTTTATCAGGTAAAATATATCCCTGGCCAGGAAAAAAACTATTATAGGCTCCTCGTTCCAAACCAATCCTATTGAACTTTTGACTCCAGGCACCAGTGAGATAACGAGGATCCGAGTAGTAAAACGTTGCTACGATTTCTGGAATCAATTACACAGTACAACAGTAAAAAAAACCCGCGGAGTTTCTCAACTGTTCCTTATATTTTCGGAGTCGCTGATCACGAATATGTAATTATTTTTTTCGGGTCACCTCTAGTTTGGGCTTTACAGGGTCTTGAAGTTACAAGCTACATCCCAATTAAAAAAATTAATTTAAATGGTTGAACTTATCCTAGTCTAACAATATTGGTATCAAAAGAAAGAGAATTACATCTCCAACTCAAATCAAATAATTTTTTTTAATTATCCTGGCAAAAGTATATAAAAATGTCCTTTTAAGAATGAATCCTTAATTATCCTGGAAGTTTTTCTACAAAAAAATTTAAAAAAAATATATTATAAAACCCTTACCATGCACCAACACATTATGAAATTTCATGTTAATCAGTCCATTGGTTCAGCGGAAAAAAATTGTTGAAGTTTATTTCAACTCAAAAACTTAACTTTCAAAAAACCCGCGGAGTTTCTCAACTGTTCCTTATATTTTCGGAGTCGCTGATCACGAATATGTAATTCTTTTTTTCGGGTCACCTCTAGTTTGGGTTTTACAAGGCCTTGAAGTTGCCAGCAACACCCACCTTGAAAACGAATTTAAATTGTTGAACTCATCTTAGTCCAACAATATTAGTATCAAATTAAAGAGAAAACATTGCAAATTGAAAATTCAGTCGTGTTTATTTAATAGTAGTAATAATAGTAGGGCAAGTAATTGGTACTACACTTATTTGGTAAACTAACAATATATTAATTTTGAGAATTTACTTTGAGCCCATGACAAAGCTGAGTCGATGGCGTAATCTTCGGCTTGGTACACTGTGCAAGCATTGTGCATCTTGAACATGTGCTTCTTCCAGCGTTTTTTAGAGAAAAGAACGACGAAGGCCGAGTCATCTGTTTCAAGTTTGCTGCCGTCTGTGTATATGTGGTTTTCTCAGGAATCAAAGATGTTAAAAAAAAATTTCATAGGCAGCCACAAATCAAAAGACTATATAGAATTAGTACAATGAATGATTTCTGCATTCACAGATATTAACGTACTCATATAGTTGAAAATTCATATGTTCCATAATCATATCTGGGTTTTCCCTTTAAATATGGAAGAATTATCTGATCATCCTAGCAGGATTCCACCAGAAAATGCTCCAAATGGAAACTAGATAGGTACTTAGTCTACCTTGTTAATTGTATAATGACCTAAGCCATTCCATACTGAATATCTATATCATACCATCTGAATTCAGCACTTGTCACGTTGTTCCAGTAGAAAGACTTCACTAACTATTTAAGAAGCTATTTCTGTGTTCTCTAATCTTTTTCATTTCCCGTTGTATTCCTATTTCCTCGTTTCCATTCGACTGGCCTTGGCCGATCGTGACACTAAATTTTTAATATTTCGCATTATTGCAATCGTTGTGACACTAAATTTTTAATATTTTGCATTATTTAGCACCCTCGATCGGTAGCCCGAAAAGCACCCAGTTTCCTAGTTCCACTTCGCCACATTCGAGACATGTTTTATCGACTTCATTACCTAGTTGACATAATAAATATGTGAGTGACATAGTGGAGCCACATAGGTTAACACTTTACCCCATAAGCAGCTACGAGAACAGAAATTCTCTGCTTAAATTTTAATAGTTTTCGCCTCCCAATTTAGACAGCAAACAGACAAACATTTAATTTAATTTTTGCTGCTGTCGATTAAGACAAAACTTGAGCTCACAACCTTCAGACTTCAGATGCCAATAAATAAACTTTAAAATCAATTCCATAATTGATATTAATTCCAATACCATCGAGTTCAACTCTTAGCCATCGATTTGCGTTTTGCATGTAAATCTTTTTTATCCATTTTAATGCAACGCTCACGCATTTTCATACATCTGCCAAATCACTGACCTATGGCCTTCGCAACTATTTAAGATTTTACACACTTGTAAAAAAACTGGCATGCGGAAAAATAATAACACGACGTACGAGTAAATAAAAATGTGTAAATATTGCACTCGACATTTCCGTTCAACGCACCGTTTCAGTTCAAGTTCAAGGTACGCGCATCTGCCGCTCGCTTAACCCGTTTACATATTAATTAAAAAAACTAATAAACTCGCATACAACAAAAGCAAAATGCTCACTATTAGTTAGCACAATATACGTTTGCTGAACCATTAATATCGCTTTTGGTTTCTGTTTTTTCGTTTGTTTTGTTTTGTTGTTTTGTTTTTGTTTATACGCTGCTTACGCGCCATTGACTCCCATTGATAAGACTTGCGGCAATGAAAAACTGTCCGATTTATAATATAATTGACAACGAAATTAATACAATAGAGTTGTTTCATTAATGGTTGATGCTTAGCGACCGCAGCTGGCAACGCGGAATTATCTCTACGTCAACCGATCCCAAATAGGCTCAATTTGCCGCTGGTAACAGTCTGTAATTTCATACAGTAGCGATCAAAAAAATCTATGAAAAAAGTTGACACGTGCTGTTGCCAAAAACGCGTTTACAACTGAAGTATTATTGTTATTGTCAACGGTTACCTTATTCGATTTACAAAAAGTTACCTTGTGACTCTTATTTGTTGCTAATATTTCGATAATTCAACTAAGAGCTATGCTATTCAACTATGTGCTCTAACTTTTGACATTTTTAAAGTAAAATGTTGCGTTTATAGTTAAATTTTTAGCATAAATTCATAACAAAAAAAAAATGGTCGATACTCATATTTTTTTGCCAATATTTTAAAGTAAATTTCCACTAAGACTGTGTGTTTTTTTAATTTTGATGCTTGCAAAAAAAGTATTCGGTTTTGTTGTCAACGGTTACTTTCGTGCATTAAAAAATTCAAAATGGCGGTGTATAAACTAGGAAAACTAAAAAAAATCGGTATAGGTAAATACACATTGCGGTTCTTATTTCTTTGAATGCCTTGTTATCTTTTCAGACAGATGTCGATAAATCTACTCCATTAAATAAAGAACTAAAAGAGACTAGTTCTCTCATCAACACTCGCGGACTACGCCTTAGTATAAATTTTTGCAGTGACATGATCTTTTTTACATTGCGGTGTTTCAAAATTTCGGTGCAAATAGGAAAATAATGCTTAAATAGCGAACAAATATCATCAATGACCTTTACTTATTTACGCCTTTCATCCCAAGCAGGCCTACAGACACTCTAGGGTTGGGGTTGGGTAGGAGGAGTGTAACAACTTTTTTCTTGTTTTGTTTTTGTTTTCAAAGAAAACATTAACAGCTACTCACCAGTAATTTTTTTAATTTTATTGAGGCTCAAAATTTATTTTAAACAATTTTTGTTTCTCACACAATTTCAAAAACAATTATTTGCTTACTTTCTCACAAAACTTCAACTTTGTCTTACAATTACTGCCGTTGTGCATGTGACAGCGTTAACTGACTATATTTATTTTATAAAATGGAGATTCCCCTTTCCATACGTGTAAAATCAGCGGGAAAAATCATAAGGTGTATTTTACAGAATTTTTTAAGCTTAGGATGTCTACAGGCCTTCTTGGGAACTAGAACTAGAGGGTTAATTGTCAATGGTTACATATTAGGGGTATTCACACCGAGCTCGTTACTTCGTTACTTCGGTACTCGGTAGTTTTCTATGTGTATTTTCTTTTTGTTCAATTTTTGTACAAACACAAAATACACGTACAAAACTACCGAATACCGAACTAACAAAGTAACGAGCTCGGTGTGAATACCCCTATTGTAGTAGTTGTAGTAAGTTTAATCAAATAACTTTAAGATTTTTGCTCATATTTAGGAGCAAAGTTGAACGTAAGTCGTGTTTTTATAATGTTTATGCTTTTAAAATAAGTAATCGGTCTTATTGTCAATGGTTACTTTATTGCATAGCGCTGCATAAATTGTTAAAACTCCAGTTCGTTGAACTATTTAGAAACAAAACTAAAATAAAATCTTGTTTCCTTAATTTTGATACTTCTAAGACAAAGTTTTCAAGCTTATTGTCTATGGTTACCTATTGTAATAATGACATTCATACCAACAGAAAAACTTGAAAGTGATATTTAGTTGTTCATATTTAGGAGTGCAGCTCAATTTCAGATATGTTTTCTTAATTCTAACGCTTTCAATATAAATATTCGCTTTTAAGTGTAAGTGGTTACTTTATTACATTCATGAAAATATATTTTGTGGATCACGTCTTAGCCAATATTTGTGCACCTGCAACTAAGCTCCAACAGAATTCTCTTAATTATTACGTTTCTAAGTCAATGGTTACATATTGTAACAATGATATTCATACAAAAAGAAACACTAAATCTAGCGTTTTTCGTTCACTTTAACTGTAATATTTTAAAATAGATGTTTCCAATTAAAGTATTCGGTTTTATTGCCAATGGTTACTTTATCATTTTTCTTTACAAAAAGCGTATTGAGGTTCTCAGTTTGGCCACATTTAAACGCACAACCAAGTTTGATCCTCCTTCTCTAAATTTTAGCCATCACTGTCGCCTTTTCATTTGACACCGTTGCCACTAATGACTTGTGCAAGTAATGCCAATTTATTTATTTTCCTATTCAATTGACAAATTTGTGTACGGAAATATTTCATGCTAATTTTTGACTGTGTATTTTTAGATGACAACCAGTCGGCAACATCAGCTGTGCGCATTGACGCGCAAAGCCGAAGCCACAGTTACGGGAGTTTACTTTTTTTTGCTGCATGGCTACAAATTTTATAAAAAAAACACTAATTATTTACCATAAATTCATGCATAGAATTATTTAGCAATAAATTCCGAATACATTTAGCTGATTAGCAGTTTTAAGTTCAAAAATTCAACAATTACAAATTAACGCCAATATTAAAATTTGAGTATTAAAGTTCTCGTCGCATTGTTCCCCAAACAAGTTAGGCGCTACAAAAGACAAACGAAGAACGAATCATTGTCGTCACTGGCATCGACTAATTAGAAATGTCAACGTCAGCGCTGCACTGATGCGGCCTGCAATTCTCGCACAGTGGGCCCAGAAGCCGGTGTCAAGTGCGGTCTCTCAACTGACCCACTTTATGACGGGTTTGTTGGCGCAATTTTGGCATGTGAGCAGGTCCACAACTGTTGCCCCATATTCATGTACTCAAGTCCCCACACAGCACCCATCGCCGACCAGTACGCGTTATTGAATTAACTTTGCTATGGACATTATCGTCGTGGCGGGCTGCCATCACTGTACGTGCGGCGCACAAACTCGCTCGCTGCGACACTTAACTGCTAAATACGTACAACCAATTTGAAAACATTTCACAATTTCGTAATGCAAACGAATCGAAAGGTGAATGAAATCATCGGCAGGAAGATAATGTGGCATCTAATTAGTATGCAATGTGTGTTGGCGGTCATATCGACGGACCTGCCAGGGGCCGTAATGGGTCTGAATGTTCAGTGAGCGCTATCACAGCATATCTATAAATACTTGTTGTATAATAGTTTAAAAATAGTAAATAGTTAGAATAGTTGTATTGCTGACAAGGCTTTCATGATGATGATTTTGACAGATAGTCAATATGGTTGACGTTTGGGTGTACTTGTCGGTATGATGGCTGACGGACATGTGCAATGTGAAACAGCAAGGCTCCATTTCAGATACTGATTATTTATTTTTATTTTATTTTGTAGTGTAATAAGTCGAGTATGTGTTTGAAAATGTCTTCGGAAAGGGTCTCATAATTGTTGACTTTCTAAACGACCAAGAGCAAATTTTTTGTTGATGATAATTTTAAGGTTTCGAATCTTGAAGCGTTGTTTTTAATTCTTATTGTTCAAGATTTTTCTACCATTCTTTGCTTGAATTTACATCAATTTTGCACTCTCAAATATGGACCGCCCACTGAAATCGTTGTATTGTAACCCTTTCGACCCCAAAGTTGCCTGAGAGCAACTTCACCTATTTGTCATCTTATAGCAAAAGCTACGATTGATTTATGGGTTTAATTTTTAGTTGGCACCAACAAATTAATGTTTCTAGAAGTGAATTCAAAGAAAATTACAAAAACGTTACTGTTATCCACAAAATAACTTTCAATAATTTGCAGTGATATCAGGGAAAGTTTGTGTTCTAATTGAAGTCTACGAATTGGGCGCATTAGATCAAAAACCTGTTTCTTTAATAATAGTTAAATAAAATCAAAAACTGATAATTTTGTGTTTTTCCATAAATATAAAATAATTTTTCTGTAATTAAAAAATATTGATACAAAATTTATTTAACCCGTTTTAAGCTAAAATTGTTCCAAAGTAAAGTTGTTTTAAAACTCTAACAAGGAGGCGTGGCGACGTCAAATGTCGTGTGGACATTTCTTAGACAAGTGTTACCTGATTTAAATATCAAAAAGTAATATGGAGATACAGGGTAAAATTCGGGATCGAAAGGGCTAATACTGTTGGTCAGCCTGAATGTCATTTAGTTTTCGCTGTACTCAATATTTTCCGTATTATGTATCTCCTGTTTGATTTGTATGGACCCAGAGAAGCTCAGAAATATAAGTAAAATATCAGTAATATAAGAAATATAAGTAAGTAAAAAACGCCTTGCCGAAAAATCTCTATTCTTAGGAAGAATACTGAAGCCATTAGCAGTCTGTCGTTTTTCTTACCAGTCAGTCGTAAATGTACTATAACAATATGTGAATTGTGGCTTGAACGAGCTCCTTTTAACTGCCACTTTAACTGAAATAGCTTCATTTAAAAAAATTAAGTGAGCAACCAAAACAACCGACATACAAAGAGAAATATGTTTGTCTGTAGTAGACGTCGGATATATGTAGTCTACAAAGTTTCAGTACTCTAAAGCTGCGTATGTTTTTTCTGCTAAAGCGGTCTTCTGGACCATGTTGCCCTGTCTGCACCACTGTGCATCGGCAGCTAACGCATTGTACTATAGTCAATCTATAATCTTATGAGACTCAATTGATTTGTGAAACCAGACGTATTGATAACAAGATGTGTGCTTACATCAATCTATATAAACACACACAGCACAGGGCATAGTTGATCAATCTGCCAGTGATGCTACACAGTTCTCATATCAAACTATATATATACGAGCTTACATACCTACGAGTGTATAATGACAATTCTGTTTGTAGTTGTTGTAAAGCAGTTATTTTATATAAAGAAGACGTAACTCGCAGGCGGTTCCATTCAAAGTGCTCAATTTTCTTACGGCGCTCAATGGCCAGCAATTTGCTATAGTTTTTGCATCGATACGTTGTATGTATGTATGTATCTATGTAGATTGATGTGTTGTTTTTGTAACAATGGTGCTCATTACGTAGAATATCACTTCTTCGGCCACAACACCAGCTGATTGTGACGCATTAGGGTACATGTGCCAATTGCATAACGCTGTAAGTCATAGAATTTCCGCCACACTTTGCTGGCAACTGCATACTTGATAAGCTAAATGTACACTCGATCCATGCCGCTGCTTACATCCATATTACTATATAAGTATGTAATATCTATTTTTACTAACGTGTCGATACACAGCGAACTGGCTTAGAGTGACGAGCGGCTAATGTCACTTAATAGAGGCGTTCACTGTGCATTGCATGAATGAGCTTTTGATTGACAAAATGATTTAAAAACATATTAAAATATATACATACAAACATACACACATGTGTAAATGATTGATTCTCGCAGTCACAGCGCAAAGTGCAATTTTCAGATACGTTGAAATTTCCACGGAAACTCGGACACTTGACCGAAACATATTCTACAACCATTGTCACTAATGACATTAAAAGTGCCGACTTCTTTAAGCTTTTCATGCTCTTGTATTGTGTAAGTATGTGTACAGAAATGTAAATATATTTAAATTAGTGCATAAAGCCGCACCGCAATTCAGAAGACAACAACAGCGAATGAAAAAGGAAACGTTTCGGTGGCTGTGATTTGCAAATTGTAAACGTCCATTTCCGCAAATTATACAATTGTTATTGTACGCTTGTGTAGTCCACAGTCCATGCCATGCATCCATCTGTATGATCGCGTATATCAGTGAGTCTTTTGTGTGTGTGTGTGTGTTTATGAGAAATGCGATCTATCTGTGCGCTTATTTATTTATTTGTGTACTTTGTTGTTCTGTTCAATTTTCGTATCGCTTTGTGCGGCGTTGTATTTACATACAAATGACGAGTGCCCACCGGCAGCGGGTGGTCAGGCACATCAGAAGTATGCGCGTAATACGAAACGTAAGCGGCATAAATGGCGCTGAATTGATAGCGCAGACAGTGCGCTCAAGAGTCGTCTTCGAGCCATGATTGACATAGGCATTTAGTTGTGTCGGACAGATGTTGATATTGACATGCAAATTTGATCGACGACACACTTTTGACTACATAATTTGCCATATGAATAACTATTCGAAATAAACATACATAAAGCTTGAGACATAAATATAAATGTAGTCAAAGTGCAAATAATATCGAAAACTTACATCGAGCATATTTCAAAGTCATTGACAGTATCGCTCTAGCCACACCTCAAACAGTATCAACATTGATTATTTCGTCATTATTTCGTTATTTAATGTTCGAACTTCAAAAACATGACAATGTCTTATTTTAAATTTCGCACCATTTTTGTAGTATCGAAAAACAATTCTTATTACAATAACATTTAGCAAGTAAAATCTAGGAGATTTCCAGCCGTAGATCGTAGATTACTTGAATATTCAACACAAAAAAAATTTGGTAAAAACTAGTGTCCGACCGAAACATCTTTTTTGGGCCGAAACTGAAACCGAATTCCGGTTTTTTTTTTTAATATTCGGCCGAAACCGAAACCGAAACATTCTAGTTGAAATAAAAATCAACATATGAAGCATTTTTTTCAACAAACGAATTTTACATTAAGTAAATAAAGAGCAAACAAACAAACATAACATAAATAAATAAATACTTATTAATAAAAACAATTTATTCATTTTCTAAAAACATAAACAGGAAAAAATCACCATTTCTTACCTTACTCGCTAATATTAAAATTAAATCATTTAATATTATATGGTAAAAAAAGGAATTTATTTACATTGGTGGCATCTAAATTACTCCTCCTTTCACTATATATCTGCTACACAATAAAATGTAAAAAAATATTCTAGAAAGTTTGGGTTTCGGGCGTTCGGCCATTTTTTGGCTGAAACTGAAACCGAAACCACTTATTTGGGCCGAAACCGAAACCGAATATTCGGTCGGACACTAGTAAAAACATTGCGGAGACCAGTGGCGCACACAGGGAGTGTTTTGGGGGGTCAAATCCCCAAATAAAAGAATTGCTGTTGCAAAATATGGTTTCAAATGGAGTTCAGCTCCAAAGTGCGCAATTCCCTCGCCCCCAAAAGAAATCATGTGTGCGCCACTGACGAAGACTGTTCATAAAGTTCGTACAATTTTGGTCTCCATTAAGTGCCTAGTTTTACATCTACTATATACATAGTAAATTGGATCAGTTAAGGTCCCCCATATGTACAGATAAGACGGAATGAAAAAAGAATTGTTTCAAGCCAATTAATCATACGGAAATATGTAATAGATTTTTCAGATTTTACTATCTCACAGAATGTTCAAGTTTATGAATCAATTAAGAATTTACATTCATGTACTCGTAAATCGATTCATTCATATTGGAATGATATATTATTCCAATTTTAACTATTGAATCCAGTGGCGGATCCAGGGGGGGGTTTTGGGGGTTGAAACCCCCCCCCGAAATATGTGGATCGACTATAAAACTACATACAAATTAAAAGACATTTTATAAATTTTAAGGAATTACTTTTTAAAACCCCCCCCGAAATATTTTTCTGGATCCGCGCCTGATTGAATCTATCCTACAGAAGATTAAAATCTCTCTTCGAATGGTTCATATAAAAAAATTTTCAATTAATTTTGTAATGAAGATTCTCACAGAGGGCGAATGTGATAACTTCTCTGAACTGTATTTTAATTTTTAAAAATTTATTTTTCATTTAAATTATGCACGTAAGTATTACCTCCGTAGCTTGATTTTTCTTAGCTCTCTAGTGTCCTATTTTTTGTAAATTACTGGCCAGTATATTTGTTCAGCTTGCTTACAACGTAAGCAACAAAGTGATGTTGGACGTCATAAGAATCCATAGTGAAATGAAACAAGTGATCCAAATAGTGATAGTTGTCAAAATTTGGTACTCTTATCTATATCTATGTATACAAAAATGAATGTCTGTTTCTTTGTTTGCTTGTTGGTTGATCGACGACACTAAAACTCAACAACTAGACGGCCGATTGAGCTGAATCTTTCATGGAATGTTCATCTTGACTAAATTTCGGTAAAGCCGTGGCACCTTTCATACAACTTAAATTTTTAATATGGAGTATCTTCCTAAGAATAGGTCGAACCGCATTGAATTTTGGTAAAGGAGAACTATTTAGGTGTGTTAGGTTAGGTTAGGTTAGGTTGAAGTGGCTGCCTCTGTATGAGACACACTTAGGCCTCTTAACGGGCCCGTTGTGATACCACAGGATTCCACCCGTTTGAAATGCGTATGCAACACTGTTTTTTTCAACATGTGATGCAACACACATTTCAAACGGATGGGGAAAGGGAGGGGAGGGGACCTACAGTTTAACGCCGAATCCGAACGGCGATGGGCAGTTTTTTCTTTCACACTTGGAGGTTTTGCCATTGCTTGCCAAGAGCGCACTTGTGCGATTCTTGTAGTTCTCATTCCCTTCATGTGGATAGCGACAGAAGTAGATGAGTGTTTTTTCCAGCCCTAGCCAGGAATCGAACCCGGGGCGCTCGGTATGAGAAGCCAGCGCGCTACCCGCTGAGCTATCGAGGCCGACTAGGTGTGTTGTTTCACTAAAAATAAATACTACAAAATGCTATCGATGTTTTCATCGTACAAATTAGTGATGTAAAGATCACATCGTACTCGAACATCTCAGCATCTACTGCTCCGAAAACTTCAGAGAAATAGTGTATTAACCTTCCAGCGACATTTCTTAATCACCAATGGTTCCATCAATACTCCTACGACTGCACCCAGTCAACGTAAACCCGCAAAGGACCAAAATACAGTAACTGTCAACAAAATGCCGCCACCATCAATCAACTGCCACATTATTGCCTTATTGTCTCAATAAATTCATGTTTCAAGCCTAAAACGCCAATGGAGAATCAAACAGCACCAAGCCAAGTGCAATGATAAAAAATTCACACCGCGTCCGCCGACCAGTGTGACCTTGTGTACGTGTAATGGTCGTCAATTGTAATCAACTAAAGTGCTGTAAATGCGTTAAGACGCAATTTGTGCTCGAGCACTTACCAGCAAAAGAGGCCAGGGACTTGAAAACCAGAAAATATACAATTATTGCCAAGAAGAGCGCCACAACAAATGATAATAAGTAACGATTTGTTGCGTTGTTGGTCGTTTCCCAACTCGGGCCTGCAATGATTTGTATGCGCAACACATTTCAGCACAGCTGTGCCCAACAATAAGTCGGGATTGAAAATTACTGAATATACTCAAAATAAATCTAGACAACAACCAGCTTCGTGAATAAACAACCGAAATAGTCTTTATATTGGTTTGCCAAAAATTATTGACAATAACAAATATAATAAATAATAAATGCGCAATTGTGAATGGGAAACTTCAACATAAATGACAATGCAGAGATGACAGTTGATCAAAGAAATTAACTTAAGAAATTAAATTAATTAGTTTAGTAAAACGCTGTGTCAACAAGTTGTCAAAAGGTTAATGGAATTCTGACAATGCGCAAAGGTGGAAATTATTCTGAAATCTGAGGATGTCCCAATGCGTTTGCTTCTTCTTTCTCTAAAAGTTCCTTATAATGGTTCTTTAGTTAAGATCTTAAGAAGATCTAAGCCGAAGGTAAGGCAATAGGTCTGCCTCTACCTTTTCTCACCAAAATTTTAACTTAATTGGATCGAAACCCAATAAACCAGAAAGTACAAGAATCGATCTTTCACCCATTATACATGTCTTCCTTGAAATTTTCTGTATATAGTAACAATTGGTCAATCGGTCTTATTTGGTTTTTTAATCATAGCTATGACTGAGAAAAACACAAAATCTTGAAGAAAGTCCAATGCGTTGTTTTTGAAAAAGATTAGTTGCTTCGGATTGAAACACAACAAACTTGATGGTATATGTATAGATTTAGATTTATTTAACCCTTTCGACCCCGAATTTTGTCCTGTATCTTAATATTACTTTTTGGTATTTAAATCAGGAAACACTTGCCTATGAAATGTGCCCATGACATTTGAAGTCGCCACGACCCTTTGTTAGAGTTCCAGAGCTAGTTTACTTTTGAACAATTTTAGATTAAAACGGGTTAAATAAATTTTGTATCAATATTTCTAAATAACAGGAAAATTATTTCATATTTTTGGAAAAATACAAAATTATCACTTTTTGATTTTATTTAACCATTAGACCCAATTTGTAGACTTCAATTGGAACACAAACTTTCCCTTATATCGCTGCAAATTATTAGAAATTATTTTGGGGATAACAGTAAAATTTTTGTAATTTGTTTTGAATTCACTTCTAAAAATATGAATTTGTTG
This sequence comes from Melieria crassipennis, assembly GCA_963668005.1. Taxonomy (NCBI): domain Eukaryota; kingdom Metazoa; phylum Arthropoda; class Insecta; order Diptera; family Ulidiidae; genus Melieria; species Melieria crassipennis. Next base: position 22,531,863 of record OY764963.1, read on the forward strand.
GTGCCTACTAAAAATTAAACCCATAAATCAATCGTAGCTTTTGCTATAAGATGACTAATAGGTGAAGTTGCTCTCAGGCAACTTAAGGGTCGAAAGGGTTAAGTGTCATAATAAAATAAGTTTGACAATTGAGAGGAGAACAAACAGACAGACAACAAATCTGAAAAAAACTTAAAAGGTTCACGCTGCGTCTTCTTGGACCCATAGAATGAATCTATAGATATGATCGAAAGGCCAACAAACTTGAACAAATCAATGATGTGTCACAAATGCCTGTCTGTTCAACAGCAGCCCTGTCAACTCACCCACCCTCTTCCAAAAATTTACACTTTTCAATAATATAGCCAACAGTTGGTTTCTGACAGCTCCAAGTCGGGCTTCGTCATTCAAATTCCAATGTGGCCAACGTGTCTGCATTCCTTTGCACGATCAGAGTAAACAGACATTTTTATGGACACCTTGGTGGAAAATATGAAAAATAAAACCAAAATGAAGATAAATAAGTGACAGAAATGTAATTGGCAAACGTCAATTGACAGCTGTCGACTTGGCAGCGCTTCGCCGACACTGAGTTTAATTGACAAAAATGGTAATGTCGACAGGTGATTTATGTATGTTTGATTGCGCAATAAAAAGCTGCAATATTGCGTTGAATGATTTCTGCTGCTGTTTCGTTCGTTTATAGGGCCAACTATTTCAAATTTCTCATGTTGGCAAGGAGTTTGGTTTACAAAATAAAAAAGAATACAATGAATGAAATTAGCACATTTGTGCGTCGTTGTGGTGGGTCAACTGATTTTGCTGCTTGCCGAAGTGTTTTTTATTATCACAATTATGTGTGGGGATGTAGTGTGGGTGAAATAAGGCAACCATAAGTGAAAGAGAAATTAATTTGTCGACCTCTAGAAAATCTCCAAATATATAATTCAATAAATAAATTAATATAAATTAATAAATGAATATACTATATGTAATTACAATTTGACGGTAGCTTTATGCTTGGCGACACTGACATTGATATGGAAAAAATGCGTGGATTGTGCAGATACCAAAATTTAATTTACTCAACCCATTAATAATCATAATAACTTTATGAAGATAAGATAATAGAAGAATAGATAATATAAGAAGCAGAGGTTTGAAGAAGAAGACTGATGCCCATCAAAATTTAATTTGGTTTGACTGATTTTGAAAATAATATATTATGCATGGAAATATCATAGAAATTTTTTACGTATAATACAAAAAATTATGTTTTCAACATTATAACTTTAGAAAGTTAAAATTTTTAAAAAGTTCCTACTATTTTACAATTATAATTTTTTTTACAGATTTGATCATAGTGAAAAAATATCAAACATATTCTTTCAACTAAAGAGAAGATGCTCTTCGAAAGCTTAAGAGTTCTTGGACATAGCACAATTTTGGTTTTGTACACAATTTTGTTTTTTGAATTTATACAAATTTTTGTTGGAATATTTTGTTAAAATTTCTTAAGAAATGTTGGCAAATGTTGTGACAACAATAAAATAAAATGTCAATTATTGCTTCTATAATTTCTTGACATTAAGTTGCTACAAAGAAACGAAAAATGTTATGAAGTTTTGCTACAAAATTGCAAATTTAAACTAAAGTTAGAAGGAAGCTTTACAAAGTAAACTTCGTTGCCTTATTTTGCTAAACAGTACTGATGCCTCACATATCACAATAAAACCAAACGTTTGCCAAACTGAAGTCTGTAGATTAGAAAGATGAAATAAATCAACATTTTCGAAAAAAGTGCAATTACATTTGCATTTGAAGAATTTACTCAGTAATTTTTTCCATTACATCATTTCAGAATTTTCTCACAATGAGCTCATTTTTAGTCGTATTGTTAATACTGCGAACGATAAAAAATATGACAGTTAAGAACTCTGACTTTAAAGTTTAGTGTCTAAACTTATTTTCGGCTGTGTAACAGAGAAGCTCAAGTCATATTTACACTCTTTAATATGACTGATAAGCAAAAGTCTGACTATAAATTGAATCCCCATGTTGCCCAATACAGCTAATAGTTGAAGACTAGACTCCGCAGACTCTAAATCTAGACTCACTTTGAGTTCCCCCATATCGCCCGAATGCAGCTGAGAGTTGAAGACCAGACTCCGTAGACTCTTACTCAGACTAATTTTTAGTTCTGTAACCAATAAGTCTTCCGTACACGCCCAGAGACAATTGGCAGCTGATGTTCTGACTCTTCAAACCTCCGACTCTAAACTCATTTTGAGTTCTGTGTTCAACGATACCGTTCAGTGCTGCCAATTCGAATACAGCTGACAGTTGATGATCAAACTCTGACGCTGATTTCCGTGTAAGACAGATTTTCAATTTGAAAATGTTAAGTAATATAAAAACCGTATTTTGACTCAACACATCAAACTATTTATAAGTGCTGAAAAAATAGTGAGATAATTAAATACTATAAACAGCGACAAACGTTGTCATTTTCCGAATGCAATGCGGATGTGGGGGTCAATCAAAATTGGTCTTAATTCGTTTGTGATAATTTTGCTGATTAACGTTGAATGCGATTTGCAAGTTAAACAACAAGTCGCTGTAATTTTTTCATAAATTGATTTCATTGTTCGAGCGTGAGAGGCTCCGATTCACAATGATTTGTCAATTGCCCAGTAAATATGAATGCCAAGAGAAAAGAGTACATAGAAAACTAGTAGCAAAAGTTAGAGCACAGCTAAACAATTAGTTAACAAAAGTATATTTTTATAAACAATTTAATTACAAAAAATAAACGGCGCTTTAACTAAGCTCACTTAGCACTTTGATACAAATATTTAAAGCACAACTAATGCAAATTAACAGGTGTACAGCATTTAGTACGTTGGACATAACTGAGTTAAATAACTTAATTGTTTGATTGTGTTGTCAGCTTTGATAGTTCCAAAATTATATATATTTCTAATATAATAATTCCCCCTATAACTTTCGTTTATATAAAGCAAAGTCACGGCGCATTGTTGTCATAGCGCACCAATTTATTTTGAGAAAACAAACCCTTTCTATTTTAATTGTAAATATAAACATTTTCGATGAAATGTTTGCCATATAAAAAATAGCTGTTTCAGCTGGTTTATGAACACATTACAAAAAAACCGACACAGCTTTAAAAACTATGACATAAGCTAAAGTGTTGCTTGAAATGAAAAGATGTTTATGAAAAACGCTAAAAATTTGCCAAACAACCAAACAAATGGCAACAAATTAAATTGAAATAAGCTAATAAATTAACAAGTGTAAACAAGAGCTGTAACTGTAAAAATATGAAGCGTTAAATATTTATTAAATGCGGCACAAACACACTCATATTACAGCAGATAACAAAAATACAATATTTATACTTGTTTCGTTTACATTAGCAGTTAGAAAAAGGAAAAATAGTTTTGATTTTTGACGATAAGTATGAACTGATTGTTTTTGTTTGTTGTTGCTTTGAAAGTTCAAAAGAATATCAATTAGTTTGGATTAGTTTGAATAACAATCGATCAAGCAAATTGATTGTTGATCAAATCGGACTTGGCAGTGTAGCCAGATTAGGAATGTCCTTGTAGATTTAAGAGACAGTAGATTGTTATTGTTGTTATTGCGTTGAACGTTCAAATGTTCTGATTAGTTTGATTAACAATTTGGATTTACTTTGATTGATTGTTGATTGATTGATTGTCTTGGCAGTGTTGCCCGATTAGGATATTTCCTTCTAAATTTGAGAGAAAGTATCGGATAAAGATTTGAATTTTGACAATAATTATGAACACATTGTTATTGTTGTTGTTGCGTTGAAAGTTCAAAAGTGTATCAATTAGTTTGGATTAGTTTGATTAACAATTCGGATTTGCTTTGATTGATTGTTGATTGATTGATTGTCTTGGCAGTGTTGGCCGATTAGGATATTTCCTTCTAAATTTGAGAGAAAGTGTCGGTTAAAGATTTGAATTTTGACAATAATTATGAACACATTGTTATTGTTGTTGTTGCGTTGAAAGTTCAAAAGTGTATCAATTAGTTTGGATTAGTTTGATTAACAATTTGGATTTGCTTTGATTGATTGATTGTCTTGGCAGTGTTGCACGATTAGGGTATTTCCTTCTAAATTTGAGAGAAAGTGTCGGGTAAAGATTTGAATTTTGACAATAATTATGAACACATTGTTATTGTTGTTGTTGCGTTAAAAGATCAAAAGTGTATCAATTTGTTTGGATTAGTTTGATTAACAATTTGGATTTGCTTAGATTGATTGTTGATTGATTGATTGTTTTGGCAGTGTTGCCCGATTAGGATCTTTCCTTCTAAATTTGAGAGAAAGTGTCGGTTGAAGTTTCGTTTTTTGATAATAATTATGAAGACATTGTTATTGTTGTTGTTGCGTTGAAAGTTCAAAAGAGTATCAAATGTTTTGATTAGTTTAATTAACAATTTGGATTTGCTTTAATTGATTGTTGAATGATTGATTGTCTTGACAGTGTTGGCAGATTAGGATATTTCCTTCTAAATTTGAGAGAAAGTGTCGGTTAAAGATTTGAATTTTGACAATAATTATGAACACATTGTTATTGTTGTTGTTGCGTTGAAAGTTTAAAAGTGTATCAATTAGTTTGGATTAGTTTGATTAACAATTTGGATTTGCTGTGATTGATTGTTGATTGATTGATTGTCTTGGCAGTGTTGGCAAATTAGGATATTTCCTTTAAATTTGAGAGAAAGTGTCGGGTAAAGTGTCGTTTTTTGATAATAATTATGGACTGATTGATTTTGTTGTAGTTCGTTGAAAGTTCAAAAGTGTATCAATTTGCTTGATTCATTGTCGATCAAATCTGTTTTGGCAGTGTTGAAAGTTTCGGGTAAAGTTTAGATTTTTGATAATTATTATGAATAGATTCTTATTGTTCTTGTTGTGCTGAAAGCTCGAAAGAGTATCAAAACTGTAGATCAATTTGATAAATTCTTTGAATCTGCTTTGCTTGATTGTGGGTGATCTGTGATCTGTCTTGGCAGTGTGTTTGGATTACCCGGAAAGATATTTCCTTCTAGAACTGAGAGAATCTTGGAGGAATTTTAAAAGAAACAATTGTTTAGTAGAAACTTTAGGCATTTTTATTTCTGTGTTATTGGGTTTTCGGGTCTGTAGTAGATTTTTGGAAAATTTCGTAATAACAAAGAACATCAATTGAACTGAATGGTAAAAAAATGAAATTTTTTTCGTGAGTGAGGAAGTTTACAAATGAGGCAAAAAGGCAAACGCTTGAGCTATGAATATTGACAGCCAATTAATTGTATTTAATCACAATTAATTGTTACTTGTTAAACAAAGTGTCTAATGAATGCAGTGAATTCATAATTATGGAAATTTGCAAAGGTGATTTTGATGTCGAATTGATTGATTTAATTAGATGACTTTGTATATTGAAGTGCAATTTTTTTATTTTTTTCTTTAAATAACTTCAATGGTTTTCCTTTTGGGGAAAAAAATCAAATTGTTAATTTGGTTGCATATTGTTGCCGTCTTCAATGTTTTCGGACCATCAAAGCTCAGTTTACTCAAAATCCAAATACGAACTTTTACTTCCTTTGCGAATTTTTGTTCCTTATTCCTCCTCTTTGCGGATAATTACTTTAAAATCTTGTAATAAGTTCTGAAATTTTGTCAAAGAGTTTCAACAAATTGGTTAGTAAAAGCAAATTTTTCATAAATTGGAGACACAAAAAGTGTTAAGGCTACACACTCAGATCAGATTTAAGGATTTTTAGCGTATTCGATTTACAATGCCATAAAAATATATTTGTTTTTTACATATAACCAAAAATTGCAAAAATCGGTCAATAAAGTGAAGTTTCCATTTGAAAGAAATATTTTATATATTGCGTCATTTTTTTTATTAAAAAAACTTACTTTATAAAATACAGACTAAAAAAATTGTTTTTGTTGATCTCTGAGCATTTAATTAGTTCATCAATAAAAATTAGTTTATCAATAAAAACAAATTTAAATTTGTAACACCGTCTACAAATTGAAATTTTTAACACTGTCTGTTGCCTTAATCTATGCTATGATGACTTTCGAGTAGTTGAACAGGTAGCAAACAGCTCGAATTGTATACAATCTTTCTACAATCTATCGCTTGAGCAAGTTTTGTGCCTACACGCAAACGCTTTTGTTTTCTCTCATCGTAACTTTCCCCATTACCGCAGATTGGTGACAAGAACGCGTTGCCACCGAAATTTAACAATTGCGCACAACGCCATCGCAAACTTGGTGCGTCGATACAATCGCTGAGTTGTTATTTATTATTTCTATAGATTTATAGACTTTTTCTTGCGCACTTACTGTCAATGGGACTCTAACTGTTTGACTAAATAACTCGCTAAAGCCTCCGACACACAATACAATCGTAATGCTCACTCACACACACACACACATACACACAATATATAAAATTCACTTAGCATTGTTATTGTGATGTTTCTTGTACCTTTACTGCAAAATATTCACTCAATATCACTTTGGCCAGTAACAAAAAGTTTGTTTTTTGCTGTTGTTGCACGTTTATTGTATTTCCATACAATTTTTTTTTGCATTTCAAATGCCTTTTTATAAATTGGTTTCGTGCAATGATTTTGACCGCGAGGCGCAAAAAACTTTGCACTTGGCAATTTATGAAATTATAATTTTTTTCTAATATTAATTTCTTTTTGCACATTATACAGTTTGATTGTATTTTTTTTCGTACTGCTGCAATAACTTCTCGGCAACAACAAAAGCAAACCCTAATTACAATAATTTCGCCAATATTGTTAACACTTGTTAATCTCGTCATTGAAAAGCAAAATCGTGTAAAACTTGTGCAGGGCACGTTGGCGGTGTTCACGATTTGCGGCTATTACTGCGGCAAATTAGCAGCACACCAGCGAAGACATTGAAACATGCTATGAAACAAGATAATGGGTGCTAAAGCAGATACTGTTCTCTATTCCGAATCACATGACATTTCAATGATGTTTAGGGTGCTAACAATTCTGTCAACTTCTGCAGAAATCATTAGAAAAAACTTGAAATGTGTGTGACACGTTTCTTAACTTATTGTCGCACTTATTGAGAATCATAAACAAATTTTGAAATTTCAAACTATACAGTTGGGATGAAGGTGTTTTATATTAAAAAAAACCGCTCGAAATCAATTAAAATACTTTTACTTGCCTTTTACTTCCATTTAACTTGTATGTTCAATTTTACTAAATTAAAAAAGAATTAAAATAAAAATTGCAAATTTATACTAAAAACCTAAAACTAATAACTTTTTAATCAGCTACAAAATATTGTAAGTAGATTTTTATTTTCTTTTTACCTAACCCAGGATTACATTGCAGAACTTTAGAATAGCAAAGAAAAAAATTATAATTAATTTACTTTCATGATGAACACCGCCAGACGGATAGTTTTTTAATTTTTTTGTATCCATTCAATTTGTTGCTATTGTTCGTAATGTTCTTGTATGTTGCCGTAGTAATTAGCTGGCTTTGAAATCTAAACCTCAAAACAGCAGTTTCAAACGCCAATATTGGAAATGTTCAACCATTGTGTGCGTAATAATGGATTAACATTACTTACTTTCATACACACATACAATTATAAATTGGTGGGAAAATTAATGAACATTTTTTTGAAGAAACAGTCTGTGCTGTTATTGAGCTTTGAAATTACTTCTGCGAAGCGGAGTAGATTCATTCATCAAAACAAAACCATTTGGCATGACTTTTGTGTTTTACAATAGGACTCAATAGAAGAAAAAAATATAACTTTAACAATTACCACAATGTTACAACAAAAAGTGTAAATTAGTATTCTACAGGCGTTGGTTTCATTCCGGAGCTAAGGAAAGTTATGGATAACACCGTGCGACAGCATTTTTCACACCGGCATTTTTCAAACATATTAATACTGCGTACTCAGTTTTTCATTTCTACATCCTTTGTCCTTTTAAAAGAACTTCAAAATTTTGAAGGGGATAAAAAAAAATATAAAAAATACTTAACCTCGTTAGAATATGGCGATATGTATATCAAATGAAAGAGGAAAGACTCAAGAATTTAAATAAAATTGATTTTTTTATTTATTTGTAAAAAAATAATATGAAAAAGGTCCTTTGAAAATTGTAATCCTTTATATCCCTGAAAATTTATATAGAATTTTCTTGAAAAGTAAGTATTGTTACGAAAATACCAGTTCTAGTGGGCTAGTACGAATCACTGGATTGTGCAATGTAAAATAAACAAACACACTTAGTTCCTCGAACGCAGTCAATAAAAACCAACAGTCCCTTTATTTCACAGGTTTACACTTCACTGTCTTTACACTTAAATATTCGCTTAATTATTCCGCGTAACAACTCCGCTAGTCAAAATCAGACTGACTCGCTGCGCCGCACCCGGCTGCCTTTTATACCTGTCCGGCCATCGCGCAGATCGTTCTCGCACATTCCGGAGTGGACTAAAGGTTTCCATGATGATCGCGACCATCATTGCCAGGTGAGACTAAAGTTTCCATCATTGCCAGGTTGGACTAAAAGTTCCATCACTGCCAGGTTGGACTAAAAGTTGCCATCATTGCCAGGTTGGCCTAAAAGTTTCCATTATTATCGCGGCCGTCGTTGCCAGATTGAGTTTTAGCACGGCGCGTAGCGACAGGGTTGCTTTGCACAGCGACAGACTGTCTTTTCGTTACAGTATGTTTAAACCCAAAATCTCCTTGATCACGTGTCAAAATTTCATTATTCTCGCTTTATTGATTTTGTATCTTTTTATTATTTAAAATAATGGTACTCAAATAAATTAGAATTTTTGTACTTCATTGGAATTGCTGCGTCCGCCTTTTTTTTAACTTTCGAACCAATAAAGTTAGTCTGCATATATCCTTCTCCTTACAAAATGATCGTTTTAAACACTGCCAAATGTCAAATCCAAGGTCGCTTTCAAATACTTCCTAAATCCATTCACCTACCAAAAGAATTCCCAATGTTACCAAATGGGGAGACTAAATGTAAGACATTTTACCTCAGACATCAGACGGGTCAAATGAAAGACTCACTACTATCAAATTTCGCTTTGTCTCAAACATTGTTACCTCTAATCTCAACTTCTTAACCTTTTCACTACAGGTTTTTACTAGGAAAAGTTAAAATTTTAAAACAGGATTTCAAACATTCCATACTATTTTTTATTTGTATTACCAAACCCTGTTTTTTTAAGTGTAGTCATATGACAGCAACTATATCGTTGTGGCTGTAATAATTACTTAAACACAAAATTTTGTACGCATAATTAAAAATTGAATATTTTACATTGAATTAAATTGAACATTTTACATTTACTTCAGCTTAAATTATTATAAAATGTATCTCAGCCGAAGTAAAAAGTAAAATTAAAAAGTCTCTTATTTTATTATGCTTCTTATTTATTTATTTAAAGGTATAACATTAAAAAAAAACCGGTATACTTAGGTTTCTTAAACTAAAATATTCAGTTTATTAATTTTTATTATTCATAAGTTAAAACTATTTTATGGTCCAAGGAAATATTTACTCTTGAAACCATAGAGCGTTCAGACAACAAAGAAGGCGAAAAGGTAAATGAGACTGTCATGCAAAATTTTCAATTTTTATGAGTTTATACTAGTTAGACTAGTTAACACTATGGGATACTTAATATATAACAAATTTAAATTATTCGTACGTTGTTTAATAAAATGTGTAGGTAAAAAATATAAAATTAATTAATGTTGCAAAATTCATCACTGGCAACCGTCTGTAATACGAGCCAAGTTGAGATGCAGTAATGTTTTGAGGTTACACAAATAACCGAGAAATGTTACAAGCTCTCAATAGTTGTCATTAAATAATGAGAGTTTTATATTATTTATATTTTCAATTTTTATATTATATTTTTATATATTATATATATTATTTATATTATATATATTATTGTATATATTATATACATATATTATTATATATATATTATTATATATACTATATATTTATATTTTTTTAATTTTTCTTGGTAGAAACATTAAATTTCTACCTCATTTCTGCCTCATTAAAAAATGTTTGTAAATAGTTCCGGCGTAGCTTCAAAATGTTCCACAATATTTTCTATGAAAATAGAATTAATGAAAATTAAAATAATAATTAAAAAATTCAAACTAACAAAAATTAAAGTGAATTCATAGAAAAATATTTCAAAAATATTTTACAATTTAATGTCAATTTTTTATCGATGAAACACGTTTAGTTTTAACTTTTAAATCTTAAATTTTTTATTAATTTTTTTTAAATTTTTTATTCGTAATTTTTTATTATCATCACTTATTTTATATATTCCTTAATGTATTCATTTTCGTTTTATTTTTATAATTTTATTGGTCATTTTTTTGGATTATTTATTTGTTTTCATTAAATTTTTAATTTTTTTTTAATGTGTTTTATTTGTTTTTATTTGTTTTGCAATTCTAAGAAGTAATATTTTATACAAGTATAATATAAATTACATATACAATTATATAGATATCTATTTAATATTAAGCAAAATTAATAAAAATCTACATGACAATTGTTTTTTGTTTTTGTTAGCTGCAAAGTTCAATGCTCGATGGAAAATGTGGCGTTCTTCTACTGCCGCAAAATCTCATCATATTTGAATGAAATTGAAGAAAAAAACATGCGTAAAATTATAATAATAAACATTTCACACAACTAGACTAGAAGACACACGCGCGTTCTGGCGTCTATAGTACGAAGGCAAGTGTTTATTTTTAGTCAGTAAAAGCTTGAGCTTTTGCAGTTTATGAGATATACACGCTGAAAATGATGTCAGTTTGAAGAAAATAATCTAAAAATTCTGGTCGCAATAACTTTATCAACCGTGTCTGAGCGATTACGGTTTATGGGTCACTTGGCAGAATTTATCAAAACAAGTTGTTTTTATAATTGTTACTCGTATCTGTAATAACAAGTTGGTGTGACTTTTGTGAAGTTGAAAACAATCTAATAACATTTTCAATTTTAAAAACTACTGAAGACCTTATATGCTGAATAATGTTTAGTAATAGAAAGAATCGGAGAGCTTTGCGAACAATTTTACACAATTAGCGGATGTGGAACGAATCAGAATGAACTTAAAATGCTTCATGTTTCATGTAATTCCACTTTGTAGTAATTCCTACTTTGTAGTAACGCTGAATGAATAAAACATTTGCCATTAGAAGTTTGCTATTTTTGCTGGTTTTTAGAGTAAATTAATACAATCGAAATAGTATTTTACGAAAAATAACAAAGTTGCTGGTTGTGTTTTCCCCAACTTGAAAATTATGCGTTCGCTGTCATTGACAAAATAATAAATAACATACAAAATAAAACAACGTGTAAATATGTATAAAAAAAACTAATGCAAGTTAAGAATATTTCGAATTTAATTATTTTGTTTGAGCAGTTTAAGTGTTACTATTTGATCATCATAGAAATATCTACCGGAAGGAAAAGAAATTTAATACTTTTGTTATATCCTAAACACTGAGATTTCAATCAATCATTTCAATCATTTCCACAAGAGCTTTCTTAATCTTCTCCTCTCTTCTAACTAAGCCGCTCTGGCACACTTTTACTCTCAGTATAGCCGAGTCCGCTTAACTGAAAGTATGTAGATTTTTTAGACCTTTAAGTTACAGTTAACCAGTGTTTTCTGTTAAACGAACTTCGGTTAAGTGAAATTTCTTTCAATACTTCCGACGAGTGAAAAGAAAAGACATTCTAGTTCCGACATTTTCTAATGACGTTACAATTTCAAAAGCCAACCGCGCCAACTGACAAAATCAGCTGATCCACATATCAGGGATGTAAAAATAAAATAAATAAATAAATAAATAATTAAATTAATAAAGTAAATAAAATAAATAAAATAAATAAAATAAATAAAATAAATAAATAAAATAAAATAAAATAAAATAAAATAAAATAAAATAAAATAAAATAAATTAAATAAATAAAGTAAATAAAATTAATAAAACAAATAAAATTAATAAAAAATTAAAATAAATTAAATAAATAAAATAAATAAAATAAAATAAAATAAAATAAAATAAAATAAAATAAAATAAAATAAAATAAAATAAAATAAAATAAAATAAAATAAAATAAAATAAAATAAAATAAACTAAAATAAACTAAAATAAACTAAAATAAACTAAAATAAACTAAAATAAAATAAAATAAAATAAATAAAATAAAAAAATTAAATAAATTTAATATATTAAATAAATAAAATAAATAAAATAATTAAAATAAATAAAATAAATAAAATAAAATAAATAAAATTAATAAAATAAATAAAATAATTAAAATAAGTAAAATAAACAAAATAAATAAAATAAAATAAATAAAATAAGTAAAATAAGTAAAATAAATAAAATAAATCAAGTAAATAAAATAAAGAAAATAAGTAAAATTAAAAAAATTAACAAAATAAAATAAATAAAATTAAAATAAAAATAAAACAAATACAATATTTTTACTTAGAACTGAAAATAGTGTAAATTTATGTTTTAGACCCAAAATATTTTTTCACTTAACCAAATCTTTCAGTTATGCTAAGTTTCGGTTAAACGAACTAATTTTCAGGAAAACTAACAAATAAAAATGGAGCCTGGACTTCTATTTCAGTTAAGCGGTTACGACTGTACGCTTCATGCCAATAGACTGAGACTTGAAAGTTGGGACCACTGCCACAGTTGTCTAAATGTAGAAAAAGAAGAGACCAGAAGCACTTTACCTGCCCGGTTCTCTTTAGACGGCGAAATAAAGCTCTAGGCTCACGATTCTTCCACAACTTGGATGAGATCAGAACAGTCAATTTGAGAGACCTTAAATCGGTTTCTCGAATGACTTGCATTGGGGACATATCACTTCTTCCTTTTTATGGTCTCACAATGGGCACAACCGGTGGTCCAATGACTTGCTTGGGAGATATCAACCCTTCCTTTTTGTGGTATGACAATGTGTACAACTTGTGGCCACTTTGCGAAATGATGGCAGCCGCTTCAACCTAACCTTACTTTAAAACAATCCTGAGCTGACCTTCCTACGTGGGCAGTCCGATAAGTACTTAGCCTCACCGCCCGATGGTGCCACTATCGTAAGAGAAATTTACTATCGTGTAGTACATCCTCGTAGACGGCTACTGTCAAAATTTCAGCCATATTGGATTTGTAGTTTTGTTTTGACCGCGTGTGGAAACGAACGTGTCCGCGGATTTTAGAAAAATGGAAAAAGAGCAATATCGGTCGGCGATTCGCCAAATTGGTCGCATTAGGCTACGTACAGTTGCCCCATCCACCGTATTCTCTAGATTTGGCACCGTGTGACTTCTTTTTGTTTCCAAACTTGAAAAAGTCACTCGCCGGGCAGAAATTTGAGTCGAATGAGAAGGTTATCGCCGCCACGGAGGCCTCCAGAAAACGTATTTTTCAGACGGGTTAAAGAAGTTGGAGCATCGTTGGGTCAAGTGTATCGAGTTGAAAGGAGACTATGTTGAGAAATAAATCGCCACTTTTCCAAAATTTTCGTTTTTCTTGTGTAGGCTAAGTACTTATCGGACCACGCACGTACAATGCTGCGTGTAAACATAACAAAAGAAATCCCAACGTAAGTTATTTGCTTTTTAATATCCGAAATTCCAAATTAAATGTCAACTGCTTTGAAGTGCTGTTAAGCTCAAAAAGAATAAGTACTGAAACTTAAGTTTTTTCCACATATTTTAATGTAAAATAATCAATTGAAGTGCAAACATTGCTTGAGTTGAGGCTTTTTTGCTGATTGAGGATCTAAACTAAATGTTGGTATTTTGTTGAATAGAAGAAAAGCGGGAAAAATTTGAAAGCTTGAACTTAAGCCTGATGACATTTTATGGCCACGAATTCAGTTCAAACCTGACTGCAATTGACTGCAAGCTTTTAATACCCTTTCTTTGTACGCTACTTTGTACTAACAGCTACTCTAACATTTTCGTGTTTTCATCGTATTAACAGCTACGAGTAGTAGTCGATATGATGAGAGAGTATTACAACCATTAGTCGATTGATATCAAGAAATCATCAATCTTGGCATCAGCAAATCCAAGTTACGACATTTAAATGTCACGATAACATTTAAAACAAAGAAAAAACAAGCAGTACAATTATCTGAACACAGCTTAATTTAATAGCTCAATTTGATACTCAGTTGTCTGAAAACAGCTTAATTTTTTTAATTCGATATTTACAAAAGTATTTAAAAACAGTTCAATTTTAAGGATTGTTAATGACTGATTTTCTATAAAATTTACTGTCTTTGATCACCATGAACAAAAGTATTCAATCGATAAACAGAACCACTTAAGTTAATAGCTTTTTAAGCCTACAAATTTTAGTGACCAAATATTGATTTATGGTGAGACCAAGGAAAAAGAAATCGATTTAAATAAGTAAATATAAGACCAGCTTTATTTGTATAGAGAGCTTCTCTATGTTTAAAAATACACCAAATTTATTTATCTTCTCATAAATGTAGTCGTTATCCATTCAAGAGAGGAGAGTTAACGACAGAGATGTCTACCTACTTTCAGTGTTCCACAAACTCCAAATTAGACATTTTGTCTAAGTATACCTGAGGAGAGTATACCAAAGTTTTGTCCTTTCAGTTTTCCACAGATATCTATTGTCAGTTTCCCTAGTTCTGTTCTTTAGTCTTAAAATTTACTAAAAAAGATTGAATAATTTTGTTAATACCTAAACATTTGTTTGCGACTCTTTGGAGCAAAACAAAAGCTGAATCAGTTACTTTAAAACCTGATAAAGATTTACATAGATTCTCACTTACTACAAAAATCCGATTTAAGTACTAAACAAATTTTATTGTAGTTAAATATTGAAGCAAATGTTAAATTACTTCGTCCTTTGAAGCAAAGCCCAATTTGTATTAACTATTTTAAGACCTTCATGCGCCGAACACATAGATGAGTGTAGCGACATGTCCACGCGGCCGAAACATAGCGTCCGCTTCATTGGTTGCAGTGTAGTTGGCAACGTGATTACAATGATGGCGGCAGCAGCAGCTCAGAAACCATATGTTTTGTGACGCTTGAATTTCGTTCGTATTTGTTTGGAAGTGTTGAAGGTGAACAATGAATAATTTAAAATCTTTCGTTAATTTTCTTAACGCAATCTAATTCTATATTTGGACAGATGCAGTCTTGTTGCTGCCGTCGTCTATGTGTTCGGGGCATCACACCTAGCCACTTCATTACAAAGTAAACGCTGTGTTCACTATTTTAAGACCTTTTCAGGTAATCATCTCACCTAAAAGGCGAATCTGTGTTATCTATTTTGAGATCTTCTCATTTGCATTCAATTTAATGCTACCGGATTTAGCTGACTTAAGAATGCAGCATGTGAACTCAACTTCAAGAAAAATCGTATTTAAATATTTAAGTCTACGTTCGTTTTTTAAAATCACATTGAGAAGTAAGAACAGATTTTATATAGTTTTATATACATATATGTATATATACTTAGGCTCATTCAACTACAGGTCACTTTTAAAATTTCGCCACATTTTTGGGCTCTCAGCAAGCAACTGTAAATGCGGTAACATTTACAACTAAGAGATTTGTAAATATGTATCCACAGTGACATTAACATACATTAAAACAAATTATTAAAATAATTAAAATTCAATAAAATAAGTTTTGAAAATATTGCGGAGAAAACATAAAATTTTTCATTTTGCACTTGTTTGGATACAAAAACAAGTAAGATTGCAGCATCTGGGGCGCCGAAAACCGCAGAGAAACAAAGTCGAACAATCTCTCTAACCATAATGAGTGACAATTTGACAGTTTGGTTAGGTTTTTGGGCTGTCAGCGTAACTGGGCCAAAGACCAAATTAAAGTTGTTGTTATGCCAAAATATGATTGAAAGATTTAATCAAAAAAGCCGAGGCGCAAATTTGGCAAATATTGTGTCACATTTTCAACCTCAAAGTTTGTACTTGGATTAAAATAGTAATATGTTTCTTTCTTTTATGTTTCTTAGGTTTTTCTGTTAATTCAAAATGACACCTTTTGTTGAATGATAAGGTCATCTGGAAACTATTGTTCAACCCTTTCGACCCGAAAGTGGCCTGAGAGCAACTTCACCCATTTGTCATCTTATAGCAAAAGCTACGCTTGATTTTTGTGTTTAATTTTTAGTAGGCACCAACAAATTAATATTTTTAGAAGTTAATACAAAGTAATTTACAAAAATTGTACTGTTATCGCCAAAATAATTTCCAATAATTTGCAGCGATATCAGGGAAAGTTTGTGTTCTTATTGAAGTCTACGAATTGGGCGCGTTTGATCGAACCCTGTTTTTTTAATAATTGTTAAATAAAATCGAAAAGTGATAATTTTGTATTTTTCCATAAATATTCGATAATTATTCTATAACTAAAAAATATTGATACAAAATTTATTTAACCCGTTTTAAGCTAAAATTGTTCAAAAGTAAACTAGCTCTAGAATTCTAACAAAGAGGCGTGGTGACTTCAAATGTCGTGTGCACACTTCTTAGGCAAATGTTTCATGATTTAAATACTAAAAAGTAATATCGAGACAGATGGTAAAATTCGGGGTCGAAAGGGTTAAATATTTACATACACACGTGTACTTTTTAGAAAACAAAGCCTGTACTCAACTACCTACCTGATGCTATAAAAAACTTTTCCCCCACAAATTTTTACATTTCAAGGATTTATTTTAGTTTGTACATCAATAAATTTTGTACAAACATATTTTTAGACCAATCTCTATTATGTCACTTTTTACAAAACCAACCAGCCATCCGTGTCTTCTGGCATTTATGCTTATAACTTAATGTTGTAAAGTGGCTTAAAAATAATATTTATCAAAATTTTCCCGCACATATTTAACACTTAATGCTTCAGAAAATTTGGCGCGCTTACCTGAGTTTATTTAGTAAAATTCGTTGCCATACAAATATATGTACAAAAATATATATATTTGTATATCTGTTTACATTTGTACATATGCAGGTGTGTAGGAAAAATATAAAAATATTAGGACACTTGTTTCATTGTACTCGTAGTTGGCATTATTACATAAAATTTGCTGTTGTTTTTGTAATTTTTGTTTACGCGCGCGCGCTTTTTATTCAATTTTCGCTTCGACGGTAATTCAAACAAATAGAAACTAAACAATTTTTATTTATTTTTGCTATTTTCTATTGAGGCGCTTATAAACAATCGGCGCCGCATGCAACACTCGCACTTTTTCTCTATGGTTCACACACCTCTTCTGTATTGTATTTCCGACTCGATGCCTCGTTATTAATTTATTTTAATTATTTATTTGCTATGCTAATTGCATGAATTTAGTTGATATGCAATTCAATGTGCTCACTTTTGCTTTCAGCAAACAATTGTTTTACACTTTTCGTAATTTATTTTTATTATGTTTGCGAGTGTCGATTCGATCGCCGATCTTGCGTGGCACCTGTGCGTCGCGAACGGTAGCTCAAACACAACTGACAGCGCTGCGCTGCGGCAAACAACTCGAAAACTACGCGAGAACCAGCTGCGGTCGAGCATGGCTGGAGAATCGCCACGTGATCTTCAAAGGAAAGTAAAACCACAGCGTTTCCAACGCTCGGAGAGCCGGCGACCGTCCGTTGTCACCAAACCGCCAACGAGCGGTGTACGAGTGTCGGCGTGGAGAGTGCCGACCGCGTCCGCCGGCGGGTACCTGCCATAAATATTTAGCGAGCGATTAGCATCAGCCGCGATTTGTGACACGGCCGCCACGCTCGATGCTCAACGCTCGCCAATGTGTGTGGCGCGCTGCTTGTTATCAGCGGTGACTTCGTACGCCTTCGCAGCGAACTTGTGTGATAAAATGTAAATTTGTGAAAATCAAAAAAGTATGCGAAAAAAATCTTAGACGCGAGTGCAGCGGTTGGCGGCAATTTGCGGAGCTCCCGCTCAGCGCTCACTATGCGTTTGACAGTGTATGTGTGTGTGTGTGTGTGTGTGGGGTGTGTGCGTTTGTTTTCCCAGTCGGAAATTTGGTAAGGTGATTCCAAAGTAATGCATGATTTATGCCTTATTTCGTATGCTGAAAACAGAACCGTACAGAAGTAAGGTATTCGTAAGCAAAGTTTTGAATACTTCCATTTTAAGCTTACAAAGTAAGCAAGGAAAAGTATGCATGAAAAATATAAAAAAACGACGACGCCCGAACAGAGACAAATGCTTACCCGGTAAGGTATTCGTAAGCGAAGTTATGAATACTTCAATTTTAAGCTTACAAAGTAAGCAAGGAAAAGTATGCATGAAAAATATAAAAAAACGACGACGCCCGAACAGAGACAAATGCTTACCCGGTAAGGTATTCGTAAGCGAAGTTATGAATACTTCAATTTTAAGCTTACAAAGTAAGCAAGGAAAAGTATGCATGAAAATTAAAAAAAAGATATAAGCTACCAAAAGTAAGGTATTAGTAAGGTATGTTCCGAGTAGCTCCGAGTTTGAAAGAAAACAGTGAATGAACAAACGTAGCGGGTTGGGCTCGATAGTCTAGAGGGTAGAGCGCTGGCTTTTCATGCCAGACGCCCTGGTTCGAATCCTAGCGCGGGCTGTTTGAACACTCATCTACTTCCATCGCTATCCACATGAAGCAGTTGAGAATTATAAGAAAAGCACAAGTCAAAATATCGCAGGCAATAATAAAATTTTTATTTTTATTGGAAAAAGTAATTATTTATTTGTAATCATTACGTATAGCTTACGCTGTAAGCTATATTGTAAGGCATACTGCTTACGTTGTATGCTATTGGTAAGCGAAACGGTAAGCATGTGTTCGTGCGATGCTTACTTTTTCAACTATGCGTAAAGCATGTTTGGTATGCGCTCACTTTTATAAAGTCCCATTACCTTATCATACGAAAAAGTAAACAGTATTTGGAATGCAAGCACGAAGTATTCCGAACACTTTCTTTGCATTCCTTTCTATTTACAATAGTAAGTGAGAGGGTAAGCATATATGATTCTCTTTATACTTTACGAAATAATGCTTACGTCAGGCGGCCATTTCCTTAAAAAAGTAATGGGAATTCGTAAGGGAAATATGGAGTACTCCACAACGAAAAATAAGCATTCCGTAATGCATTGATTCATCGTTCCATTTCCGACTGGGTTTCTATAATCAATTTATGTGTGGCGGTACCTGTTGGCGCGTTCGCCCATCGCTCTTCATACATACATACATACATACATTCATACATTCACACATACATGAATGTATGAAGCGATTTGTTTATACAAGCGACGAGTATCCAAAATTGAGCTCTGCTCGCCTCAAATGGCATACAAAACTTGAAAACTAAAATATTTGACTTAAGGGGTAACAGCACTCTAGGATTTTGCCGAAATAGTGTTGTTGTTTTTTGGCTTAAACAATACTTTGGAGTCATAAAAATAACACCGTGCGACAGCATTTTCCACACCGGAAAAAATCCATATGGGCGTTAAACTAGAGACCAAACATAGTAATACTGCGTACTCAGGTTTTTATTTCTACATCCTTTGTCCTTTTAAAAGGACTTCGAAATTTTGAAGTGGATAAAATATAAAAAAAATATAAAAAATTCTTAACCTCGTTCGAATATGGCGATATGTATATCAAATGAAAGAGGAAAGGCTCAAGAATTAAAATGAAATTGATTTTTTATCTATATTATTTGTAGAAAAAGGATATGAAAAAGGTCCTTTGAAAATTTTAATCCTTTATATCCTTGAAAATGTATATAGAATTTTCTTGAAAAGTAAGTATGTTAAAACTCAAAATCTCCTTGATCACAAAAGGACTAAGGATGTAGAAATGAAAAACTGAGTACGCAGTATTACTATGTTTGGTCTCCAGTTTCACGCCCATATGGATTTCTTCCGGTGTGAAAAATTTTTTAATTTTTGTCGCACAGTGTAATATCCAGTTGTACCTATAGCCCAAAAAAAAACATTAAATTCACAATTTTTCCACAGCGCCATCACACGCACATTTCTCGAAACCACTTTTGGCAAACTGGGTGGAGAGATTATCTACTCGAACCCGGTAGAATGGATCAATTAGAAATTTTGAAGATTAGCTTTAGGTAGCTTTACAATTGTATGCTCTAAGGTAGTACATAGCCGTTTTTTTATTAGATGGACACTTTTTTGTTATAAAGAATTAAATTACCACTTTTTGGCCATAAATCGGTACTTTTTACAAAACTGCAACATTTCTACAAAAATTTATTTAAATAGAAACCTCTACGTTCTCCCATGGGCAATGGATCATAAGTAGATTATAGAATGTAATTGTTTTTCCGGGTCTTATACTACTACGAGAAATCCGTCCACCCACTTGGGAGTTAAAAAAGTAATGTTAAAACATGACGCTTCCAACACTATTTAAAATAAAATTAATAATAAACACATTTTTTTCTACACTTCAGTATTTACTCCAAATACACCTTGAAAAAATTCTCTCAATTTTTCCATAGTCGCATAGTCTTCACTTTTTAAATCGTCAAAGTTAGGCCTTTTTTCAGCAGCTGGAGTGGTGTGATTAAGTAAATATTACCACCAAAACAATGGCCTGTGCTAGTAGCAGTGCCTGTTCGGTGGGGGAGGGGTGGGAGATTTTTTAAATTTGTTTCATGTCTATTTCTTTCATGTGTAGAAAATAGTTTTCTTCTTAATGGATAATTTTTTGGGCTACATACATAACACAGCACAAAAGAAAACAACAAATAACAACGTTCGTTTACCCTTAAACTCTTTTTCAATTTTGACTTATTTCTGGCGTTCAAGTTACATTTTGAACATTGGTGTATTTGGAGACCTATAGTAGAATTGTATGGCGAATATTTTCGTGGTACATTTCTTTCTTAGAAGTTTAAAAAAAGGATCAAATTGACCCATGCAAATATAAGCCGGAGGGTTAAAGTTTCCCCGTAGTATTTACATCAAATAACTGAACACATCCTCTACCTAAATTGTGAGCATTAAAGTAAATTAAAGAGTATAAAGTAAAGTAGTAGTATAAAGTAAAGAGCATAAAGTAAATTTTTATGGCGTATATTTTCGTGGTAAATTTCTTCCTTACTAGTCCGAAAAAAGGTTCAAAATGGTGAACAATGGTTACAATCAGTGGCGGCTTAATGTGCTCGGGGGCCCGGGGCGGCGACGGCTGAGGGGGGCCCCATAAAACGGTGCAGCATAAGTTTGCGTACAAAACTAATAAGGGGAATTTCCGGTTATGCTTTTGGCTTTTTGTTTTTGAAAATTTGTATTCCATTGAACAGTAAACGGACTTTTATTTTTAAACGACGAGACAAATTATTTTTAAACGTATATGTGCTTGAAATTTTATAGAAAGCAATAGAATCCCATCCCAAAAAATGAAAAATGGATAAAACTTTCGTGAAATTAAGAAAACTTTTGGGGGAGCAAATTCGTCATTTCCAAATGCCATCTTAAATCTCCAAAAAAACAGAAAATCTTGCTTCGTTACTACGATCTGGCCATTTTTTAAGCTACCCGAGGAGGAGGATTCGATTGTCGACAAAAAATGGGCCAATCGCGTGCACCTAAAAATAAAAGTTTTTTCTAGACTAACTTTGGCCGCTGAACACGAAACTGAAAACCAAAAAATTTTTGAAGAAGCGTTTTCGAAAAATCTTCGAAAAACGATTTTTTTCCTGTTGTTTCAGTTATGAGCACATATCTCCTAAAATAATTATCCTATTAACACGAGCTGTCCGTCGTTCAGAAGATAATACCTTAGTGGCTTTTTAGTGATATATAGATTGTCCAAATCAGATGAGATTTGGGGAAGTTACTGACGGTGAAAGTTGTAACAATGTGAATTTTTCGACCAATTTACAAAATCATAAATTTTCGAATATTTTTTTAAAGAAAAAATAAATTATCTTCTCTGGTTTTAAAATCTAAAATGAAATATATAGGGGTAAGTGGGGTAAAATGGGAAGTGGGGTAAAGTGGGAAATGGCACTTCCCGGGCAAACGATTAAAGTACAGATGTCATGCGCTACTGACATCTGTTAGTTACGACCGTAAGCGAATCTTCATGGTATACCAACGCGTGCAGAAATGTTTTCGTGCTCTCTGACAATTGTCAAAGTTTTCAAGTGATTTCGAAATTTCTTTCTCCTAAGTTGGCACATTGATTTTTTTTACTGTTTTCCGAGATCAACCGATTGTAAGTACACTCAAAGTATTCTTTATAGTCTTAATTTTAATAATGCAAAAGAATTTCGTGTCGTTTATACATTGTCAAGAAATGACACTCATATTTTTGCAAAATGTGGTGTCGGGGTAAAGTGGGAAACTTTCTTTGGGGTAAAGTAGGAAATGTCAAAAATAGCTAATGAGGCGTTATTTTGCATCCAAATGTTGTTAATTCATCGATAATGTTTAAAAAAAGTGTTGTGAACTTATTTATGCTCCTCTAACCTCAAAACCCCCACTTCGTCTCGGTTTCATCAGTTATCGGAACATAAAATATCGTACGCACGGCCGAAATGTCGGCAGAAAAACCTAACCAAGGCCTTGACCATGTACCTTTCGTTTTGGATGAAGAGATTCCAACTGACTCGTTCGGAGAAGTCGCCACAACATCAGGATCAAGATCGTCAATCACGTATACCAATTTGAACGCAGCTGGTCCATTGAAAATTGGCCAAGCATATCAGAAGTCAAATAGAGGTCGAAAGGCCATGAAAAGCACCGTTTTGACAACACCAGAAAGGCTAAGCGAGTTGCAAAAAGCAGCTGAAAAACGTTTGGCAAACAAACGCAAGAAGGAAGGAAATGCAGATGAACCACAAAAAAAAGAGGAAGAGCACAAAAAAACACCGATAAAGAAAACAACAGCAGCAAAGAAAAAACCACAAACAAAGAAAGGATCAAAAAAGAAACAAGAAAGTTCTAGCTCTGATAAAGATCGTGATTTTTGCACTATTTGTCTGCAACTCATGCCTGTAATCATGACCAGGAACAATACGATCACATGTAACAAAAAGGATTGTCAACGATCATTTCATCTGAAATGCGTCAACCCAACTATGCGTCAACTTGCTTCTACCATTGCCGAGAGTGTGACTCGGACTTAGATGCTTCTTCCGAGAACGACGAATAAGTCACAATTTTACCAATTTTTTTTGTATTTTTTCATTATTTTTTTTATTGCGAAAATTTTGTATTTTTCATATTGATTCTTCAGATGTATTCTTCGAACCTTCAACAAATTAAAATAAAGATTTGATAAATTTTCTACAAGATTTGTGTTCAGCTTATAAAGTTTTTTAATGTTTCCCACTTTACCCCACAACTTTTAAATTTGGTCATTTTGAACATGATCAGTCGAAGCTCGGTAACTCTTAGAAAAATCATTATTTCCGGTTCGTTGCTGTGACAAAAATATAGCTTATTTGATTCTCTTTACTATAGGAAGTTTAAACATGAAAAAATAATTAGTTCTGTTCACTTAACGGATCTCCAAAAAAAAGTTTCCCACTTTACCCCACTTACCCCTACTATTTTAGCAAATATTAAGCCTAACATCAATAGAATTGAAAGAAAAATGATAAAGTTATGATGCAGTGAGTGAAAACACCAACTTTACATTTATTACACCGTGCGAAACAATTTTTTTTTTTGCCGAGACCCATCCAAATTTTGATATAGACGCGAAACTAGAGATAATTTATAGTATTCTGGCATAGTCAGTATTAAATTCTCTGACCCAAATGTCCTTTTTAAAGGACTTTAACATTTTAAGGAGATACACATTTCAATATTAAATATATGCGGTAGTTCAATGATGAAGATATGGGTATCAAATGAAAGAGAGAAATTGTCTCCATTTAACTAAATTTTCTATTTTGAACTTTCAGGACCAAAATATGTCAGGTATGGAAAACATACATGTTTTGGATTTCAGTCTGTAGATTCATACATCTAAATTTTATTCTATTTCAAGTTCTCAAGAAAGTTACACAAACCCCCCCCCTAGAAAACACTTTTATTTTTAGGTATATTTTTCGGGTCGAGTAGAAATCTTCAGAAATGTACAGAAATATTTTATAAAACCCAGTAGCAGTGACTTTATAAAAAAAGTCCTGAAAAAACATATTTCCCCTACATAACAGCATGTAAGAAGCCCATATTTAGCTTACTTACAAGGAGCATAGAATTGCCTTCGAAAACCGGATTTCCGGGACATGTGTTTTTATCCAACCAATAATTATAATAATAATTATAATAACTGTAAATTTGTTTGACTTCTACAAAGTTTAATGAGGTTAAGTAATTGTGTAATTTACACAAGTTTACAAGCAAACTCTAAGATTGCGATATTTAATTTTTAACTTAGAATTTTGTATTTGCATATTTTGCACAAAATTTTAAGTTAAAAATTGCAATCTTCGAGGGAAAATTTTTTGAAAATTTGAAAACAATTGTTATTGTTCTTGCTTTTATTGAACTGAATTTGTTATTGCCATTTCAAAGTCAATTGTCGATACTGTGTCTCTTTCAATTGATAAAAGTGACAAACGACTTAGTCTTTCAACAACCATTGTGGAGCGCAAATAGATTTTACAAGTTTCAGTTCTGAATTTCAGTTTCGAAAAACTTGAAATTTTTATATAGTTACAAGCTTCTCTCGGGGGCCCCCCGCAGCCCGGGGCCCGGGGCGGTCCGCCCCTCCGCCCCCCCTCTTAAGCCGCTACTGGTTACAATGTTCCACAAAAATGTTTCCCATAATATTTTTTATCAAAAACATCATCTACCTAAAATGTAAGGTCACATGGTTTAAGCAGCCGATTCACAATAAAAATGTGCAAAAGGAGGTCTTTCCTCCCTAGAAAAATTTGTTGACGTAGACATTCAAAATGTCGATATACGTATGTAATTTTTTTGTTGGCCCCCTCTACCAGGATCCGTTGTCAGATCCTTGTTATTTTGGAAAAATTTGGATTTTGTTGTACGGTTGTTATGCGCCTTTATTTCTCACTGGAACTACAATACTTCAATATTGTTTGCGTATTAATTAAAGTCAACGCAAACAAAAAGATAAAATGTCTGCCAGATTAGACTTCGTTCATAGTTCCTCAAGTCATTGTGTACCAGAACGGAACGGCAAATATCTGCACTACTTAAACTATGAGCATTTAACTCTAAATCCTCAACTGCATGGGTCCGTCTTAAAGCGTAGTAATACCTATATATATGTATACCTTCAGAGTAAACCGCGATATTGCTTTTTTAAGCGATAACTAAATTCAAAGTCTGGTTTCCAAAACATTGTTCGAACATCGCAGAGACGGAATCTGCAATATAATTGGTCATTGGTATTTGTCATTGGTTTGAGTACATAAAAAAATTGCTGCATGTGAGGTATAAAAACTCCAGATTGGGATTTTATTTGGTTGAAGAAGGGTTGTGTGCGACATGCATTTCCACCCGGAAATCCTGTAGGGTCCATTGTGATTCCCTTCATTTTGATCCGGTGTCGTTTTCTATCTGTTGGGGTCCCTGCAAATTCAGACATGCTATTTTGGGAACTATTTGGTCTTGGCAGAGAAATTGTGTAGATCTATAATCTGTGCATTAGCTATTTCCGAAAGTCCATCAAAGAACCTAGCGCCAAGGGTGCGGAGCCGTCGTTTCTGTGGTGATAAACGTTGAAAATGGAACGAGTGTCTATTTGATGCGGTTTTTAGCGAAGCATAGTTATAATTTATTTATTATTGTTAATTATTATTTATTATATTAATTATAGTTTTTCTCGATCATATCCTTTAATTTTTGTAAAATTGTTTAAACTATAAATGAAGATCCATTGATTTAATAAAAATTTTCAAGTGTAAAAACCAAATTTTTTTCCAGATTATGTCTTTTACTTTTACTAGTTTGTACAGTTCCATCTTAAATTGTAGTCAACTACTGAACAGATTCTTTAGAAAGTAAACTAGCTCTAGAACTCTAATAAAGAGTCGTGGCGACACTTCTTGTTTCATGATTTAAATACCAAAAAGTAATATAGAGCCAGAGGGTAAAATTCGGGATCGAAAGGGTTAATACGTAGTTTTGGCAAATCCAACGGCCGAAGGTGGGTTTAGCCGGTCAGATTTCGTTATGCTGATAAGGAATAGGAATGGCTTCCACACGAGAATTCCATAACTGCTTCGAATGCTGTGAGTTATATCACATAAATTAAATAATACGTTTATGAATTGAATAGTTTATTTGCACTTGCACCCTGCACTTCTGGCTTCAAAAGAATTTTTACGTACATATGTACTTATGTATGTATTTTATTATCGAAGCAAACTGTTTTCATTTGTGAATATTCATTTCATGATTTGGTGCTTTTCATTCTACTGAATTTCTACACAAGTCGTTACTTAAGCGTTAACTATGGATATACATACATATTTATGTACAACTACTCCCCAGGTCAGTTGAGGCAATCAACTTTTCTAGCCGATTTTATTCTAATGTCGTTAGAAGGTAAAGTCATTAAATTTCATTTGTCTGAAATTTGGTCGGCCTACCCTCGTATGAACCAATATTTATGAAATGCAGTCAAATAATGTACATGTACGCACATTATTTATGACGACAATCTGCAGTCGCTATGTAGGTATGTAGTCGTGTGCACTTATCTGCACTTGCAGCTGTTCTCATCGAATGCGCGCTGACGAATTTTAAGCTGTTTGTTGAACCACTTCGCCGCCACTAAACCCGCAGGTATGCGGTTTGTTTTCGCGCAGCTCCCAATTGTGAAGCGTGGCTAATGGCCGCCGAACGATCTCGCTGGCTGCATCCAACACACCCATTTGAACAGTATTTTATTTATTATTTAGTATTCTATACGTCATAAAGACTGAGCGGGCGAGATTGTGGGCTGCAAACACATTCGAAATATAATCGACTGCGCATGGAGTTTGGTAGGAGGGGGGTGGGGGAAAACAAATAAAATACAGCGATTGTGTGGCACAAAGGAAATAACATGTAATGCCTGCAAGCAAGACAGCATTTTGCGGCCGCTTCATAGTAAATATTTCGTATCGGATTCAAAAGAGATTTGCTGAATCTATTTGAGCTCCAAACAAATCTGAACAGATCCTGAATGTATAAAAAGTCAAAGTGATTCATGGTCTTGACTAAAAAAATCTTATTTTTGACTAGCAGGATCCCGCGGCTTTGCACGCAAGTTTCAAGTCATTGGGCCCAATAAATCGAGTTTATTTTTAACCTTTGTTTAAATTTAACAGTATCAACAATTTTATATAAAATTTTGTCTAATTATATTTAATTTGAAGTGCTTTCTTCATATTCTAAGTCAATTGACCTCTTAAATCATGTTTTCCTATACAAACTCTTAACCCATCGTTGACCGCGCCAGATTTTTATTTTCGAAAAAATTAAAAACACGTATCGTATTATTTCAGATGTGTAGTGCTTTTAACAAGTTTTAAGTCAAAAGGCCATAAAATCTTGTTTGTCCATTCAAACTTGTAGATTTTAATTTTCGAAAAAATGAAAAACATGTATCGAATTATTTGACATTTTAAATATTTTCACCAAGTTTGAAGGCAAAAGGCGTACAAAATCATGTTTTTTCGTATAAACTTTTAACCCTTCTGGGTAATCGATGCGTTAGATTTCGATTTTCCAAAAAATGAAAAACACGTGTCTAATTATTTCAGATTTCAAGTGTTTTCACCAAATTTGAAGTTAATAGTCCCATTGGTTCATGTTTTTTTGTAATCTTCGTAATTTTCCCGTATACCAACCTTAACCCATTGTTGACCCCGTTTAATTTTGATTTTCGAAAAATTGAAAAATACGTTTAAAATTATTTGTAGTTTAGAGTATTTTCACCAAGTTTGAAATCAATAGGCGTATTAAATCACATTTTTTCATTCAACACCCTAACCCATGTTTTGCCCTTTGAGACCCCGAATTTCAAAAAAACTCGTGTTAGCGAAGGTTCATTTTCCAAGATGTACCTACAGTTTAAAATCTCATGCTTGTAGCTTTAGCAGTTTGGGCTGGGCGATGATGAATCAGTCGGTCAGTCAGTCAGGACAAACATTTATGTGTTTCTAGATTAACATTCTAGAAATCCTTATGAATAAAAGCTTTAAAAAAGGTCCATTGTTGCAGTATTTTGAACGCAGAACAATAAAGTTTTGGTAAACAAAAAATACTATGGTTCCTTATGTCTACAATATTCATTTGCCGGGTCCACATAAAATTCTAAAATTCTAGCGCTTAAAACTGTGACATGTCTTGAAAAATCGGAGCAGTAATGGGAGTATAGAATAGTGAGTATATATAGGGACTTATAGTACATCTTTTCGGTTGTGCACCGATAAAACTGACCTATGCCCTGGAACTCATGTCAACAACAGACTGTTATGTTGTCCCATATAATTCAGCCCAAACTCACAGATCAGAACTAGAATAACTGGGAAATAGCAAATGGGCCAAGTAAGGTCTTCAGCGCAGATTAAAAGACGCAAATATATCTGCCACACCAATTATCTTCCACTACATACCGCAATGCCATTAAGATTGCAAAGATTTCGGCCTGAGAGAATCCGATTTTAAATCTGTTCTAGGTGTCACCAGGAAGCTTAGATAACCAAACTAATTATTGGAACAAAGCATAAGTGAGCCGTACCGAGTCTCCGTTATCAAATTCTCTGGCCATAGGTAAAGACTGAATCGGAGTACCCATTATCCGCGCTACTAGGAACGTCCAGAGTCCACCGGCCATCATAAATGAGTTCCAACTGTAATGATATCCAAATATTATTTAATTACTTACAAGCATCTGTTGCAGATATCATCAGATATCTATTCTATCTATGTATTTCTTATTCAGATATGAATTAAGACGCACTAAGGCCAAACTTTATGTACTTAATGCCGTACATATTTGCAAATTTATTACAACACTGTTCATCCACCGCTGGGGTTGAATCACTTTCAACCAGCGCCAACACTTAATTTACTCAAGTCGAGAGATAATGTCGTCAAAAGTAAAACAAACAATTTTAAATCCATTAGCCGCTTTAGCAGACATTTGTGTCGTGCATTATCTATATGGTTTTTACAATCATCACCGGCTTCGTACATGTTTCTTGACTGATTTAATATTTGAGACTGCAAATTCAAATTTCAACTTTGGTTACTTTTTTCAGTTTTTTAACGCATATTTAATTAGCATTTAGTAGAAACTTTGTATCAGTAGTGAAAATTTTAATTAAAATTCGGTTTCCGCTGCAAAGGCGCTTTAATACGAGGTCTGTTAAAATTGCTTGTTGTAGCTCGAAGCCAACTTGAATATGCAGCTGCTATCTGGAATCCTTATTTTGTCGTCCATTCTTCAAGGATAGAAAAAATCCAACGCAATTTTACCAAATTTGCCCTGAACAAGTTGCATTGGCCTGATGGTACTCCTCAATATGTGTCAAGAAGGAAACTTCTTGGGCTACAAACTTAAGAAGATAGAAGATCGTTCCTTGCTATCCTATTTGCATATAATCTTCTCTCAGGTAAAATTAATTGCCTCGAGATATCTAAATTCGTTAATGCTTTAGAGATAATTATTCAACATTTAAGCTAAGCTTATTGCAAATATTTAATTTGTATGTAATAATTAATGAATTATTGATTTAGTCTGTAAGATTTTTGTTGAATAAAGTAAATTAAAAAAAAAAACGAAAAATAAAGTAAATAAATAAATATATGTCACTTTTCCAATTTTACATTTTTGATAGATAAAAAGGTTGGTCATGTTTTGGTTTGTAATTATTTACTCAAAACAAAATCATAATTACACTTCAGCCACTGTAATCGCCGGACTTGACCTCCTGCGAGTTTTATCTGTTTACAAAAATAAAAAGACCCGTTGAGGGACGGAGATTTGCCACGATTCCCAAGAGAGCTGGAAGAGCTTAAAACCATATCTACCAGAAAGCACATAACAGAAGTGTTTTGAAGATAGGAAAATCCGCTTTTGTCTAAAAGCGGTTACTATGAAAATTAATAATAATGAAAATAATCGTTGATGTATAAATATTTTTCGAGAAAAACAAAGAGCACCTGTTTTTTTAACAGACCTCGTAATTCCGAAGGTTCGGCCTCGTGAATTGAAAAGAATACAAAAGATTAGGCAGAGTTAAACAATTTTTGACTTGTACTGAACGAAATAATATGACAAGATAAAATAGATAACAAGATAGTAGTTAGTAGTTAGATTTATACATATAACTAAGTATTTCAATATTCTCGAACAAATTTTGCCTAGAGAGGAATAATAACCCTCCCACATCTGCAGGAAGTGCCTTCTATTACGTTAAAAAACTGTTTTTTTTATGCAAACTCCAATACAAATTTGATTTATTGCAGTAGTAACTTGGAATAAATCTATTTTATAAACCAAATAATTTCTGCAATATTTTTAGCCAACAAACCAAATGAGAACAATTAAATTTTTCAATGCAAAGCAAATAATGCCCCCAAAAACAAGAGTGGAGAGTTGAATAATACACCCAACAGCTGATGAGGTGAATTCCACGTAGTAAACAAACATCAGCTGTTCCTCAGAAAGCGCGAATTTCCTCAGTTCAGTTTTTCAAAGAACTGTTTAAACACAACTCCTTTTCAAACTGGTTTTAATTGAAAATTTAACAAAATTAACTCAACACAGCAAAATGATTCAACGACTGAGGCGGAAACGCAGCAGAAGGAAGCATCAGATGCAGCTTCCACAGCCGCAGCAGCACCTGTACAACAGCTGGAAGTGGAAGCGACCGTCGTCAGGGAACTGGACATTGGCAGCGAGCAGTTTGACCCGCTGCGTGCACTGTACGAGCCGGACTACCGCATCAGTAAAAAAGTGCCTAGAGTGCAGTACCAGAATCTGGCCGCCTTCGAAAGTGCTTTCAAGCGCTTCGGCATCTGGCGCCTAAATAAGCGCAATCAAAATCCCAACGCTGCTGCAGCTACCAAACAGGCCGACTCCAAGCCAAGTGAAGATGCGGCCAGCACCAGCGCTGGTGGCAGCAGCAAGCGGCGCCCATTCGTTGTGGCCGACGACGAGGCGCTACAACGTCGCTTTCAGCCACATCAGCTACCGGTGCGACGTGACGAGCAGCAGGGCAAGAAAAACAAGCGCGATATATTCAAGCAAATGGAAGCAGCCACTGGCCCCCTGTTGCAGCTGACCAAGTGTGTGCAGCAAAAACGGCGCGTGCGGGTGTTGATGCGCAGCGAACACGGCGTACGCGGCAGTGTTGAGGGTCAGCTGTGCTGCTACGACAAACACTGGAATTTATGGCTGTGCGATGTGCAGGAGGTGTGGCAGCGGCGCAAGTACAACTACGGCGAGAACAAAACATGCGGCGTACCGCAAAATTGTGCGCGGCAACTGCAGGAGCTGGGCATTGTGTTGCCGCAGCAACAGGTGAAGAGTCTGAACAGAAAGACAGTGGAGATTCGCAGACAGCTGCCGCAGTTGTTTGTGCGCGGTGAGCAGGTGGCGCTGGTCATTGTGCTGCCTGCGCCCAGCGAGACTACTGATAATTCCAAAGTGAAGGAATCAAAAGTGGCCCAATGATTATGTTGAAAACGATTATTTTTTTTAAATTCGAGATAAGCCTAAACATGAATAAGACATTATACTTTAATAAGAAAAAAAGTAAAATTATCCTGTATGTAAATTTTTTATTAACAAAAAATTATCGAATTCTTTAACATTGTAATCACAACTTAAACTATAAACTTTCGTACTTATCATTCCGGCGTCGATTCGGGCAGCTTGAACACCTTACGCACCGCCTCAAAGTTCTTGATATTATAGACACGGCAGCGCGGCGGCTTCTCGCCACCAAACGCCAACGTGAACGGGTCCTCCGGGCACTGTTTCATGCACTGCAGTCGACCCATTTGGAAATCGTGTGAGTACACCTCCTTTATGGCGCTGCCATTGAAGTTCCACACTTTCAGCATGCCATCAGTGGAGGTGGAAGTCAACAGGTTGGCCACCAGCCGATTGAAGCAAACGCCCGAAATTTCCTCGGCGTGTCCTTTGGTTGACCACAGCAAACTCTCCGGTTGCCGTCGATCCGCATAGTGCAAGCTCCCATCGTTTGTGCCAATAACAAAATAATTGTTATCAGATGGATTCCAAAGTACCTTCTCCACTTCCCCGGCCACTTTCCATTTTACAAAACTGCTGTTGAGCGTTTCCGGATCGCGGCAGTCAAACAGACGCACCAGCCCATCGGCACAACCAGTGAGCATGCTTTGCGCCTCGTCTGGATGAAACTCCAACGACTGCACCTTCTCATCGAACGCTGTTATGGTGGTGTGAGGCTGGCCCTCGTCCAAGTCCCACAGTATCAGCGTCTGATCCACCGAGCCACTGGCCAATATGTGCTCGAAGTGCCTGTTCCAGGAGAGATCCAATACCGCGTCCGTGTGCCCGAACGCCTCCTTGTTCTTTTTACGGCTGCCCTTCGAACCCAGCTTAAAGGTGGCCTCGATGGAGTCCTGTATGTCCAAGTCCCACACAGTAATAATGGGATCCATGCAGCCTATGGCGCACATATTGCCCGGCTTATCGCTGCCGGGATCATGATTCAGCCACTCAATGCAGAGCGGAAAGCTGGGCAGCAGAAAGTCGTGGTGTGTATACAATGACTCCTCTCCTTCGTTGAACACCCACACCTCCATGGAGGCGGCGTCGTCCTGCACATGGCCCACCAGAATGAGATTGTCAGTGAGCTTAATTATTTCATCCTCGGCCTCCGAATCATCATCGTCGTCGGGCAGCTGTTCGCTGGCGTCCACAATGTTGCCAATATTGGCCACCTGTGCAGTGCCTTCGTTGTCGTAGTTATTGAAACCAAACTCATCGCCCGGATTGATGTTTTCATTGTTCCGCCCAGCCTCATTGTCCACCTCCATATCGTTTTCGTCATCGCTGTCGCCTTCTTCCGCATCGTCGTCAGAGCCCAAATGTTCCTTAGCTTCCTCAATGACGCGAGCCAGCTCGGCCTGCGTGAGCACAATTTTGTCGGGCCGCTCCTTGGCAATGCCGCGTGGCACAAAGCAAATGGCGGGCACGAAGTCGATGGAGGCTTCCGCGGGTCCTTCCTCCTCCATGCTGGTGGATTCGATTTGCGTTTTCTTGTAGGAAAATTGGTAAATTTCAAGCACTCGGCAAATTTGCCAGAACGGAATGTAAACACGTGCTTGTCAAAGCATCAATGACAGCTAGAGGTGGCCATTTTTGCATTTTTCGAATTATTTCACCAGTTCGTGCAATTGCACGCAGGGTTGCAACGCGACGTGCGAGATGAAAAGTTATGGCAGTCAGGCGCATTGATATACGAATATGGCTGATTCTTTAATTCTTTCGACCAAGGGTCAAGGTTTTTAGATGTCAGAAGCAATGACAACAACTGAAGTAATCGTAAATATTAATTAAGTTGTTCAAGACTAAAAAATAACAATTTCGAGGAAACACATTATTTCAGTTTCAAATGGTAAAATAAATGCTTTGCTTGGTGAAGATTTGTTAAATAGATGAAGTTTCAAAATAACTTAAATAAGTTAAAAAAATAGTTTTATATAACACACGAATAATAATTTTTTTATCAAAATGATAGAGTTAAGTAAAAAATTAACGACTTACTTTTTCGTGTGTAAGATTATCTCAAGCACTTATTTCAGACTTATTAATTTAGATATTTTCATTTAGTCTTTTCATAATAATGAAAATTTCTATAACCTTGTATTAAGCTTTGTAGCTGAAAAATGTTGCCAAGCCTTGTACTAAATGTGATGCTAGGAATGCAACCCTGCGGTACTAAACACTAAATTCAGTAAATTTTCTTTATTTTCATACAACCCAAACACATGTTTCTTTTTTGTTATTGTTTTGCTTAACAAAAATGATTAGTTTTGTTGTATTTTATGTTCTTGCTTCTTCTTTTCTCTACATTACACTCAACTCATCTCAGGCACAGAGAGCGCATGAGTTGAGTGGTTTCAAAAACCATTGCGGCTTTAGTAAAACCAAAGCAAATTTAAAGAAAATGTTGATAAAATGTATTTTTATAAAAAATAATAAAAGTCTTCCTTGCTTGTTGGCACACTGGAAAACAAATAAGTCATTGATGTTTTCTTTTGGGTTGAGGAAAAAATAACTCTGTTAGTCAGTTATTGCTGCTTGCAGATTTGTTGCCGAAAACTGCCGCTAACTGCTTTAACAAGCCAATTCCATACAATTTAACCCTGAATATGCGCACTTTTAAACTCTCTCGAAATTCCGCGTGACTCACGCCAGGCGCAGTCACTCATTGCCGCTCCGTAGCTCCGTCGCTCTTTGGCTCAATTTGCTTTTGTTGTGAGTGCGCTGCCCAATGCCATTTACATTTCATCTCATGGCGCTGTGGAGCGGTTACTGTGGCGCTGTTGTTGTTGTTGTTTGCGCGGCTATTGTGCCGTGCATTTTTCGCTTGTTGTTGTTGTTGGTATGGTTTGTATTTGCTTGCTGCCTTTGCCGACTCGACTCGAGCTGAAAATTCAAATTTGAGTTTAAGTACGAAAGATGCGAGTGATCGGTGCGGTTGTGCGGTTAGTGGAAGACGGTGCGAATAATTTTTGTTTATTGTGCGAAATGTGTTTGTAAAGAATTTCCAAAAATTATGCAAAGCTTGAAAATATTCAACAAAAAAGTGCCAAAATTTGTAAAAGCATTAGAAATTCAATAATTGTAAATAAAAGCGTAAATTAACTGCCGGCACTTTGCTTGCCTGAAAGAGGAAAAGGAAACGGCACTTGGACGACGGCGGCTGCGGCAGCGCGTTTTTGGCTTCATGTGTGTGTTTCGTTGTTGTTGTTCTTCATCTAATGTGCGGTTTGTCGCTTTTGTTGTCATCTTGTACCAGTCCATTGTTGTTGTCTGGTGATTGTCTGCCAACTTGGTCGCCACAATAATTTTGAGTTGTCTGCAAATTTGGACAAAATGCGCCACTGTGCCAAACGCGCAGAAATTCGCCAAATATAAATAACAAAAGCCAAATAGTAGAAAAGGGGTTAAGAAGAAGCAGCATAATGGTGTTAAAATATGCACAAATTTGTATGTGAAACATAAAAAGCTTAAAGAAAAGAGTAAAATTTGTTTGAAATACATATTGCAAAAAAATAATTATACGTATATGCAAAACAATATAATTGTTGTAGACCACAATAAATACAAAAGTGATATTAATAATAATACACAACAACAACAACAACTAATAGCAAAAAAATATTCATTAAAGTGCTCCACAAATCGTTCGGACGGTCAGCAGCTTCGAGCCGTCGAAACCGGTTCTCTTACTAATAACAACAACAATAACAAAAATTCGTAGCAACAACACAAGTCATGAGAAGTGCTTGCGGCAGCAAAGCGAGCTAAGAAAGGCAAAAGGGTACGTTGGAGTCACGCAGCGGCCACACAGTGTGTGTGTGTCTGTGCGTTAATCTGCCGGATTGCTGCGGATTTTTCCGTTTCGCATCTGTCGTCGTGCGTTCGTTGGGCGATACAACGCGGCAAGTCGGCCCCCCTTGCCACACACGCACACACTTTGGCGCTCCGAAGACGCCACAAAACGTCGCGGAGCAGCGTGCAGATAAACAGTTTCCTGCTCCCTTTCGTCCACTTTGTCAATAGCCACACAAGTTATCAGAATCGAAAAGGAAATCGAACACTGACGGGCACAGCCGGAGTTGCAGCGTGGCGCCGATTGCGACACACAACGAACGAGACAGCCAGAAGAACTCGAATGAAATGTAAGTACATAATTTGGTGAAAATTTTAATAAAAATCAATCATTGCAAAATATAGTACTTGATAAAAATTTAGAGGAATTAAAATGATTTTAAAAAGAGAACACAAATCTTGTGGCTTATCAACCTTTGATTGTCACCTTTCTAGAGTTTTGCCTTAAAAATATATTAACTATTAGAAAAGTTGTAGGGGTTTTTAATCACCCACTTTTCACTAATAAAAGAGTTTATTCGATATTCTAAAGAGAACAAAAGCTGTTCTAGAGCTTTGCTGCATATGTCCTGAATTCACCCAAAAAACCCAAACCTATCGTAATCTGAATATTACTAAACATTGAAACTACTTGCTGTCCATAACTTACTCTACTTCAATGTATACTTAACTTTATTTTACTTTACTTCAATGTATACTTAACTTTATTTAACTTTACTTTACTTCAATGGATATTATACTCGGTTGTCGGTTTTAGCCAGTTGGGTTATCGAAAATTTATAAGGCTTCACATCACTTCATTCTTCCAATGTATAAAAGTTCGGTTGATCTAATTTTACCATCCGAGGGCATTGGCTTTTTAGTTTTTAGTTAATTCGCCAAGTCAAATTTGTTTAACGATATCAATGTCACTTTACCGCAGAATTGGTTTCACAGAATTCAATCGTTCACCATACAACTTACGAAAGATTCTCTTCTTAATCATTAATAAAATCCCTAAAACTTCTTAAACTTCATACTTCATACATAATTGTTTCAAACAATGTTATGATTCGTCCAGTACCTCCAAACTTAATTACTTTGGTTGGCTTAGAGAAAGAAAGTAAGTAGTATGAAGGTTCTTTCGGCCATGTTCACGCTAACCTTCTGAGGTCATTGAACTATTATAAATGAGCTTACCATTGTTTTTTTTTTATTTTACCAACTAAACGTTGGGTATGAATTCACTTAGCGATATTAATCTCAGCTTTTAGTTTTTGGTTTCAAAAAGTCCATACTCAAATATTACTTAATTAAAGATTATCATAAATTTCAAATCTTTTCAATACAATAGTATCAAAAATCCCTCAAGTAATGTTAGGTTTCGCACAAAACCCTTAAATTTGATTAAAATAGTTGGCTCGGAGAATAAAAGTATGCAAGAAGAACAAACTAAAAAATTATGGTACAAACTACTACTAATGGTCAAACTACTAACTTAAAATCAATAAATGATGAACTCGTCTTCTTTACTTCCTAACCAAATATAATCTCACATAATCAGATCTAATCGAATCTTTTTTAATGAGGAATAAAACAGGGGAAACCTACTTTGATATCGTTAAAACTTTCCGGGACCTTTATTTGGGACTTCGTTCGTTTCGAATCAATAGCTGAATTATATTCTAGGTTTCTCTACTGTTTACAAGGTTTTTTTTTGTCAAGTAAAGATGAATTTGAAGGCACACGTATGTATGCCACAGGTTAGGCCCATTGTGATACCAAAAAAAAAAAATTAAAATAAAAACAAAAATTAGTATCTAATGTTCCCTCTCCAAGTCTTTCAAATGCTTTCTTTTGTTGCTCGATTTTGAGGTGATTTTACAGGCGTAATAAAAAAACAGTAATTATTTTTACCATCCATGTTTTTATCATTTTTTTATTGATACTTGAAAAGTATCAAATAAATTCGACAAATTCAAAATTGAAGTCGGTAGAGGCCGGGAAAGCGGGGACTCAAAAAGAAAAGGTGTCTCCTGGTTGACGTGATTTCAATCCTCTTGGTGATTTGAAATATAAAAAGAAGGTTAATTCTTATTAAACAAGGATGTAGAATTATCTGCACGTAGCCGATTTGAAAAAAACCATTTTTGCACAAAATGGCGTCTTTCTGAAAATAAAGGTAATTTTTTAGTGTCCGACCGAATAACCGGTTTCGGTTCCGGTTTCATTTTCGGCCAAAAAATGCCCGAACGGCCGAAACCGAAATTTTCTAGAATATTTTTTACATTTTATTGTGTAGCAGATATATAGTGAAAGGAGGAGTAATTTAGATGCCACCAATGTAAATAAACTTCTTTTTTTAGCATATAATATTAAATTATTTCATTTTGAATATTATAGAGTAAGGTTCGAAAGGGTGATTTCTTCTTGTTTACGTTTTTAAAAAATGAATAAATTGTTTTTATTAATAAGTATTTATTTATTTATGCTATGTTGGTTTGTTTGTTCTTTATTTACTTAATGTAAAATTCGTTTGTTGGAAAAAGTGCTTGATATTTATTTCAACTAGAAAGGTTCGGTTTCGGTTTCGGCCGAATATTAAAAAAAACCCAAATTCGGTTTCGGCCCAAAAAAGATGTTTCGGTCGGACACTAGTAATTTTTTTTTAAATAGTAAAAAAAAAAATTACATAAACCCCTACGTCGAGACAATTTTGATAGTATTAAGAAAGTCTGCTGCAAATTTCAAGTAAATCGGTGCATTAGAACTTGAGATATCATGTCAACCGTATCAAAAAAAGTAGTTTCGAGAAAAACGTGTTTAAAGTTGACAGTCTCATTTCGGGCAGTCTGAGTGGCGCGTCACAAAATTAACTATAACTCCGAAAATAATTCGAATTTCCGTAAATCCTCTAGAGGCTTATTTTGAAAGGTCTATACTTTGAAAATATGAATTAAAAAATATATTTTTCGAATTTCTAGACTAGAATACCACACTTAAAGGTTCCTTTGTTCCAGAATTTTCTCGTGCATTCTTCCTTTTGTGGCGCACTTTTTTATTCTCCATCGATTAATGGTCGTCTTGATCAATGTAAAGACAGCAAAATACTATTTGATGCACGTTTCAGGCCCGTCTAAAGTGCTTCTTACACTAACTTGACATCTGAAGAAGGTTAAAATGCTCGCTAGGTTTTACTTGAAGCGATGCAGGTGTTCTTTAAAACACTAAGATATTCTTAAAATGAGGTCTTTTGTACACGGGGCCTTCGTAGAAGAGTCCTAACAATATTGCTTTTTCTTTGCTTAAAATCTTACATTGGTATCTTACTCGCTACTATTGCTTTTTATTTGCTTAAAATACTGGTATCTTACACTTCTAACTAAGCTAATCTAATTCAACCTAACCTAACTCCACCCAACCTAACCTAACCCAAGTGTTACTTATGCAGCTTCTCATGAACTCCGAAAGCTGTGCTGTACTGGTATCTGCTGTGTTTTGAACTAACAATCTTAAAGCATATTAATTCCGATCTTGTTTTTCCATCGCAAAACATTACTGCACTCGTGCGTCTCTCTGTTCGATTGGTAGCAATTGTTTTGCAAACATTTTGTATTCCACATTTCAAAGTCATATCCCATCTCACGTTTTTTTGTTACACAATAAATTGCAAAGCAATTCAAAACAAACTTGAATTTTAATTGATCTACTAAGCTGAAGAACAACTGGGAAACTGAAAACAGATCACATTCCATAGTGAAATAAGATTCGAAATAGTCAATAGGTAATGCCAATAAAGAAATATATATTTTTTTAACCCACTTCGTAGTAGCAACTTTGCACCTTTGGCAACCCGGACCGCGTCAAACCAGCTCCGAGTCAACCTTTCCTCGACTGCTGCTTTCTGCTTGCAAGCGGCGCTCGTCACAGCAAATTCCCTTTCGCCTGTTTAGCTTTGCTCGTACGTATTGGCCGCATATTTTGCCAATAGCAAACATCACAATAGCGACAGTGACAGCGACTCGCAAACGCCAGCGTCAGCGTCGGCGTGTGTCTGTGCGCACCAACTCAAGCGGAAAGCTGCCGGCAAATCATAACGTACAGCGAACGCGCCGACGGCGACAGAATGCAATCCGCACAAGCGAAAGGTACTTAAGAGTGCACGCGAGTTCATTTCCTGCTTGCAGTTTTTCCCATTGACTCGGCGACTGCAATGCCTCTTTATAGATTTCGAAAATGTTTTCGAATGTTTGCTGCCAGCACAGGCCGAACTATGCGCTCAGCTCGTCTGCCTACCTACTCCGCTTTTACACAAAATGCACTTCGATTTGTTTTCATTTAGTTTTTCTGCCTTTCTGTGCTACACATGTTTTGGTTGGGCGCTGGCGGCGGCGTGGTTGCTGTCGTTGTGGCCAATACTTGTTTACCTTTCGGTGTACTTTTGCTGTCAATAAACCTAAACTGGTTTTCGCGCACTGTGGGAGCGCTTTAAGGTGCTGGCTGGCTAACTGGATTGGCCGCAGTCAATCTTTGTCGATGCGTCTTTTTGCGTCCATTCTGTCTCTCTTCAAATTTTCCAACGTTTGGACTTCGCTACTTGTTCGTGCCAATGTTTTTGCGCCCTTCGCAGTTCGTTCTGGCTTGCCTACTTTTTTTAAAATTTATACAAATGTTTTAAAAATTTCATGCCTCTTACTGCCTTCGTCAAGTTTCCCTGTTCGGCTTTCAGTCGTCTCTCACTTTCGAAACAACTCGTTCTTTCAGTTTTCCGTTTATTTACTTTTAAATATTTAAAAATATTTGTCTTTCGGCATTTTTTTTGTAATCTTGTGTTAATTATAAATAAATTTTTGGTAAATTCGCCTCATATTATTTCGTAAATGTCTACGGGTTTTCAC
The DNA here is from genome assembly GCA_963668005.1 of Melieria crassipennis. Taxonomy (NCBI): domain Eukaryota; kingdom Metazoa; phylum Arthropoda; class Insecta; order Diptera; family Ulidiidae; genus Melieria; species Melieria crassipennis. The sequence continues at coordinate 22,572,513 of OY764963.1, forward strand.
ACTTTCCGATTTCGGCAAATTTCACTCTCACATCGCGCAATCTAACTTTTTTGTATCATTCGAAACGCATGTTTTTTCTAAACTTTTTTCGGCCTCTGTTGTTTTTATCTGTCGGAACAATCTTCACCAACGCATCTTAAAAATTGTCACTCGTGAATTTTATATGTGTATGTGTGTGTGTGTATATTTGGGCATTCAAATTTTCACCAACGCGATCCAGTTGAACTCTGCCGCGCAGCAAACTTTCCCAGCACGCCGCTCTTTGACCTCTGGGCTGTCCAATTTCCGGCTTTGTTTGCCACGCGCCATTTTGCGGATTTTGCTAAGTTAATTTAATGAAATCTCTCCGAGCTGTTGTGGTCAACGTTGTGATTTCGCGAAACTTTTTAATTAAGCTTTAATAACTGTTGTTGTTGCTGGTTGTCTAATGTCTGCCTGGCTGACTGTTTGACGATTGACTGCTGTTATTTGGCCAACAAATTTGCTGCTAATTGTTTGCGGTAAGAAAGTTTTTTTGTACAGTTTAGATTAAAAATTGCAAAATACGAAATTAATTTACAAAATCAAACAAAACACTTCGGCCAGTGTTATGACAGCAACAATTTGTGTGCACCCTACAAGCGATTTGCTACGGTCTATTGATTTTGTTGGCCTCTTGAATACAGAGGCAGCCGAGTGACTCAGTTGATTAGGGAATTGTGCTGCGATTCTGTAACGCAGCAAGTTCGAATCCCCGACGAAGCCAAAACTAAAATTAAAGAGAGGAAAAACGACTGCCCTTTCAGCATGTAATGGCAAATCTCTGAAAGTAAAATTGCCTATGAAAATGATCGCTGCTTGAATTTCAGAATTGTTTTCAAACTGTGGGTTTCTTCCATCCATTTACGAATTTACATCCACAATACGGACGATTGTATGGAGCTAAGGTGTAGAATCGTAATCGAGCTGTCATGAAAGTTATGTATTACCATATTTCAGGAAATGGTGCAGGAAACATATAGGAGTCTGTAGCGACAGTCAAGCTGCACTTAAGGCCCTGGAGAACGCGCGTGTTACCTCTAAGATTGTCCAAGAATGTAAGATGAAGTTAAAATCAGTCGCGAGACGTAATAAGCTCCAACTTATCTGGGTTCCGGGACACTGCGGTGTTCTAGGTAACGAAACTGCCGATGAACTGGCAACTGATAACTGTGGATCAGGGTGTACACCCATGGGACCAGAACCAATAATCGGCACCAGTCTAGCAGGAACCCTGGACTGGATCAAGTCCTGTGTAAATAACCTACATAGAGAGAGTTGGGAGTTGGTCTAGCTTGGGAAGCTCTAAAACTGCCAAGTGTTTTGTGAAAAGCCCGAACAGGAAAGCAGGGAATTTCCTCCTGAAGCTGAATAAGGAAAGACCTGCGTCGAATGGTCGGGTTAATCACATGACACAATCCATGGGGGGCGACATATGGCCAACATGGGTATCATCGAGGATTCGACTTGCATGTCTTGCCTGGAGGAGATAGATAGTACAGAGCACTTTCTCTGTGCATGTCCTGCCTTCTCTAGAACGAGATTGCGCACGCTGGGTTCAGATGTTATGAGAATGGACGAAGTTCATTCTCTCGCCCTGTGTGATCTCCGAAGATTCATTAATGAGTCCGGGAAATTTGCACAGGAGACCTCATAGCCCTTTCTCCCTTTCTACCCACTTTCTCTTTTCTCTTTCCCATTCCAATCTCCTCTATCAACCTTTTGCCTTAAGTACAATGGGCTATAAAGCCTGAGTGCTTGAGGTAATGACCTCCCTTAGGTTATTTCCTCGGCTCCACCTCACATCCATCCATCCACCATATTTCACACAAGATTTCATTTGATAGAAATAGAGATATTTGTGATATGTGTGAAATAGAGATATTTTCCTTATGTGCCTCGTTATGTATGTGAATACAAAGAATTAGAACTGCCAAGACACACCCAAGGGAGATCGATCGGCTTTTGATCATTTTAGTCCTGGAGATATTATGTCTATGAGAGTGTTTTGCATCTCGTTCATTTGAACTGCTTACTAATGGCTTTTATCTATTCATTGAGCATTATCCTTACCTATTTATTTGCTTTATTCATCTCAGAAAACTGATCTTACTGATTTATTGATAGCACATTTAATTGTCCATTAAATCCTCTGCATATCCTTTTGCTAATTAGTTCATCTAATAAGTCATGCTTTTCACTTTTTCTGCTGCCACTTCATCCACTGAAATGTAATAAACCTTTTGATGGAAACGTTTATTATGTTATTTGTTACAACTGTTCCAACTTTTCAGACTCAAAATTGTGTTTTTTCTCTTAAATAATCGTTAGGTTTCGACGTTTGTGGAACCGGCAGCCAGATTTAACAAAATTGAATGGTTTAAAGCGGTTCTGTCGAGGTGGCTGAGTTCGGGAATGTTTTTCCTCTAAGAGGCATTTTCAAGAATGCGAATTTCATCGTTGTTTTTTAATTGTTTCAATATTTTATAGAAGGAAAGTTTTCGAAGGCAGAGCTCGAGATCACTGTTCCTTCGAACCCAGACAATCTTTTTAAGACTGCAGTTTAAAGAAAAATATAATTAAGCAACAACTTATAAAATATTTCATCACGATCAAGTTTCTCATTGTTCGTTGATCAGTCTGTTTATCTGCATTTTAATTATTTACGGAGGGTTTAAAACAAATTTTGTTTAGTTTGCAACCCGGAATAAATTCTTCGAATTTCATTCAATGTTTCACAGTAAACCCAAACTTAATGACAAAGAGTCGTTACAAATTTCACCTCCAAGAGGTGAAAGAAGAGGCGTTTGCCATTCTTTACAGGATTAGGCGTAATATTAGGACTGTAAATATATGTAATTAGTTGTGGAGAGAATGCACCATCCAATCGTAGAGGTTTCGGAGATTGGATGGATGGTTGGATGTGAGGGGAGCCGGGAAAGTGAAACCTAGAAGGTCCAATCGGTCCATTGTACTTAAGACTCAAGGAAGAAGTGGTTGATAGAGGAAAGGGAGGTGGGGGATACTCGAAAGAAAGAAATAAAGAAAGTGGTAGGCAGGAAAAGGGGGAACTCGTCTTCTTGCACGAATATCCTGGATTCTTAAATGAATCTAAGGAGATCGCAAAGAGTAAGAGAATGATTCATTCTGAATGAACCTCGTCCATCCTTGTAACATCTGAACTCGAAATTCGCAATCTCGTTCTAGCGAAGGTAGAAAATGTTCTGTGCTGTCTACCTTCTCTAGACAAGATGTGCAAGATGGTTACTGTTAGATGGACGTTTTTCTGTGGAGTACGACTCTCGCAAAGGACGCTCAAAATCTTCGACTGATGATTGATGACTGCATTGCTCTGTTGAAGTCCAAAAATTATGAAGATCCAAGATCAACCCAGGAAATTATTGCTGATGAATTGGGTTTGTTTAGCTTACGAACTAATTATCGATTTCAAACTTAAGTTTGTTATCGAATAAATGAACCATTTTGAATAAGAATCGGGAATTACGATTGGGTAGAAATCCCATCAGTGTGGCCCAAAAGTTTATATTATGACAAAGGACACGTTGAGTTTAAACTTCCTTAACTTCTTCTTAAACTTAAACCTTAAAAGTTATGTGGTTATATGCTTGGAGAATTGATTCAGCAGTAGGATATTTTCTTTATTATTAGCTAAATTTTGTATCGTTAGTAAGGCAGTTGCTAAAAACTGGAGGTTAGTTCTCTTTAGTCTATGGCAGCGACACAAGATTTGTTTGTTTGCTATTCTCTCCAGGATTATTAATAAAACAATTATTAATAAAATTAATTAATTATTAATAAAATTAATAAAATTATTAATAAAACAATTGTTTTGTAAATACTTTTTCAGTGTGTTGCATGATTTTATATAAAAATAAATTGAAAAATTTAATTAAAAAAAGATGAATGTGGAAAAAAATTAAAAATAATTAATAAAAAAAAAAAATTATTTGTTCCCAGGAACCACATAATCACTAAAATCTGAATGCTCAGTTCACTTCAGTATGTAATTCTCATTGCATAATATTTATGGTATGTGACTGTCCCCTAATCCTCTTCCTCAAATCGCCTTTCTAGTGTCATGTCCTTTTTTGTATGCTTCAATTCGCTTTTCATTCCTTTTATTTCCCCCTTTCGAGTAATTTATGACAACACTAGCAACATTCGAGCGTGCATCTTTTTTGCTTTCTGTTCTCTTATGCAAAGTGCACTTTGCACTTTTCATTTTTGTTGTGGTTACCTTTTTGTTGGTGTCGTTTTTGTTATACTGCTTGTCTTTTTTCTTCTTATTATAGTTTGTTTTTTGTTGAAAATGCCTGGATTGTTGCATTTATACGGGTTTACCTTGTTTCCTTTCTTTTGTAACATTTACCCGCTTCCTACACACACACACACATACACAAACACACATTAAACTCTTTAGACCATTCATCCTCTTGTCTTAGTGCGTCCCACTACCGCCTGCTTCTTTTTGGAAAATACACTAAAGTGTATCAAATTACTTGAAGTGGTGTAATAAGTCGTATTTTCTCTTTTGCCAGTTTTGCTGTGCGTATTCCTGTACGCGCGAGCGGCCGCTGAAGAGGTGCGGCAGACTTTTTTAGTTGTTAAACAAGCCTAAGTACCACTTCTGCTTTCCGTTTGTGTATGTGTGAACATGAACATTCTTCATGGGGGGCAGCCTTCTGTCTTTGGTGACAGTTTTTGTGTTCATTTTCGTTTTGTTGTATTCACATTTACTACAAAGTAACGTCGCCTTTTTAGGGGAAAATGTTAACCTTTTCGGAATAAGAAACATGAAATGTTAAACAAATTCTTTAATTCATTGCACCAATAAAGGTTCTATGAATAAAGAGTTGTGTGCATCTCCTCTCCTTATTTAAGATAACAATTGGACTAAAATGGATAATACACTTAACTGGGATTACTAAGGAGAGTCTAGAACTTCTCTTTTATTCGTCTTACCTGCTTGAGAGCACTGCATACTTAAAGGCTGTTCAAGCCAAGACTTCGAGACAGAAATATAAATCTATATGGAATTTTATAGTTTGTTACTTCATGGACCCATGAAAGTAACACCGTCTGGTGTGGCTAGGGACCCAATGACATCTAATATTTAGTAATCAACTGTGTTCACTGAGCAGACTTGATGTTGTCTTTAAAATCTGTTCTTGACACTCAAGATCCATGCTTACCTTCTTCAACCACATCAAAAGACCATAAAGCTTCAACTTCCTTCTTTCCAGCCAATGTTCGGCATTTCGACTACCCAGTGTTGCCAGATACCTGAAATTACTTTCTTTTAAATCTTAAAAAAATACTGAAATTTCCTCCCAAAAGTTAAAAGAATCTCCTAATTTTTTTATAATTTGTGTAATTTTAAAAGAATTAAACTTCTCATAAAAAAATAAAAATAAATACATATAATTTTTTTATTTTATTGTAGCCTTGTGTTATTCATCTTCAGCTTAACAATAAAAACAAAACATATAAGAAATGCTTTGACTATAAAAATAGTTGCCAAAATTTATTTTGTTGCCAGTGTTTCCAATACATCATACTTCGTTATCCAAAAATCTCCAGAAAATCCACTAAGGATCCGAAAAATCCCCTAACATAAAATATGAATCTCTTAAACTTTCTCCTAAGCAATTGTTCCTCCAAAAAATTCTCCTAAAAAGCCAAGAATCTCCTAAATTTAGGAGGAAATCTCCTGATCTGGCAACACTGCGACTACCATTGCTGTGATACAGCTCGATCTATTGAAAAAAGGAGCTAACGATTATTTAGCAAAATAAAAACCACACACAAAAATGTTTGTTTTGTAAGTTTTAATTAGAAATATTTAGCCCTAGTTAGATAACGTTATTTTTTTGTACTGAAAAGATAACGATACGTCTGGGAGACGTATGCTAGTTTATATCCTTTTAAAAGTGTTGTTAGAAGGAGTATTGATAATTTTCATATTGAGATCATTTATTTAATAAATTTCTGTTAACATTAAATAATTTTTGAAGTAAAATAATATTTGTTTAGTAAAATAAAAATAAAATTAAAATTGACGATTGAGAGAGTGAGAAAAAAATTCAAAAGGCGTCTCGCAGACGTACCTTATCTAAGCAGGGTTGAAAGAGTTTATGTACTACCGGTCTTTCAAAATGTATCTTAAAGCTACATATGTTAGTCGAATCGACGAACACTGACTTTGACGTAAATTACATATGGTTATTGATGAAGGGTTAAAAATTTAATATTCTTTTTCTTTGCCGATCGTACTTCACTGTGCTTTAAATTTGCTAACCGATACTCTAAAATGCAGTTGTATTACATATAGTAAGTGTGGCATATTTGGGTTAAGTTTGGTCAAGTCACTGCTCAATCTTCCATGATTCACAATTCGTCAGAATTTCGATTTAAGCTGAATACGTACGAGAAATATAGTATTCGAATCCACTCAGCTAATATGAGTTCAGAAATATTGCTTCTATCTGAAGTAACTCGCAATGAACCGGAATGGTTTCTGCATTCTTTTCAACATAATGGAATCCCGACTAACCTAACCGAATATAGTTTGATCTAAGCTGAATACGTACGAGAGATATATGTAGTAGTCGAATCCGTCCAGCTGCATCAACATGACATCGAAATGGTTTTGAACCATGAGCAGTGAAGTGAATATTTCTTCAAGAATTAACTCACAATGAACCGGAATGGCTTCTGCTTTCTTCTCAACATAATCGCAACCAGACTGACCTAACTTGACCTAGTCTTAACAATTATAAATCTATTTAGATTGCAAAAAACGTATTAAATCAACATTACGAGTACATTAAAAAACAAATTAAGCCAGTTTTTTCGCTCCCACTCCAACTCTTCTTCAAGCCCACAAATTGACCGAATGACTAACACAAATTGAAAATGTACAATCGCCTTGCATAGTCATTACGACACTGCAGTTTTCTCGTCGGTTTTGCAAGTTGCTATTGTACTATAAAGAGCAAAAATTTGTAACAAATAAATTTGACGAAAGAAATGAGTACTTCAAATGGATTCAGCGTGACTGCCTGACTGCTTTGGCGAATGATTTTATATGTGCATACAAATATTTTTTACATTTCGTGGGTACTTCGCATATCTACCGCAACGAATTTCAAAATTTCATAAAAGCCAAAAATTGCATTAAAAAAAAATTAAATGAAAAAATTAAAATTTCGTAGCAAATGCTTTTTGATGTTGTTGATAATGATTTCGACATTGCAAGCGAGCGTTGGGCAAAAAGTGAATCAAGTGAACGACTGAGCGGCCAAATGATGCCATGACGGCGCGCCAAACGTTGGCTAAACGCTGCCAAACTGCGATTCGTACTCGTTGTGGCAGTTGGTGTTGGTAATTGCAGCTGCTGTAGTTGTTCGTTTTGTTGTTGTTGTTGTTGTTGTTGCTGGTGGTAAGCAGCAGTCGCGCACTAAATCGCAATTGTAACGCAACACTTAGAGCAACAACAACAATAACAACAACAACAACTGATGCTGCTACTAAACAATAAGCACAACTACATAAATAAAAGCAGCAAGAAAAGCCGACTTTTTCCAATATTGCAATTTTTATTACACTCGAAGGCTGTAGGAAAAAATATTGAAGCAAAGCGAATGTTTGAAAAAAGCACGAAAAGGTAAAGGAAAAATTGTGCTAAATAGTGCAGCCAAATATAAATGAAATTTAGACGCTTCGGGCAACCAGAGAGCGACGGACGGACGGACAGACGGACAGCTGCGAAGCAAAATGCTCATTGCGAATGGTGCTCGAGAAGTAACAAAAATTAATGTTAATACGATCATGAATTAAACTAACTAAAAACAAATACCCGCTCGCGGCGCACATGAAGATGCAGTAAACGCAAGCAGCAACAACAAGCATTGGCAATGGCGAGTAGTCAGCGTAACGGCACAGCAATTTAGCTTAAAACTAATTGGGCGGAGAGCCGAGAGGAAGGGAGAGATGCTGGCCTGAGTGGCGTTTCGCGGCAGGTGCAAATTATTGAGTAGTTGAGGCTTAAATATAACGGTTTTATGGTGTGAAAAACGCACGGTAATTGCATAAAAAGGGGCGTGATAAATTATGAGAATTTCGCTCTAAGCAAAATGGAGCAAATACGGGAGAGCAACAAGTACAGTTTTGTGCAAAAGTTGCTGAAACAAAAGGAATACTTTAGTGGTTAAAACTAAATGCTTAATTACTTTGAAAAACTGTATATCCCGTTTTTCGTTTGATTATTTTAACCCTCTAGTTCCCAAGAAGGCCTGTAGACATCCTAAGCTTAAAAAATTCTGTAAATTACACCTTATGATTTGTTTAGCTGATTTTAAACGTATGGAAAGGGGAATCTCCATTTTATACAATAAATGTTGTCAGATAACGCTGGCACATGCACGACGGCAGTAATTGTAAGACAAAGTTGAAGTTTTGTGAGAAAGTAAGCAAATAATTATTTTTGAAATTGTGTGAGAAACAAAAATTGTTTTAAATAAATTGTGAGCCTCAATAAAATTAAAAAAATTATTTATGAGTAGCTGTTAATGTGTTCTTTGAGAAAATAAAAAAAAAATTTGAAAAAAGTTGTTACACTCCCCCTACCTAACCCAAGCCCGAGAGTGTCTGTAGGCCTGCTTGGGACGATAAGCGTAAATAATTTACGGTCATTGATGATATTTTTTCGCTATTTAAGCATTATTTTTCTATTTGAACCGAAATTTTGATACACCGCAATGTAGGAGAGATCATATCACTGCAAAAATTTATACTAAGGCGTAGTCCGCGGGGGTAGATGAGAGAACTAGTCTCCCCTAGTCCTTTTTTTCATGGAGTAGATTTGTCGACATCGGTGTGAAAAGATAACAAGGCATTAAAAAATAATAAGAACCGCCATATATATATACCTATACCGATTTTTTTAGTTTTCCTAGTCTATACACCCCCCAAAAGCAGTGTATAAACTACCCCACGACACATTATCGCTCGCCTTAGCCCTACCCCTTTTTATTTATTGTCTATTGCACGCAGAACTGAAACTGTTACCCGTTATTTATGTTTACATATATTTAAAAAAAATTAAAAATTTAAATTAATTACAAAAAAAAATCTTCATATGAAATTTTTTTTGGCTTTGTTTCCCAAGCAGGCCTGTAGGCCTTCTACTTTCTACACCCTCTATCACGCCTCCTATTGACATGAAATTTTTTTCCCCGAACAAACATTGCTTCTCCACCACAAAACTATCACTGGTAATTTTTTCAATAAGATTAAAAACTTGGGTACTAGAGGGTTAAATGTCAAATTGGCAGCGTTTTATAGGCAAGTATTTTACTCTCAGTGATTAGCTGGGATACGATGACAGTCGTTGATAGAAAAGTTGTCTTCACATAAATAACTTAAATCCAATCATTGCGGTAAAAATTACTAAACAATTCTCTGCATTAGAAAATAATATAAATTTTTGATTTAATATATTAGCTTCCACTGCTGAAATTGCAGTCCAGTTCAAAAAAGATTTAATTTAAAATGTAAAGTTTTTACATTAGAAATGATTTCGAAATTTAATGCAGTAAATTATTTCATTTAACTCAAATAGAATTATTAATTATTATTATTAATTACAATAATTTATAATAATCAAGCTTCTTCTACTTCAATACACCAAGAACAGATGAGTTTTTTAAACTCCGAAAATTCGGAGTATCAAACCGACGCCGAATTTTTCTCTCAATTTCTTTCAGATTACACTTTTAAAACTGTAGTTCAGTTTTAGTACCAGTTTAAGGAACATTTTCATTTTAATATGTAAATTTTTTACATGTTTATTTAGGCTATTATTGCAAACAACTCAAATAGAAAAAAAAAAAAAGGCTTGTGACCACCGCATGGCAAACATGCAAATCATCAATGACCCTACATGCAAATTCTGCCTCGAGGACGTGGATACAGCATTCCATCTGCCATTGTTCAGCGTTCTCGAGAAGCAGGAGCAGTGTATTTAGCAAGAGCCAAGCTTACACTCTACCTCCAACCGACTTCCCCAGGTTCCTCAAAGAAACCAGAGAATTCGGGGAGAATGTGGATCCTTAATCCCTTCCTCTCCTCTCCTATCTCTTTTCTTTCTCTTACCCTCTCTTTTGGGCATAGTAGAATAGTCCAAAAGGACTGAGTTCAATGAAAGGCTTGTAGCCTTCCTGTCCACCCCTACATCAACATAAATTTCAATGAAGGGCAGATGTAATTTTAAAATATTAAATCTTCAGATTATTTAAAAAATATTTTATCATTAGATTAAAGCTATTATTGCAATAGGCTAAAAAAAGTAACTTTTTATTTTTGAATATACCAAAAAATAAGAACTCCGAAAATTCGAAATACTCCTAAAAACATCAAATTCTTACTTTCCTTAGACTTCTTAAACTAAATGTAAAACTTTTGCATTAAAAATAAACACTCCGAAAAATTTCGAATACTCCGAAAAGTTAAAAATCACCACATTATTGCCAGTAAAAGGTGTTGTTCTTCAGAATGTTGCAGTTGGCATCTAAATCAATGCTTCAAGCGACTTCAAACACTCCGAAAGTTAAATTATGTTATTTCAATTATACTATCCCATCACTGTATTCAAAATTACGTAGTATACGCATGTGTAAATTTTACAGCAATTTTGTTTACATGTCTTTTAATAGTACTCCTAGAAACTCCGAATGCCACGAAGTATTATTTAATATGCGTTTTTTACTATAAAGAGGGGAGAGGTGGAGAAGTAATGTACACAAATATTGCTCTTAATTCCACTAAATATTTAATTTTCAAATTGTTTACTGCACTCTTCGCTCTATTGAATGCTCCACATCCTCCCACGCTGGCAAGACCTAACTTTGCCTTACTTCCTTGTCGTGACGTTCATAATGGGCTGCAACTAAAACCACCCACAACAACAACAATAACAGCAGCAACAATTACCAATTTTACTATAGTATCACAGTTATGGCCAACCACAACTACCGCTACTCAAGTACGACCACTTCTCAGAGTGCGCCAGCAGCCAACATAAACTTTGGATACGACAAAAGTAAACAGCAAAAGTTTCTCATAAACAAATTTAATTGTTGGTAAATCAACTCACAGCAACATGTGTCGCTGACTATACGTGTCAATGGTGGTTGCATGGCTGCATGCAAGTATGTGTATGCATGCAAGTGTGTGTGTGTGTGTGTATGTTAAAGTTGCGCATGAAATTTGCATTAAAGTTGCCATTACTCCAGTTTTCCATTGCCCCCTTTTGCGGCCTTTAGTGGCTGCTTAGTGCATTTTGTACAATAATCACACATGCCAACCATTCGTATTTGCCTAACTAATCGTAAAAATGCACTAAAGTCTTGGTGGCACAATAATAGTAACAACAATAACAACAACAAATGTGTTATTGCTGTAATTGAATCCATTGCAGGCGGATTGTTTTTGGGCGCATTTTGCAGTCTTTGTTTGGCCTACAATTTGTGTCGAACAACATTTCTGGTTCGGCTTCAACGCTTTTCTGCATAAATATTACACAAAAAAGATACCAAAAGATTGAGAAATAATTTATAAAAAAAAAAATGGCTTTGTTTAATTTTGAAATTAATGTTTGTAACAACACACTGGCAGTCAGTGTTGCCAGAGCAACGGTTTTATAGTTGAGTTTTGACTTCTAGATGCAAACTGGAAATGCTGGATGGCTGTAAAATGTTTTTCTAAATCAGCTTAAAATGTTTTTAATTTTTTTTTTATTTTTCTCTTATTATTTATTATTTTTAAATTAATTCTGTAGCTCCAAATTTATATTTAGTGAAAAAAGATACTGAAAGTAGTTTTAGCGTGCAGAAGCAACATTTGTTCGAGTCACATTTTAAAGTCGATAAAGCCTTGGTAGGGGCTTGACGAATTTTATTTATTTTCTCAAAGCAAATATTCACAGCAATAAATACACCAAATGGCAAAAAGAATTGAACAGGTTTTAAAAAAAAATACTTACTTCACACATTAAATGACTCAACTGTTTAAAATTGTCTGGCAACACATTCAGCACCGCAAAATGAGCTCAACTCACCAGTGTGCACTTTGCATACGACCGACGTGCCCCACGTACTCTACCTGGGACCGTCATTACGACGGTCCGCAGCTCCCCAGGTTGCATTTGGGTGCGCTGCTAACTACTAAAGCCGGCGAGCATTTGTGCTGAGTTGCCCGTTTATTGCGGCAGCAACGAATGGTGGCGCAGTTGTTTTTGCTCTGCGGCTGCAGTTATGGTGAATGGCGTTGAATTAATTACATTTAATTGCGTTTTCAACTTAATTGCATTTTTCTAATTTTTCTACATCACATACGTTTTCGACGCTGCATTATGATAGGCGTTGCAAAACACCGAAGCGACGCCTGGCACACACCGATGACTTCAGCGGAATTTTGTTATTCCTTTGCGCGAAAATGTGGCAATAATCAAATTAAAACTAAAATGAGGTTAGGCAAGAATTGTGCCTGTGCAAAGTCCACACAAATGTAAATGAAATGAAATGAAATTTTTAATTTTTGAAAGTGTTATGATACAATAATTTGATCAGATTCAGGTGGTTTGAAAGGTATCAGTCATTTCGAAGACAAATGGTCTTCATGGTCATTGTCGGTGTCTTATAACATTCGATTTCTGTAACGAAAGCAGATATATTAGTTGGAATTATTTTAAAATGTGTAAAAATCCCATCTTAAAATCGTAATGAAATCACCTGACATTATCTCAAAAAACACAACGTTTTGTATACAATTCCAAGTGTACAAAAACATATAACTTCTTGTACGAAATACTAGAATTAAAGATGTTCGATGTTGTGGAGTAAACACAGAAGTATATAAAATATGAACTACGTACAGTATGTCAAGAATGAGTTTACACACAGAAAATAAATTCAATTTTTCAACTTTATGATAAAAAATACTACTTTTTATTTATGTAAATAAATTTTTTTTGACCAATTGTAGTTATTTACATTGTTTTAAAAAGGTAACATAAAATAAACTGCAAGTTCAACGCAACAGAAAGGAAAAGTACAACAAAACAAATTATCACCCCAATTTTTGAGTGTCAAGTAACTCTTTTCACAACGATTCCTGGAATTGGTTTTCGCACCAATTCAACGATGAACTGAACATTTACCGTAATCTTTGCTCTGTGTTTTTAAATTCTATGAATTAGCTGTCATTTGTCATTGAGTTATTGAATCATTTGCTGATTGAGTTTTGCTTTGTACGCATCATAAAATTGTGTTTTGTGTCAAAATTGTGTTTTTAAAATGCCAGGTAAAAGGATGTCGTTTGAAGTGGTGCAGTTGGTGTACTACAATCACCATTTGGGAAAAAGTGTGCAAGAGCTCTCGGAAATGTTCGCTGTTAAACGGAAGACAATATACAATGTCCCAAATCGAGCTGAAAACGAGGGTAGATTGGAGCCGAAAAGTGGAGGTGGTCCCAAGCCAAAAATAACTAAACGTGCAAAACGCGTAATGATGAGGAAAATCAATCAAAACCCTCGGATTTCGACCAGAGCTCTTGCGAGGGAGCTGAAGGAAGAGTGTGATATTGTTGTTTCCCATGAAACAGTACGACAGGCCATACTGCGAAACAAATACTCATCAAGAGCTGCACGTAAGAAACCGCTGCTTTCTGCGCAAAATATCGAAAAGCGTTTCTCCTTCGCTACGATGCTCATTTCTCAACCATCTGACTATTGGGACGACGTCATATTCTGATATGAGACGAAAATGATCTTGTATTACAACGATGGACCAACTAGACCGTGGCGCAAGGCATTAACATCGTTACAAAACCGCAACATCGTCCCGACTGTTAAATTTGGAAAGTTGTCTATTATGATTTGGGGGTGCATCTCAAGCAGTGGAGTAGGAGACTTAGCTTTTATAGAGACAACAATGGACGCGCAACAATATTTAAACATTTTGCGGAGTCAATTGACAAATAGTGCGAAGAAATTTGGGTTCATCAGAAACAACAAACCACATTTTAAATTTTATCAGGAAAACGATCCGAAACATAAGGCGCATATGCTGCGGATATGGCTCCTGTATAACTGCGGAAAAGTGATGGATACACCGGCCCGGAGTCCCGACTTAAGCCCCATCGAAAATTTATGGGCTCACTTAAAGAAACAGGTCGCTAAAAGACAACCGAAAAACCAAACAGCAATACTCGAAGAGTGGGAAAAGATACCGAGCAATTATGACCTGAAAAAGTTGGTTCATTCCATGAAAAAACGGCTACAATGCGTGATAGATGCTAAAGGTGGCCATACTAAATATTAAATATGTAATAAAATGAAGTTCTTAATTAATATTAACTTTAAATTATTCATTAAAGACACTTCTAATTTTTTGTGAAAAGAGTTTCTTGACAGTGAAAAAATGTAGTAGTAATTTGTTTTGTTGCACTTTTCCTTTCTGTTGCGTTGAACTTGCAGTTTATTTTATGTTACCTTTTTAAAACAATGTGAATAACCATAATTGATCAAAAAAAATTTATTCACATAAATAAAAAGGAATATTTTTGAGCATAAAGTTGAAAAATTGAATTTATTTTCTGTGTGTAAACTCATTCTTGACATACTGTATGTCAATGAAGATTTTTCCTATAACAACTGAGGAGTCAAACAGCTGTTTTAAATAGTTCCATTATTTTTCATCGTTCGGACATTTTTGTATGTAATTAAAGGCAGTTATGTTGAAGACGTGATTTAGTGTTGTATGATTACATAGAATGGGATTTGAAACTATTTGAACCGAAAATTTGGGGACAGAATTTTGGAGACCAAATAGCATCTTATCGAGATCAGTGTTTAGAAAAATGCTAGTAAATTCTACAAATTAATAATTTTCTTCTTAACACTAGAAAGACCATTGCGGTCATTTTGACGGTTTTTCATTTTTAAGTATCTGTATTTTCTTTAATACGTCTATGAACTTTTGCTTTGATGACTTTTATTTTTATATCAGGTTCTACAATTACAATTAGCCAATTCCGATGCGTACTTTTCCAGATATCAGCGGATATAATATGCAAAAAATTTGCAGGTATGGAAAACTTTCGGTCTTTCTAGTGTTAAATGTTGCTCTAAAGGATAACAATTTAAATAATTCACTTTAATTATTCTTTCCAAACTTTTTTTCTGGATTATTGTTTTCACTGGTTAAGGCGGTTACCATATAACACTTCGTTCAATAATGTGTGTGACTAACTAATTAAAACAAATTTTTTTGCCAAAATTTGTTTTTATTCATCAACATAGTTGCCATCGAGGGCGATACACCGATTATAGCGATCTTCCAACTTTTCAGTACCATTTTTTTTTTTTTGCTCCGAAGCATCGACACGTTCTGGTTTTGGTCGATTGTGAGCTCGCGCGGCACCCACTTTGCACATAGCTTTCGCATACCCAAATATTCATGAACGATATGTCCAACACATTCCTTTGATATCTTTAGAGTGTCAGCTATACAAATCAACCTCAATTTACGATCTTCCAAAATCATTTTGTGGATTTTTTTGATGTTTTCGTCCGTAACAGCCTCTTTTGGACGTCCACTGCGTTCATCGTCTTCGGTGCTCATATGGCCTGTACGGAATTTAGCAAACCACTTACGAATGGTTCTTTTTGATGGAGCAGAGTCCGAATAATGTTTTTCAAGCCATTCCTGGCATTGAACAGTATTTTTTTCATTAAAAAACAATGATAAATCAGCACACGGAATTGCTTTGAATTCATTTTTTTTTAAAACTCAAAAGTAGTGTCACTTAAAGCACTCTAACTTGTAAACTAATGGTCGGATTGACATATAATTTTGACAGTAAGCCTAAAAAGGTTCACAATTTCGAAAAAAAATATTGATTTAGTATTAGTGCCGGCATCTATGTGTCAGTCACACACATTATTGAACGATGTGTTACATATATTACTTTAAAATAAAAATGAAGTTTTTAATAAAATGAGCTCACAGCTCACATGAGCTCAGCTTTCAATAGAAAAGAATATTTCGTATACTACGAACCGATTTAAATGAATTCATCACTGTGGCACAACATTGTTTAGTACGAAAAGACCAAAAGTAATCAATGCCCCAAAACCCGGGGCGTAGCCAGAACTTGGGCATGGAGGGGGGGGAATTGTTTGGCAATTTAGTATTACATACTTTTTAAAGTAAACTAAACTTTTCAAAGAGGCAATTTTGTGGTGGTGCCACCCATATTTGACGTAGTGCATTGGAAATTTCATGAAATTTGGTTCATTGGAAGCTATTGCGTCCGAAGTAAAAGTATGTTTTG
Organism: Melieria crassipennis; assembly: GCA_963668005.1. Classification (NCBI taxonomy): domain Eukaryota; kingdom Metazoa; phylum Arthropoda; class Insecta; order Diptera; family Ulidiidae; genus Melieria; species Melieria crassipennis. Next base: position 22,588,947 of record OY764963.1, read on the forward strand.
GTCACTGGTACAAAAATTCGATGTTAATTTGCAAAGAGCAAATTTTAAGTTCTGCTTTAAAGTTGGTAAAACTTTAACCGAAACTTTTCAATTGATAAACCAAGTTTAATAGTGATGATTGTTTATCCCGTGGCAGAGTTCATGATGGGTACCGGGTTTACCAAAAAAATTGGTTTTTATTCTTTTAAATATTTAAAGGTGAAAAGGCCTTTTTGCTAGTGTGGGAACGTACATACCATACATAGTGATTGAAAATGTTAAATAATTATAGAACCCCCCAGTTCTGACACCCCCTCCCTTGGCTACGCCCCTGCCCCAAACACTCTCAACAACTGTAAAGGTTCGCACGAGTAAATGGTTTAGTGAGATCGTTTTACCTGCCAATGACGAGACAAATTTATTGTAGACATAAATAACCTTGATTTAAGTCCCGACTTGTGATCTAAGTCCCTACTTGCGATCTAAGTCAAGTCCTAGTCGAGCTAAGTTGCAAGGCTTTTTTAAAAGTGTTGCTAAGAAAAATTTAAGTCAAGATATTGGAGGAAGGTAGGCAGGTGGTATGTAGGTTGCAGTGGTTGTCTCTGCTTGAAACACACTCAGACCTGTATATATGGAATGTTCCATTCGTTTGAAATGAGTATGCAACACTGTTTCTCAACATTTCAAACGGATGTGCGAAGAGGATGAGGGGACCGACTCCAAACGGCGGTTGGCAATTGGTAGTTTTTCTTTAAGTGTTTACCCACCTTAACTGATAATCGAACCTAGAGCCTTTGGTATGGAAGACAAGACAGAGCACAACCCCCTGAATTATCAAGGCCAGCTATATTGAAGGGAATTCCTTTTAATATTCTCTCTTAACGTTTTGCTAAAACTTGATATACTTATGATACCACAAGTTTCATTCGTTTGAAATGAGTACGCAACACTGTTCTTTTTTAACATGTATTCAACAGACATTTCAAACGGATGAGCCAAGAGGATGAGAGGACCGATTCCAAACGGCGGTTGGCAGTTGCCAGTTTTTCTTTTAGTGTTTGCTACCTAAACTAGGAATCGAACCTAAAGCCTCTGGTATGAGAGACCAGAACGCTATCTACTGGATTATCGATGTCGGCTATATTGGAGGAAGTTCTCTTTAATTTTCTCTCTCAAACATTTGTCAGAATTTGATATACTAGAATGATCCAAATCTATATTATTCTAAATCTTTATGGTTCAGCGCTTTTTCGATTCTAAAGACTAGAAACAGTGAACTCAGTCGATTGGCCAATTTTAATCTGTATCAGTGATACATTAACACAACTTACCTGTGAGGTACCCACAGTTTTTCAAAGTCAACCCTTCAGATCGGAATTCTTCCATTCACTTGAACAATGCAATGAAAAGTCTGACATCGAATCTAATATACATTTAACAAAAAAGTGCATCGGCTAAACTCGATAAATCACTATCGAAGGGCATTCACCGCGGCGCATACCAACTACTGGAAAATGGTAACAAATCAAACGCCAACAGCTGCGCCCAAACCAGTAGCAAACAATAAAATAAATATTCAAATGCAACGTGCATGATTTTCTCAATGCGCTGGTCAAATTCAACGAAGCTGAAAAATGAAAAGAATTCGAAATAAGACAAAAGAACGTTGTGGTTGCATTCGACAGGGCCGCCCAAATCGACAGCGCTTTAATATTGAAATTAAAATTGTTTTTCGGCATTTGTACGCAAGCCACATGATTGTTGTTTGTTCACAACAAAGAAATTATAGATAACAACAACAATGTTGTTGAATGCTTTCAATGCATTGGCGCGTCGAAGTGTTGCTACGCCCATCACTCTTCGGGCGGCGCTCAGCTGTTGCGAGGCTTTCAAAGTCGAAAAAGCATAGAACTGAAGCACAAAGTTGCGTTTTTCCGCTTGAACTTCTTTGTCTCATTATGAATATTTTAAAGCGTATGTATGTAAGACGTCAGCGAGCAAATAAGGTCGCCTAGAAAGAGTTCTGCGAAGTGGGGAGAGAGCTGCGGCGGCAAAAGTGACAGTAGTCAACGAAAATGTGCATAAATTAAAAAAAAAAACGGTGTCGTTGTTGCTGGTGCCGTTTAAGCTAAATGTTTTTTATGTGATTTGTAAAGTTTTTTTTATATGAGATTTTTTATTCTGTTTGTGTTGTTTTGGTTTTTTGGTTTTTTTCTGGGTGAGGCGAAATATTTGGGTTGAAAAGTAAAACACGTTCACAGCTCTAACTTTCTTTTTGTTGTTGGTTTAATGTGGAAATATAGAGTTTTTGGCATTTGCCAAAAAGCGACACCAGCGACAAAAACTGGAAGTCGAAACAGTCGTCGCTTTGACCTTAACACAAGTTGTGACAATTTCACTTTTTTTCATTTAAAGAAAATAGTTGCAACTTGTTTGTTCGCTTCAAGTTATTGTTGTGTCTATTGTTTAAATACCATTGTTTTTGTTTTTTAAAGGGTCTCATTAACTCTGCTAATTATGCGATGCTATTTCTCTTATTAATTTTAATTAATTTTCCCCAAAGTCAATAAACTATATCAGCAGCTGAAGACTTGAAATATTTACTAAAAATAATTAATCATAAAATTTCAGAGTCGTAAACCCACTTACGTAACGGCCACAGCTGAAAATTGCACAAAATTAGTGAGTAATTTTAAAATATATATATTTTTTCTCATTTTCCCTACACAACTCTAATCAGCAAATTAACTTTTACACAGTTTTAACAGTCCGTCCAATAAGTGATCGCATACGTGCTTTCACAAAAAATACACCAATTTAAATTGTTCGGCCGTGGCATCACCCACCCACCCTCAGCAGCCGCGCAATTATTTCCTTAATCACACAAAGTCCACTCAATTTATGAAATAATTTCAACATTGATTGTTGTGTTATTGTTGTGGCGGGCGGCACACTTGCGCCATAACTTTTGCGAAATTTAATTGAATTTAGTCATTGGATGCAACGCAATATGTCACCCGACAGACATCGTCTCAATAAAAATTTATTGCATTTTCTACCCAACAACAAAAACATCAACAACAATTGCTTACTTTTAACCACAAAGCGATGCCGAAAAGAGATTCGAGAGCGCCACAGAAATGCTCGAATAAATTTCAGTAAAAGTGCGCATCTGCTTAACGCCGAATGGAAAAATGATATGCAAATCTCTTTTAACGAAAATTCAAAAACTCCAAAGCCACTGCAACTTGAGGCCCTGCAGGTCATTGCTGTCTGTGCGCAAACAAGTTTTTACTATAAAAAAAAAAATACCTATTGAATACTCGAATGGTTTCGCTCAAAGTTGCTCTATGCTGCAGAAAATGCGTTATTTATTTATAATTTTTTTATTATTCAAAGTTTTTGTGTGCTTCACTTTCCATTTTCGATTGTGCAGCGCTTTCAGTGAGTACTTAAGGGCATGAAAACAAATTTAAATAAAAAGTGCACATTTTCAAATTGGAAGCATTCAATGGCTCGACTGGCTATGAATGTTTTGTTGTTCCTATGCGCCGCTTAGTCATCAGTTGACGAACGGCGACAGCCAGTTGGCCTGTCTAGACCTAAAATGAATTTTATTGTTCGGGGAATGCCACTAAGTTTTGTATGTATGACATAAATACGCACAAATGTATTTACATGCATATGTACGTATTTTTGTATGTATGATGATGAATTTCGGCCCACTGTTTTATTTTTGGTCTGTCAACCGCACACACGCGGCGCTGATGCTGCATGTGTCAATAAATGAATTTGTTGTTGTAGCGCTTTGAAATTGTGATCATTTCATTGCGCGATAGTCAATGGAGGCGCACATTTGGCAGGCAATGATCTTGAAATTGTTGCGGTTTTCATGATTTCTTCGAGTGTCCATCCAAATATGTGCAATTTGGTTTTTTTTTCATCTCAAATACGAAGAATCTGTTTGCCCAGAAATGTTGAAAATTAATTCGACTGGCTGCAAATATGGAAGATGCACTCGATCCTTATAAATCGCAATGCTGATTCATCTGTTTAAAAAATGTTAAATATCTATTAAAAAATATGATCGAAACAACTTTGAGACATTTTCATATTTATTTCAATACCTGTAGATATGCGGAAGTGTACTTGAAATCTATATGTTTAACTGTTTACTCATATCTATAAATCAATCTACGAGAAGAAGAAAAAATCAAATGGATCGTTAAGTCTTCAGATATAGAACTACGTTTATTTACTTGAAGGCATAGAACAATGTATTCGTATCTCAATTACTCAACCTTTTCAATACCATTTATGGTTTACTTACGCCAACCAAATTAAAAAGCATTTAAATATTTTAAACTTTAAAAATTGTACTAAAATCCTGTAGCTCCGTTTGATAACAAACTGGTTTATAAAATGTTTTTGCGATATATTTTGTATTATAATGTTGATGCAATGAAAATCTGAAAAATTTGGAAAAATGCAGGGTAAAGTCTTAACCCTTTCGACCCCAAAGTTGCCTGAGAGCAATTTCACCTATTTGTCATCTTACAGCAAAAGCTACGATTGATTTATGGGTTTAATTTAAGTAGGCACCAACAAATTAATATTTTTTGAAGTGAATTCAAAGCAAATTACAAAATTTGTAATGTTATCCCCAAAATAATTTCCAATAATTTGCAGCGATATTAGAGAAAGTTTGTGTTCTAATTGAAGTCTACGAATTGGGCGCGTTTGATCAAAACCCTGTTTCTTTAATAATGGTTAAATGAAATCAAAAAGTGATAATTTTGTATTTTTCCAAAAACATTAAGTAATTGTTCTGTAATTAAAAAAATATTGATACAAAATTTATTTAACCCGTTTTAAGCTAAAATTGTTCAAAAGTAAACTAGCTCTAGAACTCTAACAAAGAAGCGTGGCGACTTCAAATGTCGTGTGCACATTTCTTAGGCGAGTGTTTCATGATTTAAATACTAAAAAGTAATATCGAGACAAAGGGTGAAATTCGGGGTCGAAAGCCTTAAGTAAGAATCGAATGCTGAGCTACTTGATGACTTATGCGGTTGGAATACTAAACTAAGCAAAAAAGAAAGTAGTTTAATTCTTAAAATTCTAGACATACACAATCTCTTACCTCAATATCATAGATATATCTGATTATTAAACCACAGATAACTCATCAAGTTGATGTCTCGCGAAGAAGGAAACAATGTGTTATCTGTGATGATCTAAAAAGTTTCAGGATTGGTTCTACTAATTTTAGAGATGGCAGAGAAAGCAGGTCACTTTACACACGTACATATATACGTACGATAGGCACAGGCAGAAGTAAACTCCCGACCTAATAAATATCTACCACAGGAGGTGTATCGTCTGACAGTAAGAAGGGTATAGTGGGTGAAGGTCTCACACTACCACAGGGCTTTCAATGCTTTCCTCCTCAATAAAAAAAGGCGAAGTAAGGCCGCACTTTTCCAAGCTATTTAATGCCAGTGATGAATTTTGTACCCGGAAGCGCTGGATGTGCTCTCCTACGATTCAGGAGACCACTAAGAACTGATACAGTGTAGATGATAATGTTACGCCCCAAAGCCCAGAAGCTTTTTGGTCCTCTTATGATTTAATTTAGGTCTGGTTTCCCTGGAGACCCTGCGAGGCGAAGATATGCCTTTTTTCATATATAAAAACGTATAGAAAAATGTGCCTACTCGTAGTTCCCGAAAGTCTCATTTTACTGCCTACAGTTTTGAAAAAGTTATATATGAATCTTACAAATATAGCCAAAACCTTCAAGATGTTTATACTTATTAATAATTTTTGCTCTGTGTTGTCCCACTTTTGTCAAAAACTTCAAAAACTTGTATACTAATTAACCACTCAAAATACACTCACACATATAGACATTCACTCTAACCTAACTTAACCTTTAGTACAGTGGCGGATTCAGGGGGGTTTGGGGGTTGAAACCCCCCGAAATATTAGGATGGACTTTAAAACTACATACAAAATAAAAGGCTTTTTTTTGGCTTTTTATGAGTATTAAAGAATTACTTTTTGAAACCCCCCCGAAATATTTTTCTGAATCTGCCACTGCTTTGGTATAATTAAAAATATATATTATTGACATTTTACTCATTTACCGATTTTTCGTCATAGTTCGCAGATCTCATTCTAACTTGTTGACTTTTCCCTCACGAATTCTGTCATCTGTCATTTGTCTCCGCATATGTCTGATCTGCTTGCTTAACGAGCTCTCCTCCATTTTCAGCCATTTATTTTTGGATTTCTTTGCCTGTTTGTTCAACTGCCTTGCCTGTCAATACATTCACTCACTGTTTCACTAACACAGCACAAACGTATAAATCTTTTGCTTCTCAGAAATTCCCACTGCAAACAGCCATCAATCTGCCCACTCAACTCCACCCCGTCAACCAGAAAAAGTCGCCGTCAAAAGCTATAAAATAAGCACTAAATTTTGTGCACTCACCACACATTGCAACCATTCGAGTTTAGATGTTAAAAAAGAAAAATTTTTTAATATTAAAAAAAAAGAAAATTATATCAGCTGGAAGGGTGAAAAATAATTATGTGTTAACTTGTTTGATGGCGCATGAATCTTAAAATTTGGTTTTTGCCTCATTTTGAAAATGTTATTAAATGAAAAAATGGAGCATGAATGTAAAAAAGAATGTGTGACACATTTAAAAAACATGGCATTCATTAATTTAGTTGTTCAACTATTTTGAAGAGTGTAAAATTCATTTCAGCTCAAGCGAATAGCGGGGTTTCAGAAATTTTGAACCAGCTATGATTAAAACGCGGATACCCGGTAATCAAAAATTGTACTTTATGGAACTCTTTCTTCTTTCTTCTTTTTCTTCTTCTTCTTTTTTCAATTATTTTTATTAGGTATTATTATTATATAAAAAATATTATTATTTTTATTATTCTTCTTTCAATGAACTCCATTTAATTTGCCTTTGAAATGGAAAAAGGGTCTTCTTCTGAGCTTTGAGTGTGTATCCGAAAATCTCCTTTCCACACATTTAAATATTTTCTGATTAATCAGCTCAGCGTGTACTATAGAAAACTTCAAACCTCCACACCAACCAAATTTTTAAAACATGAATTGCACAAAGAATGTTGTAACATATTGAACAGCTCACAGAAATTCTGGCCCCTCAATTAAAGCAACTAACACAAAAATTATTGGGCGCTAAAAATAGAATGCGCCCCTCCTCCTTCCACTTTACAATGCTCGAAATAGCAAAAATACCAAAGTACTCGTGGCAAGACAAAGCAGAATATTACAACCGCACACAAAAATGTGACAAACTCATAAAACACAAAAAAACTAAAAAACAACTTTTATAAAAAATACAAATTTATATATAAAATTGAAAACATATAATTTTCTCATGTAAAATGAAGAAAACATGAAAATTCCACTCTCCCAAAAAAAAATTGCTTGACAACTGCAGACGCAGCTTAAATATCGCCTACGTTGCGTCTGCAATTCTTCCTGGTCGCATTTTGTGGGTCAAATTTGTGGAAATGGTTTTTTGTCGTTTCGCCAAGACTTGTGCAGAATTTTCGCTTTTTATATATTTTCGCAAAGTGCGGTGCAGCAACGAAACCGCAACGGCACACTGAACGCATGAGCGAGTTGGCAGCACTCGAGGCCGGCAGCCAGTGTGGCCAGCGGCCGCCTAATGAGCGTCGGGGTGAGGGCGAGGCAGTGGGAGTGGTGTGTGTGTGTGTGTGTGGGAGGTGAAGGAACTCCAGGTGAAGACAGGAAAGGTGCCACAGAGAGGAGCGGACGAGAACTAGAAGAGGAACAGCGCAAATAAAAGAAATCAAAGTAACATATAATTTTTGCCAATGCCCAAAAATTTCTCCTCCAAACCATTTTTCTTTTTTGCAATTACTTGCACATTTTATGTGAATCGTACGTTATTTGAACATTTTTTTGCAAGCACATAAAAGTGCTAAACACAATTTGTGAGGTTTCCATGTGGTTGCTGCTTACATGTTTAGCGAAAATTAGGCTCTAATTTGTCTATTGTTGTAATTAGAAACGTTAACGACTGGTGAAAAAATTGCAATTTCAACGCAATTTCAATGAGGTGTGAAAATTTTCTCCTAGCTATGCATTTTTGTTTTGGTTTTACTATTGTTTGTTGCTTTCTTTATGTTTTAGTACTTTGTGCTTTTCACGCGAAACATTCAATATGGCAATTTTGATTTAAAGAAACATTGGAGACTTAAGAAAACGTCAAGCAAATGGCACGAAAAATCAGTAGAATCGGTAGACCATTTATGTTGTAAGGAAAGCGTGATGAAACATCACTGATACAAATGCTTAGGAAAGCATATCAGCTCTCTTTCAATCTGATCCCTACGGTATTCATAAAATTTTAGCAAACAACCGAGAAAGGCTCTATAGATCAAACTCTCTCTTTGCTCTTTGATCCACTTCAGGTTAGCCTTCCATGAGTGAAACTTGCGTTTAAAACTTGAAAAAATTAGTTACTACTGAGTGAGTCTCGCTAGAGGTGAATAAATTTGAAGTATTAAATATTTATTTATTTATTTATTTATTACACTTTAGCCAAATATACCTACATTAAGACTTGCTGACTAACAGATATTAATTATAACGATGATCTTAATTTAATGAGAACGTCGTTTTTAGGCAGGGTGATTTTTTAAGAGCCTTCGGATTTGATTTAAAAAAAAACATACAATTTAGAGAAGTGTATTTAATCTTATTTGAGTCGATAGAACGATCTATATAAATATGTATTAAGTAAAAAATATATAAAATACAGCATACAACAATTCAATTAATTGAATTGCAATTGAAATTGAATTGAGTTGAATTGAACCAAGTGCAACTAAATTGAACTACATTGAATTAATTTGAGCTACATTGAAGTATATTGAATTAATGATTTGAATGGAATAAAATGCAAATAAATTGAATAAAATTGTATTAAAATGAATTGAATTCAATTTAATCAAAATTGAAGTTAATTGAACTACATTTAATTAAATTTAATGAAAATCAACGAAATTGATTTAAATTAAAAAAGTATTAACTGAATTGAAATGAGTTGAATTGGTTTAATTAAAGATTCGTCGAATTAAAGATTCAAATGATTTGATTTAATTAAATTCATTTAAATTAAAATTCATTTAGTTAAATTGATTAACATTCAAATAAAAAAGATGAACTAAATTGAATCAAATTTAATATTTAATGAACTTGAATTGAATCAAAATGAGCTGAATTGATCTGATTTGATTCAAATTGATTTGATTTAATTTGATTTGATTTGACTTAATTTTATTCAATTTGATTTGATTAATTTGACTTAATTTAATTTAATTTGGTTTGAATTGATTTCGTTTGGTTTAATTTGATTCAAATTGATTTGATTTGACTTGATTTCCGATGATTAAGTTGGGATGAGTACAATGAATTAAATTGAGCTAAATTGAACTAAATTGGATTAAACTGAATAAAAATCAATTAAAATAAATAAAATCTAATTAAAATTAATTGAGTGTAATTGAATTACATTTAATTGCATTTAGATGAACTAAATTGAATTAAATTGAGTGAATTTGAACTAAATTGAATCAGTTTTAAGGGACTTAATTAAACCGAATTGAGTTGAATTGATTTGATTTAAATTTATTTCATAGGATTTAAGTTGATTTGATCTGGTTTGACTGATGAACTAAATTGAACTAAATTAATAATAATGATATTAATAAAAATAATATTTAAAAAAATTGAATTAATTCGATTTGAGTTGCATTGATCTGATTGGATTTAAATTGATTCGAGTTGATTTAAATTTATTTGATTTGATCTAAATAGATGTGATTTAAATTGATTTGACAGGATTTAATTTAAACTGATTTAATTTCATTGTATTGAATTGAGTTGAATTTAATTGAATTTAATTTAATTGATTTTTTAAATTGAACTGATTTTACTTGAATTAAAATAAACTAAATTGAATTACATTGAGTCAAGTTCAACTAAATTGAATAATATTTAATGAAATTTAATTAAACGGAATTGAGTTGAATTGATTTGATTTAATTTAAAATTATTTGATTGGACTTAACTTTATTTGATCTGGTTTGATTTCAATTGATGGATTTAGTTTCGTTTAATTTTATTTAAATAGAGTTGATTTGAGTTGATCCAAGTTGAACTAAATTCAACTGCATTCAATTAAATTCAGCGAAATTGAACTACATTGAATAAAACTAAATGGAATTAGTTTGATTAAATTTAATTAAATTGAATTTAATTACATTGAATTGAATTTAATTTAATTAAACTAAATTGAATTGAACTGAATTAAATCGAATCCAATTGGTTTGATTTTATTTCCTTGGATTAGTTTGATTTGAATTGGTTTCACTTAACTTGAATGTAATTGAACTGAATAAAACGGCATGGACCGAATTTGGATTGAATGAAACAAAGTAATTTATTTTATTAAATAAATGATAAGACATCTTTTTTGTAGTCAATATTTGTGGACTTTAGTACCACCAACTCGAACCCTGATACATTCTATTCCCTTTCAGCTTCTACTCCTTTCATGTTCTCAACATTCTAAAAATTGCTCAATTGCACTGTCGCGCATATCACATTTGTTTCCAATAAAAAATCCATTGTCAACATTTCTAACTAGTGCGTACAAGTCATTGTTAACATCAACATTAACAACAACATTAACAAAAAACCACAACGATTTATTCAGTGTGCCAGTAATTTGAAGCTTCAATGTCACTTTGTGTATTTTAGTTGAAAGTAAGAAAAGATGTATAAAAAACAAACTTGTAAAACAAAAACAGAAACATGAATTCGATATATGTGTGCTCGAGTATTTTTATTATTATTTTAAATAAACCAGCAACAACAACAACAACTTACATTACTAATGCAAACAAAAGCCACAAAACCACTTCGTAAAACCACAAAAGACGCTCCAAATATGCAGAAGAGCCAACAGCAACAAAACGCAAAAAAAATCAAAACAGCCACAACAACAACCACAACACAATCAACAACCAAACAACAAACGCAAAAAGGCAAACACACACAAAACCCATAAACCTACGATTGCCGCTGCGGTTATTTAATACGCGGACGCGTTTGCCTTTTCTTGTGGTTGATATTTTTTCGCTTTGTTGTTGTACAACAAACTTTTCTGCAACTTGTAACTCACTCCGACGGCCATCGTACACATCCAGCATTGCTTACACTGTGTGCCTCTGCTTTTTGACTTTGCCGGTTTTTGCTTTTCTCTCGTCATTTCGTTTGCGAAAAACGCAAAACTCGAAAATCAACTTTTCATTCTCAAGCCAATCTTGCACACACACACACGCACACACACACACGCACACGCCAAGCGCCGCGCCACACATCGACCTGACCAAGTCTTAAGTAGTTTTTAATTAAATTCTTAACGCATTTAAATTATAATTAAACTGACTTTTGAACAAGTTGTGGCCGGCCGGCAACGCACCGCAGCGAATTGGCTAACCACACATTCGGTTTCGGCATTGCGCCGACGCGACTGCAGCGGCCGCTACTGGGTTGAAGTGCTCGTGTGTGCGTTCTTGTTGCGATTTTAATTGTCGCCTTGACTATGGCTGCTGGAAGTGATAGCATTGGCGGGTTTCACAATTCGTTACAACTGCTTTGCTAAGAGAAGAAAACATTTTGGCGGCTGATTAACCACAGTTTTGAGTAATTTCCTGCAAGAAGAGCCACAAATCGGGAATCCCATGTGAAATGATATTATTTCTGCACTTGTGACAAGTTTTTAATCGCTTCTATCGCTTGAAATCAGCATAAAGCTGTAGGTTCCATTTCTTCAATGTATAAAGTCGCTCGATCCGAGTCTTCACTTGCAGCTGTTGTGTCAGTTTTTTTTCAGATCCAGCTAACGATTTCTCGCTACAGCCTATTTATCCTTTCAATTGACAGTTCCGTGTCTATAAAACCAATTCTTGGGAATTGGCTTTATACCATGTTTCATGTTATGTTCTAATTAAAAAGAATTGTCCCAAAATTTTGTATGTTTTGAGTCGGGAACTCGTTGCTGTGGCCCATTTAATTGCCGCTTCTAGCTAGGTTAGGACCTCTCCACTGACGTTTCATCTTTAATTTTTCTAACAACAAAGTTGGCAATAAGTTACATTTTAATGTAAAACTTACATTAAGCCATAAAAAAGGTTCGTAATATTCGTCGCCAAAGCTATTATTTTTCAAATCAAATCAATCAATCAATTTTACAAATTTAATTCAGCTTCATTAACTATATTATTATTAAATTTAATTCAATGTAGTTTAACTCAATTCAATTCAATTCCTTTCAAAAGCCATGGGCCATTTTCTATTTTAGTTTCACCACGACGCACAGTGATTCGACTCCATACAACCGCGGGACAAAATTAGAAGGTGTGGTCCGTTCTTCATAAAATTTGGTATACTAGTTAATCATGGTCTGCTGAATTGAAATCTCCATTTGGGTTTTCTTAAACTGTTGTAGTTTGGCAATGCCTGACGCTTAATTTTTCAAATTTCGTCATTTTTGGAATAGCACCAAATGTGTTGGCTAGATTTTTCAGATTTTACATTTAATCGGTAACGTCAACATTGATTATTCCATAGAGTAACAGAAATTGTATCGGGACCCTCTGGTTTTGCAATAAAAACGATAATAATAGATGCATGTTTTGCATTTTTGCAGATTTTATCATTTTGCGTGCTAATTGCATACTTTTAGGCATAAATAAAATAAATTTTGTCGAAAAATACGTGTTAAGACCACTTTTCAATTTGAATTATTTTCTGAGATCGGAAGATATCGGAGGATATAATTACATTATCCGACAAAGAAAGAATGCTTCTTAAAATAAAAAAAATCCAGGAACATACTTTCACATACTTTTTAGATATTTTCGTCTAAATTTTGCCAATTTTCAGATTTTTAACTTAGAAAAATATTTTGATTTAAAAGTGAAGTAAAAGCCTACGCTTTCCAAATTTTGGGAAAATATGAAAAGCGAAAATGGCCACATCATTTCTTATTCTATATTGAAAGTTTAAGCAACGTCGTGCCAATCAATTATTTTTAAAATTTTTTGTACTCAATAGACTAAAAAACAGAAAATATGAGTTTAATTTCTTTTGTGAAAAAAGTTTCAACTTTGAGCTGCTTTTGCACAGACACTAATGGATTTTTTGCACAGATTTTTTGGGGTTGTCTTAGTTGGAGTTTTTTCTTTCAAATGACATCAAAATCGTTTGATTCTGAGACCATAAATTTTTTGAATTTTGTCTATGGAACGAATCACTGTGCGACGTATAGATTTAACGCGGCCTTACATCGAATATTGATAAAGTAAAAGGATTTCTCGAATTCTTTGGATTCTTAAAAAAAGTTCTCTTTCCTAATTTCAATTTTACTTTAAAGCTTCAAGTTATCATTTATTTGTTAGTTAGTCTATCAGAACGACTGTGCAAAGACTAAATTAAAATAAATTAATAAATAATAGGGGTATTCACACCGAGCTCGTTACTTTGTTAGTTCGCTACTCGGTAGTTGTGTACGTGTTTTTTGTTTTTATGATGATTTATTTGATTTATTTGATTCTTTAAAAAAACTACCGAGTACCGAACTTACAAAGTAACGAGCTCGGTGTGAATACGTCTAAAGTATGGACCAAAATTTCGATAATTTGCTAGTCCACTGTCATAAGGTCCATAGTGGGAATAATAGTTGGTTGAGTAATGGAATGGAATGGGTAGGAGGAATAACCCCGGATGGAATAAATGAAGAGCTTCAGTTCATAAAAGTGTTTTACACGCACTTTCTTCTCTGCAGCTTCTACAAAACGAATTCTGGTTGATCCTCAACCTCGCCGCATGTATACCAACTGACCACATCATATACACTTTCCCATGCCGATCACTCATCCTTTTGAAAGCAACAAAACTTGGCTCAAAATGTACTCTCAGTTTTTCTCACATTTTTCGTCTACTTTTTTCCCATTTATATGTAAAAATGTGAGATTATAAAAATAGGTCAGTCTTGTCAAAATAAAATAATTCCAATTGTTTTAAGTCTCATCTATGACATTTGTATTTTATCGCATTTCAGCTCATAAAATCTATAAAATGAGGCATTAAGTTTCCCTTCGCCCACCATCGAAATGTTTTTGTTTTTCAAATTCAATTAAATCGGCCATTAGGCGCGCAGCCTACACACTTTTACGCACATTCCAAGCCGTGTAAAAACATGACTTGCCTTTCAGCCACTTCTCACTCCACTTGCCACCTAAATAAATAACAAAAACAAATTAATGGATAAATGCGAGAAGAAACGCGTCTGTAGAGCTGTGGAAGACGTGATGGAAAATTTCCTCTTGCTTTTAGAAAATCACATTAAAACTGAAATCAACATTTCAACAACAATGCAACGAACAACACTTGAACAACCTTTTAACCCCTGACAGCCGGAGACTGCAGCATGCGGGACGCGACTGCAGCCAGCGCCGAGGTTACCGGTAACTGTGTTGCACGCAGGTTGTGGGCTGCTACTTTTAATTGTTGTTGCTATTGTTGTTGTGTGCTTTAGTAATTTCCATTGTCTATCAACAGCTCGACGATTCAGTCGCTGCTGCGGTCAGCAAAGCGAGAAAACGCTGCAATAAAACCGATTTTGACTTGGAAAAAAATCAGACTGCGACCTTTGCTGGCCGCACACCGTTCGACACGTCAAATGCGCAGCGGGATCGCTGCCATCGTTTGCGGTTTGCGCAGCAATGCTTTTCGAGAAATTTATATTTGAAGCGAAGAGTTTCGTCTCTTCTTCTCTGCGCTGCTCTTTCATAATTTTCTTGAAATATTTTTTACCCATCACTGTTTTTTTGTTTTAATTTGCTTATTGTTGTTGTTGGCTACTTTAGATTTGTTGTGGCTGTTTTTATTGTTGCTATAATTTTATACCGAAGCAGCAGCAGCAGTCGAGTAGATCGGCTCATTAAGTTGACGGCGTTGGATGCTGCTGGCGACGGTGCCGCTAGTGTTGAGGCTATAGTTGTTGTTGTTGTTGGTGCTGCTGTTCGTGGTGGTGGCGGCTATGGTTATGTGGCAACACATGCGCGCCTGTGTGGCGGCCGCTGTCTGTTGTGCGCCGCTCTCGAGTGCCGTGGGGGGCCACGGTGTAGAAATCAAAGAAAGCTACAAAGAAGCATGGAAGAATTTTTAAAAATTAAAAGAAATGAAATTAAATGAAAACAAAATAAAAGTACAAAAAAATGAAGCGCCTGTTAGATGCGATCATCGGCACACCGCACCAGCCAGCAGCCACCAACCGCCAACCAGCGACTTCGAGTGCGCTCTTTCGCTCACTTCGGCTTCGTGCGGCTTTGGACAGTAATGTGGCGTAAACGTGCCGCTGAAATGGTGTTGTTAATTTGATTTTCATTTGCTGTTTTGTGGTAAATGCTCTTGTGGTTGTTGTTGTTGTTTAGATAATATTAGACTAGTGCTCATCTTCCCATACAAAACAAGTTGCCTCGAGTTAACATCGTAAAATGACTAAAAATTAAAGAAAATGCTTTTCGTTTTGACGAACGCCAACAACAAACGACTACTTAAAAGTGCGGCTTACACTTGTAATTAAGTGTAATCTTGTTTACTTAAGCCGTAGCGCTTTCAAGTGCCCTCCAGTGTGTTTAAATTTGGGTGCAACGTTTGTTTGAATGCAAAGTTAGTTGTCTGTGCTTTATGGGCAAATATACCTTTCACTCTTGATGCATTTGTGTTGAAGTCCTCTAAACCTATGATCCTAATACAAATTTGTGGTACTTGC
Organism: Melieria crassipennis; assembly: GCA_963668005.1. Taxonomy (NCBI): domain Eukaryota; kingdom Metazoa; phylum Arthropoda; class Insecta; order Diptera; family Ulidiidae; genus Melieria; species Melieria crassipennis. The sequence goes on from OY764963.1 coordinate 22,604,852, forward strand.
TATTCAAGACGTGTATAAGCTTCTTTACTAGCAGGTATTCGCCTAAGTGGCAATGACTTCAGCAGCCAAAGTAGGCTTCGAACTTAAGATCGCTCACTCATTGAACCAATTTGAGCTTCTCACGAAGCCTAGTAGACTGTAACCCAGCTAGACTCTCTAGACTGTCAAAGAAGAAGCTGTCCAGGTGAGCCTTCCTTCTTCTAAATAATGCCTAACAAGTACATAGAAGGTCCTATCAGCTAGAAGTCCTATCAGCTGGATCTCCTAGAATGTCAAAGAAGAAGTTAAAGGAACTTCTTGCTTCTTCTTCTGCTTCTTGTTGCTTGCTTTGCACGCAAGTTTGAAGTCAATGCGCCCATTAAATCAAGTTCTTTTTAACCCTTTGTTGATTTTGTCAGATTTTTATGAAAAAATACTTATCTAATTATTTCTCATTTCAGATTTTGATTTAAAAAAAAAGTGAAAACACATATCGAATTATTTCGCATGTTAACCCTTTCGCTACAGGTTTTTACTGGGGAAAGTTAAAATGTTAAATTTTAAGTCTTAGGCTTCTATGTGGTTATATTAGCAACATTCCATAAGAAATTTCTAATTTTTATACTCGGACCCTGTATTTTAGAGTGTTTTTCTATAAGAGCAACCACATCGTTGTGGCTGTAATAATTACTTAACCCTTTCGACCCCGAATTTTACCCTGTGTCTCGATATTACTTTTTGGTATTTAAAACATGACACACTCGCCTAAGAAGTCTGCACACGATATTTGAAGTCGCCACGCCTCTTTTTTAGAGTTCAAGAGCTAGTTTACTTTTGAAGAATTTTAGCTTAAAACGGGTTAAATAAATTTTGTATCAATATGTTTTAAATACAGAAAACTTATTTAATATATATGGAAAAATACAAAATTATCAAAATTATTGAATTTATTTAACCATTATTAAAGAAACAGGGTTTTGATGAAACGCGCCCAATTCGTAGACTTCAATTAGAACACAAACTTTCCCTGATATTATTGCAAATTATTGGAAATTATTTGGGGATAACAGTAAAATTTTTGTAATTTGCTTTGAATTCACTTCTAAAAATATTTATTTGTTTTTGCAAGAGACCGCAGGTCAAGAAAATGAAAATAGCGGGACTTAGAAGTATATAAGTACAATGTTGCCTATAGGCAACATCGGGCATGAGAGTGTTAAACATAAATCTTTTTACGCATAACGAAAATTTGAATATTTCTTCATTTACTTCAGCCAAAATTAAAAAAAAGGAAGTATCTTAATTGAAAGAAAACTTCAAATTAAAAAGTTCTTTAATTTTGTCTGCTTCTTCCTTTACTACAAGGTGCAACCCAAAGTAAACAGGACTTTTATAAAATAAAGAAAACGGATGATTATTTTTGTATAATTCTTTTTATTTATTCAAAATACTCTCCTTCAGCTTCGATACAACGTTTTGCACGGTCCAAAAGCATTTGGAATGAGTGTTTTAGGTCATCGGCCGGCATCGCCTTCAGAATGTTGGTACAAGCCTTTTGGATGTCCTCAACGTCCTTATAACGGTTTCCTTTCATCGGCAAATGCAACTGACCGAATAAGTAGAAGTCACAGGGAGCCATATCAGGCGAATACGGTGAATGATTGATGGTAAAAATGCGATTTTTGGTCAAATAATCGGTCGTAACTAGGGCTCTGTGAGCCGGTGCATTATCATGCAATAAACGCCAACTTCCTTCCTCGCGATATTCTGGCCGAATACGACGAATGCGATGCACCAAACGCTTCAAAACTTCAACATAAAACAAAGCGTTAATTGTTTTTCCCGGTGGAACAAACTCTCGATGAATTATTCCCTTTGAATCGTAGAAACAAATGAGATGAGTTTTGATTTTTGACTTCTCACGGCGGGTTTTTTTCGGATTTGGCTCATCTGGGTGCTTCCATTCGGCACTTTGACGCTTTGTTTCGGGATCATATTGAAAGCACCACGTTTCGTCACCGGTTACGATGTTGAACAAGAAATTTGGATCACGTCTGGCTTCCCGAACGATGTCTTTTGCGTGCTCAATTCTCTGCGCTTTTTGGTCGTCGGTTAAAGTGTGCGGAATGAAGCGAGAACACACTTTACGGAGACCCAAATGTTCGGTTAAAATGCGATCAATTGATGTTTTGGAGATGTTCAATTCCATTTCCATCAATTCCAATGATGATTTTGGCTGCATTTTGATAAAATCACACACAGTTTTGATGGCATCGTCAGTAATCACAAATTTCGACTGGCCGACGTGTTCGTCGTCATTCAAGTCTTCACGACCATTCTTGAATCGATTCAACCACTCATTAACACGGCCACGGGATAAACAATCATCACCATAAACTTGCTTTAACAATTTAAACGTTTCGGTAAAAGTTTTACCAAGTTTAAAACAGAACTTAATATTAGCTCTTTGTTCGATCGACATTCTCGTACCAAAGTTAAAAACATACTGTCACATTGAGCGGGATATTTCGGCGTCTACTAGACCAAATGTCATGAAATTTAGACAGTATGTGAATGAAAGATGTACCTTTCCAACGCATGTCCTCACACATAGATGGCGCCACCAGAAACGTCCCTATTGCAAAAGTCCTGTTTACTTTGGGACGCACCTTGTATGTCAAGATATAACATTAAAAAACGTGTATACTTCTCTTCTTTAAACTTAAATATTCAGTTTATTAATTTCGTATTTTTCCTAAAACTTCAAACTATTCTAGAGACCAACAAAAAATGTATTCTTCCAACCATAGAGGATGCAGACGTCCACAAAGTAGCATGTTGCCATATGGTAACAAAATAGCGAAAGGGTTAAGTGCTGTCACTAAGTTTAAAGGCAAAAAGCCCGTAAAATCTTGTTTCTTTATACAAACTTTAAACCCTTGGTTCACCACGTTCAATTTTGATTTTAAAAAAAATTCAAAACACGTATCGAATTATTTCTTACCAAAAGTACTTTCACAGTTTCTCTATTTTCACAGTTTCTCCATATAAACTTTTAACCCTTCGCGGACCCCTTCAGTTTTTATGTTCGAAAAAATTCAAAACACGTATAGAATTTTTTCTTACTAAAAGTACTTTCACCAAGTTTGAAGTCAAAAGGCGTAAAAAATCATATTTATTCATACAAACTTTCAACCCTTGGTTCACCCGTTTAAGTTTTGATTTTCAAAAAAAATTAGAAACACGTGTTTTCCGCATACTTTGATGTCAATAGGCCAATCAGTTCAGGGTTTTTTCGAAGTCTCCGTATACAAACCTTAACCTTTGGTTCGCCTCGTTAAATTTTGATTTTCGAAAAATTGAAAAATACGTGTCGAATTATTTTTGATTTTTTCATTCACCAAATTTGAAATCAATAGATCCATTAAATCGCATTTCTTCATACAACACCTTAGCCCATGTTTTGCCCTTTTAGACCGCGAATTCCAAAAAATGCCGTCTTAACGAAGGTTCATTTTTCAAGATGTACTTACTGTTCAAATAGGCGATGATGAATCAGTCAGTCAGTCAGGACAAACTAAGTATTATATGTATAGATAATGCAGGACAAGTACAAAGAAGGTGAAGTGCATTTTCTTCCTCTTCTCTTCTTTTCTCTTCATGATTCTACTCTTTTCCCTTTTGCTTGGAGTTTCCTTCAAAATTTACCTGCACTTATCTATTCTAGTCATATGTTTATGAACAAAGTAGATCTCCGTGAAGATATCCTGATGTGACGCAAAAGAAGAAGAAAAGGATGATTCGGTAAAATAGGCCTACAAGATATACTTAGTAATGATGTTCGGAGTAACTTGTGTGAATTGTTGACTTTCTCGTACAAACTCAAACTCTTACGTCAAGAAAACTTAGACCTCACAATTGAAATTAACATAAAGTTAATTTTATCATCATTACTCATCATAATTGAAATTAACTTTATGTTAACTTTATGTTAACTTTATGTTAATTTCATTTATGAGATAACGAAAGAAAATACGTGTGTGTAATGTAATGTGTAATTGTATTCATGTAAGAGCGAAAGTGAAAAGTCAGTAAGTAAAAAAATTAAAATGAGTAAGATAAGGTACGGCAGCCGCCGTAGCTCAGCTGGCTAGTGCGTTGGGCCGCGAGTCACATGCGACACTCGCAATGCAACAATTTTTCTTTCGGCGGCTGTCCTCTCAGCAGGAAATGGCAAACCTCTGAGAGTAAAAATTGCCTATGAAAAAGCTCCCAACTCGCCGTTCGGAATCGGCATAAAACTGTAGGTCCCTCCCAACCTTGAAAAATTGACACGCACACCATGGATGGTTGCGGGTAGCTAGGCCTTAGTCTCGTAATCGGGCTGTCGTGCCAGTCAAGAAGAAGAAGAAGAAGAAGATAACCAATACCAAATATGTATGTGAGTAAGAGAAAGTATAAGAGAATCGTATAGAGTAGGGCTTATAGGTAGTAGATAAGTACAGTTGGTAAGGTTAGGTTACAGAAGGGACATGCATTCCCACTCGAAGACTGTGTTGAGTCTATTGTGATTTCCTTCATTTTGGTTCCAATGTCCTTCTCTGTCTGTTGGGTTTCCTGTAGCTTCTGGCGGGATCATTTGGCATCTGGCGGGATCATTTATATCCACAGGTTGGACTCGGACCTTTACGCACTTTAACGGCAAGATATCCATACGCTAAGAAGCTCCGACACACCAACTCTCCGAGAAGATATTGCCAGGTGGAAGAAGATATCAACAGGTTAAGGAAACTCTGACTTATCAGAACTACTAAGAGCCTTAAGGTAGGCTTCAGAAAGTCTTGAGTAGTTTGATCGACAGACAAGGAGAATTTCCGACATGACAAGTTTATGAGAAGAAATCAACAGGTTTTATGGGCCAGTTATCCGGGACACAAAACATAAACTTAACCATATCCATAAACTTAGAAAATTTGCGCGATTACCCAAAACTAAGTTTCCATAAACATAAACTTGGCAATCAGCTGATTTTCCGAAACCCTCAGCTGATTGCGTTTTCCGTAGACATAAACATCGACACAGGTTTCTAAGTTTATGGTTATGTTTTACGTCTTGGATAACCAGGTGTACAGCTTTCGGGTTTGACAGATCATGTCAGCTGACATGTCAAACTAAGTTACGTCTCGGATAACTGGCCCATTAGGAACTCTGACATAATAGGTCCACAAGTCGATATTTACGGCTAGGAACGAGGCATCTGAAGTTCAGGGATCAGAACTTTTTGACGCTTGGAATGTTTAACTGACATCAGTACAGAAAACAATCAGCTAAGGTGATATTTTAGACTCAATCAAGGCCGAGGAAGGCCAAGTAAGGGCTTTAAGAAACCAACTACTAATCACAACTCATTACGAAAATTGGGCGCGTTTAAATGGTTTTTGATGTAAACAATCATCTCTGTGTTATTTAAAGTTCGCTGATTTTTATGTTGATTTGACAATTTGGTGGACATGGCCATTTAAACCGTTGCCACAAGTTGATGATTTATGCATAAAAAGGCCACAACACCCAGCAACATTGTTGCTTTAAAGTTGAATCAACTTAAGCGGAAATACTTACAAAGAATTTCATGTGAAAATGAAGAAGAACTGCCAATAAATATTGTCCCTGAGCGGCAGCTGACACAACTGTTCCCAAGCACTGCATGCAACAACAATACAATACCAATTTTAGTTGACACTGGCGACATGTGCAAGAAGTGGTAGGGTGACCATTACAAAAAAAAATGGAAAATCGCATAAATTTCAAGCAATCGCAGACAACCTCAGCATTTTGTTTTACAGTTTTTATGCAAATCATACAAAATTTATCATTTTTACCAGCCATCCAACGATTTTACTTGCTGCTCCGTGTTTGCAACTCACTTTGCAATCATTGCGCATGCGCAGCTGGTACGAAAAAATGACCAAAAACAACACAAAAAGGCAGACAATTTATGCGTAAACGTGCGTCAAATGTGGCGACAATGTCTGTCGCTCGTGCCAACGCACCCCCACGCCCTGCTTTAACATACACACACACACACACACACACACACACCCACACACACACACAGACAGTCACTGTTTTCACGTCGTATTTATTTAACGGTGTAAATTTCAATAATGTGCTTTATTGTTATTGTTGTTTTTTAATACCACTTACCACTGATTTAAGTTAGAGTACTTTGCGTAGTGTTTTTGTTTTGTTTGATTTTGTCATTTGCGGCCACAAACAGTTCTCATGTTTTTTGTTTTGTTTTTTTTTATTCATTTTCTATTTGTATTTAGTTTTACATATTTCTCTTTTATGTTTTTGACATATTTTTATTAAAATAAAATTTTGTATGGTTGTTTTTTCGTATGCAGTTGTTGTTTTATGCTTTTTTTTTTGTTTTCTTGCCATTGAGTTTTGCTTGCACAGCTTCAAAGCGGCGCCGTTAAATTGGGCGTGCGAAAAATGTTTGTTATTGTTTTTTTTTGCCCATAGAAACAACAGTAAACGAAGGGGAGAGGGAAGGTTGAAAATACACCTTGACATTGGCCTATAAAATGGCGAGGGTGTCAGTTTGCTTAACAAGCAAAAAACACAGCAAAACAATGAGAAACAAATGAGATATTAAACCAAAATAAAAACTAATGGTTATTTTATGTTTTTTGCGAGTTCAGGTGGAAAGAAAAGAAAAACCACATTTGATACCAAATGTTTTTATACCTAAATGCAAAATAAGATTTCTTAAAGATAACAGAAATCCATGCAAATTTCAAAATTATTTTCAAGCCTGTTTATATGCGGAAACAAGCTATAGTACAGATATCTGATCAAGGGTTATCTCTTGGATGGGTTTATCTGTGCAAACAGATAGCTGAGCAAATAGCAACAAGACAAGCCAGAAGCCTAAAGTACAAAAGAACAACCAAAGAGAAGATGGTTCAATTCAATTATTGAAGATTTGAAAGTTATGAAGGTACACAACTGATTAAGTCTGACTAGAGAGAGATAAATCTTGAGCAGAGTTGTCGCGGATGCGAGCACTGTAAAACTAAAAAAGAAGAAGAAGAAGATTGATGTTTGCTTATAGAAATTTATTAAATCTTCTGGCATGTAATGTGATCAATTGTTACCACTAGAAGTTTTTTTAAGCTGGCATCTTGGGTTATATTAGGTAAGCTGGCTGGCCAAGTCGGCCATGCGTGGACCCTATTGGATTCCTAACGGTACCAGTTAGAACCTCTTACTATTGCTAATCGACGTAAAAGTGATCGGTGAGGATGCGGGTGTTCCTAGCAAAGTTCAGCAACTACTTAATGTCTTGCTTGAGGACCTCTTTCAATCGAGAGAAGAACGGGGCCCTAAGTGGGTAAGGCGTTTTCTTGAGATAGCTGAACAGCAGCAAACAAATCTGCTCCTGGGAGATGCAATCCTAATCCTGCCTATAAGTATTCAATATTTGCTTTTTACCTATAATACAGTAATTTCTTTTGACGGTGACATGACACTCGCTTTTTTTCATAAACTAAGAAGGACAACAAGAGGACAGTACTTGAACACTTACTTTATTCTGTTAATCCTTGCTTATCGAACTTTGTTGTTGTTATTAGCAGATTTGTTTAAGGGTCGACCGATTAATAGACTTCGATATCAGCTTGTCACGCTGAAAAATTTCCTAACTTCCTTTGCTTCATTAATAGACAAAAATCTTGGTTTATTTCGCCAAATGTTGTCTGAATTCAAAGTCCAAAATAAGTCGTTAAGCAACGCAAAATCAAAATAAGTTTTATAGTACTCCCAATTTGTATTCTTTTTCATATTCTATACACCAAAATCAATTTCGAAAAAAATCAGAAGATTTAATATATTTTCGAAATTTTTGTTTATCCCTAAAACTGAGTTGGATTTCATTTGCTTCTGGTTTTCCTAAATGTTTTACCTGAATTTTGCACTCATTCTCTCAACTCAGCTTAAAAAAACAACTTAATTCACCATAACCTAATTCATTCTAATCTGAATTGCATGTCTATAAATGTCTTAAATATATACACAAAATCAAAACAATTAAGTGGTATTGTTTTCTAACGCAACACACTTTTTGAATGCCTCTTCAATTAAAGTAAATAACACTAATCAAATTATTTATAAAATGTGTACAATGTTTCAAATTATTTTTCGCCTTGGGTGTTATTACACATTTAATGCCTCGAAATTGTAAAGAAACTATTTATTTTTTCATTGGCGTTTCATGGTGTTATGTGTTTAATTTGTCATAATTACTATTTATTATTGCTGTGGTTAAAAATCCATCAAACGCTGAATTTTTCGGCATATCCAAAGCGATGCAATGTTAGAGGTTATGGCATATTTGATTGATGGGATAATGGCTTACAAGGTTTAAGGTTCATTGGGTCATTTGTAACTTTAAAATGCACAACCTTACGCTAACCTTTCGATTTCACACAAAATGAGGTTAACTCAAACAAGCGTAAAACAAATAAAGATGCTATAAATGTCTTGAACTAAAGTTGATGTTTGTATGGTTTTTAGTATAATTAGTAGTAGTAGAGTTAAATAAGAAATTGAAATTATTCAATAGTTGACGGGCATAAAATAATAATAATTCTATCCGAATAAAAATTTGCCAAAGTTTTCATGTATATTTACTTAAAAAAAATCAAGTAAAATATTATAATGAAACTGAAATTTTCTGTTTTTTTTGTAAATTTGAATTTTTTGTAATTTCGAAGTAATTAATTACGAGACTTTTCCACAAGTTCCATGTTTCATATACGAATCTTCGATGTTTTCATTGTTTTTTTTTTTAATTGACTTGTATTGTGGACATGAAACTTTGCAATACCATCAAACTAAAGAACGTTAGTTATTTTATAACAAGAAATATTTTTATTACAATTTTCTATGTTTCTATGTATATTCCATTGAAGCCTAAATTTTATGTCTTTTCTGTAATCACTAATAATAATGTTAGTTATTTTACAATTTTCTATGTTTTATAATTCCATTGAAGCCAAAATTGTATGTATTTTTTGTAATCAATAATAATGTTAGTTATTTTACAATAAAAATTATTTTTTTTACAACTTTCTATGTTTTGTTTATTATTCCATTGAAGCCCAAATTTTTTGTTTTTTTTGTAATCAACCCAATTCATTTGTTGAAACCAATTTTCTAAACGATTTCGAACCAGTTAATAGTTTTTTTAGCATATTGAATATTCGATGTTTTTAGAGAGTTAACTATTCGATGTTTTTCTTTTCCGTATTTATGTCTCTTCGCTTTTTAGAGATTTAGATTTTTTTCAGGAAGAATTCGAAATCTGCAGTACAGATTGGAGAGAACTTTCTGTTAAAATTGTCTATGTTTTTTTTTTAATACTTTCATTAAAATATTAAATTTTTTTTAATCATACAATTGTTGAATTAAACCAATTTGCTATTCAATTTAAAAAAAAAGAATAATTGTTAGTTTGGTATTCGAGGCAATCAGTGTCGCACAGAGGATTTCATTATAGGGGAGCTTCGCACCCAACTTATGAGTCTAATACCTCCTCTTGCGTGCCCCATTGGAGGTCATAAAGATTTGCTTAAATTTTCTATGCTTTCTTGAAATCATTCAAGTCGAAATCTTCTATGTTTTTCTTGAATTCTATGGCTGTAGTTTTATGAATACTAAAATTATATGATTTTCCGATTTTCCAAACAATTTTTCTTCTTCAAAGTTTTTTCGCAGTTTAGATATTTTTTTATACAGTTTTTTTTATTGTATTTAAATACAGGGTGGCGCAAAAATTTTCACCCAGTGTTCATTGGCTCAAATTGGTTTATAAATGAATGAATAGGAAGGATTTATTCATTCGTTCATTTCATGTTTATGAATGAATGAATAAATTCTTCCTATTCATTTATTCATTCATTCATAAACAAATTATAGCCAAAGAACACTGGGTAACAACTTTTTAGCCACCCTGTACTTTCAGTGGTGCACACAGAATTTCATTTGGGGGGTAGAGGTGGGTTTTGTGCACAACTTTTAGGCCCAATCCTATTTGAAACCGTATTTAGCAAGAACAATTTTTGTATTTTGAGAGGGGGTGGCTGAACCCTCAAACCCCTTCCCAGTGTGCTCCACTGAATGTTTTTAATTTTTTTTTTAACTTATGGGTTTAATTTGTCATGAGAATTTTCAAGTTTTCAATCATAGAGTGGAAGATGTTTTTTGGTTTACAAAATGAAAATGGTTTTTTAGATTTCTTATGTTTTTTCTTAAACAATTTTTTGCTAATGTTTCTGTGCTAAAGTTACGCTTTCTCTTTTTTTCGGGCATTTTGGGTCAATTTGCCTTGAAAATTTCCATATTTAAAAATATAGACTGGAAATTGCTTATTAGTTAGATTTTCTATGTTTTTTTAAATTCTTTAAAGCTTTAATTTATGACTACTAATTTATGACGGTATTTTTATGGCTACTAAAATTATATGATTTTCATATTATTCATCTAAGTTTTCTTTTTCAATTTTTCTTTGTGGTTTGAATATTCGATGTATTTTCTATATTTTCTCTTGCTGTATTTTTTTCTTCCATATTAAAAATTGAGACTTTAGAATGCTAGTTAGTTTTCTATTAGAAAAGTTTATTTTTAGCTTAAGTTTTTATGTTTTTTCTTGTTCAAGTGAGGCTAAAATTTTCTATGTTTTCTCTTTTATTTGTTTCTTTTTATTTTTCAATCAATTTTAAATCATTTCAAACATTTCAAGCGAAAATTAGGAAAACGCACAAAAGTAATTAATTTGTTATTTTGTTTTTGTATTCTATTTATTTTTATTAATTTCTGTTTTAACAAGTTTTAAATTTTTGTTTAAAAAAACATTTCCTCAAAACTCAAAATAAAGTTCTTTTGTTTACTACAGAAATTCAAACGACATACATTTGAGTGTCGTGCTTAAAGTCAGCCGTCTTTAACAATTGCAACAATTTCAATATTGCGCCCATTATTGCGCTTCCAGGCAATCAGCGAGCACCTCGTCAGCAAAATAATTACAAAGTCTCATTTTACATAGAACTCAAGCAAATCGATTACCTGTTTTAGTAAAACTCAAAAACTCAATCTACCGCTTGGACACGCTTGACTGCGCACCGGCGCGATGGCGGACTGTGTCGAGGTGCTCGGGGCACGACGAACGGACGGGGGACAATTGCGATACGGAACCGTGGCAGAGAAATTAATACCAATTAAATGTAAATTGACAGATTGTCATGAAATTTTCTAATTACCATTAATTACAGCCGGACTGGCCGTCAGTTGGTCGATTCGGCATGGCTTCTGGTCTTGTTGCCGAGTAATTTGAGATTTACGGCCAACCGATAAAAATGTATGCGAAAATCGGTGATGCGTTAAAAACGCCACGAATTGCTGTTCGGTTGGTAGAATTGGTGGGGGCACTATGGGGGGTGGGGGGAAGGGCAATGATGTTACATTGTTTGCATTGCCATGACAGCGCTAAATGACATTTTGACATAAGCTGAGCGCACCGAACGTATTTTGACAACTGCGGCAGCGCTCACTGCGTTGCCGGTGTTGTCTGTCGATTAGGGCATTCAATGCCTCTATCCCGAATTCCCGAAACCTGGGAAAAAGTAGAGTTCGATGATGTTGATTCTTGAATGGGATGTGAGGACAGTGAAACTTTACTTTATCCTGTCGTGTTGTCAACAGTTTGTTGACCTCTTCAGGGACCTCTGAAGTCGTCCATACAGACAATAGGAGTGTTTAGTGTGTTTGAATAACATCATAAAAATGTTTTTGATTCCCTGAAAAAGTCAGCAAAGTGCTGACGAAGTTTCACTTCTCATCACCGACTTTGCAGCCCATTAAAACATCAAAATGTTATATATTTTCACTTGTAATATATGTCAGCCTTTTATTATTTTTTTCAATTGAAAAAAAATTTTATTTTTTAATTTAAATTATTTAAAAAAGAATTTTAATTTTTTGATGAACAACTTAAAATCCTGAATTTCAATTGTTTGTATTCTTTTCATTCAATAAAAAACATTACTTTTGAATGCCTTGAAATCGTATTTTAACAGAAAAAGTTTTTACACACTTTTTAATTAATTAATGAATTAATTATTAATTTATTTAATTAATTGATCACCAAATTAATTACTTAATTTTTCACAAAAACAGTTACAGAAATACAAAAAATCGATAAAATAATTTTTAATTTCCTTAATTTAATTAATTTAATTTTTTTAATTTTTCTTTTCTTTGGAAATCAACACGAATCCAATCCAACAATCCGAAAAAAACCTATTTGCGATTCACACTCTCACACATTTTGAAATCCCGAAATCCCGGGGCTTGCAAAAAGCTTCGGCCTTAGTGCTGATAAGAGATGCGGGGGTGGCGTTAAAAGAAGATTAAAAGTATTTTCAAATTTTATTTGAGTGCCACTGAAACGCGTAGCAAAAAAAACCACTAAACATTGCAACAACAACAACCACGACGACAAAACAACGGACGCGCAATTGTGCACAATCGTGCGTTGTTGTTGGTTTCGCAATGTCTTTTATTGGTTGTTATTGTTGGTGTTTTACTATTGTTATTATTATTTGGTTTTTAGTTATTTGTTTGTTTTTGTTGTTGTTGTTTGCTGGGAGCGGTTCGCAAGTTCTGCTACGAAATTGCGATGAAGTTGTGGCGAAATGTGTGCAAGCAATGAAAGAACTCTGGAATGCGCGCCTGTTCGAGTAGTTGTTGTTGCTGTGTTGTTTTTTCGCTGCCTCTTGTTGTTGTTTAGGAACTTGGGAGCCCATATGCGCCACTGTGCGTAATTCTGTCGCTTGACTGTCGTTGTTTATTGGTCGCAAGTGTGTTTGGTCATTTGGTGCGCCGAGCCTCGACGCTGATCAGTTTTTATGCGCCGCCGCGGTTTTTATAAAATTTTCCTTACACATACCTACACATGTGCGTATGTACACTTGTTGCCAGACTGTCGTTTGATTTTTTTTTTACTTTACATCTTTTACATTTGGCATTTGGCTGGCTGTTGTCGGCTTTTTGTGACAGAGTGTCACACCCAACGGTTGTAAGCCACTAGGTGCGGAATTGCCACTAAAGATAAGCGTACATTTGGCTCATGGTTGGCGATTGTGAGGTTATGTTACTTTGATGTGGGGTTAACGTTTTTTTCGCTCAGATCAGGTGAGGCCGAATGACGTTTTGTGAGAATTTTGCTTATAATTTCGATAACTTTGGGATTTAAAGAATTCTTAGAAGTTGACGTTGGTGTTTAACAAATTAATTGTGTTTGTTTTCTAGTAAAAATCTTTTAATAATTAATGTACATTTTTTAATAAATGTGCTTTGATTAGGCAAAAGGTTAAAAGTTTGAATGTTGACATAGACAACAACAAATAGCGAATTCAGCGTCAAGTCCAACGAAGAAATATTCACAATCTATACACTGCGAAACGGCCCATTTTAAGACCCACTTATATATCTTTCTTGAGATAAGTGAGTTTCCAATTTGGCGGGACTAAATTAAAGTTTTGAACTAGAAATCAAGATTCGAAAAAAAACTGGTATACTTTCCCACCAACCCAAACCATTTCAAAATTCATTCTTTCACTCATCTTACTTTCTAGAAAGACCCAAATTTCTTTGGGCTTAAAAAAACTTCGAGTTTCCAGTTTTTTTGTTATAATTTCAAGGTCATGGTTCAAGCAAGTGAGCTCAAATATGCTAAAATTTCGTGGGACTTAAAGAAGCTTCTGATCTAAAAATCAAGACTCTACTGAAGTTTTCGAACAAATTGAAACTGGTTGTGGTTTTTCTGGATTCACTCAGCTTCTCACCTAATTTAAGTTTCACTCATTAACTCATCTCAAACATGAGCTCATCTCAAAGTGAGCTCAAATCTTGTCAAAATTTCTTCACTTCAAAAAGAAGTTTCGGATCTAGAAATCAAGATTTTACTGAAGTTTTCATATTAAGACTGGTGTACCTTCTCTGAATTGGCTCAGCTGTGCTGCCATTTCAACATTCACTCATTTCATCTAATTTACTCGACAGCCTCAAATGTTGTTGGACTTAAAAAAGCTTCGGGTCTAGAAATCAAGATTCTACTTAAGTTTTCACATAAGGACTGATGTATCAGCTTAGGGCCCATTTACCCATTTCAAGACTAACGCATTCGTTCATTCAATTCATTTTCTGGAGAACCTCACTTTTTTGTATTTAAAAGGGGTTTGAGCCCAAAAATACATATTCTATGGAATTGGGGCACCTACTTTGGATCTAGTTAGGCCTTTAAGACTAGCTTATTAACTCATACCGAATGTTTGAAATCTTAATGTTTTGCTATGCTTGAAAAACCTTCGGGTGAAGAAATCAACTACTGAAGTTTGCGCAAAAATTGCATCGAAACCCATAAGTCTGTGTTTAGGGTCCATGAATGCGATGGTCCATGGACCCGTTACCGGGTTACGATCTGCTGCGCGAGCCTCCAAGAGATGATAGGACATCCTCAACTTGATCCTTCCATCGGAGACATGGTCTCTCTCTTCGTCCTCAACCTGCAGCTACCGCGGCGAGCATATTTTTCGTCAGAATGCATACGGCAGACATGGCCAAGCCAGCAGAACCTGTAATATTCGTTTTCACAAATTCCTAGTCTGTTTAGATCATAATTAAATCAACAATGCCCTATGAGCATATGTGAAATGATCCTAAGTTTATTCTTTGAAAGACTCATATATTCCTCAAATCTTTTCTTGCTATATGAACCGACATCCGTCTTCGAATGTTCTAAGCCTGGTAGGTTTTACCAGTATTGATTCCTACTCCTTCCTACTATTGATTCCTACTTATCTTTCTGGTTAGAATGGATAAAGCTTCTTGTGAAATAGATAAACGGATAAAGTTTTTCAGTTCGAATTTGTATCAAATTTTGATTGAAGTTTTCAAAAGTTCAGATAGTTTTCCGCCTGAACTCATTGAGACAAATTTTTAAGACATTCGATTTTGTACCGAAAAAGGTTGCTGAAAAAAGTTTTTCAAAGGTCCATTCAGACACTAATGGGTTAAGGGTTTATTACTTTAACAACATTTAAAACAAAGACTGTTTATTATCCCTACGAGACCAATGGGCTGTAAACAAAGACTCGTAGGCCGTCCACTCTTACCAAACCTAACCTCATACTTTGAGTTTTTTCGAAGTGCCTTCATCTTAATCGTATCCTTTTCTGAAAGTTAATTGTTTATTTAAGCAAGCCACAAGAGTAGTGGATAGCAGAACAATGTATTGGTTCACGAAGGAAAGTGAGGTTATGTATTCCAAAAAAGCAATTCACTTGCGTTTGTTCATATTTATCATTATTTGGATACACACTTAGGCAGTTGTCATCTTATCGCAACACATCAACACCCAAACACATATGAAATGTCAGCAAAACGCACTAAACAGTCGAACGCCGAAAATGGCACACAATATCCGGTCGCCTTGGCTGCACTGCACACCAAATAGAAACGTCTTATCACAGCAACAGCCAACGAAATGGTTCAGCATTAAAATTGTGTTTAGTTTAACCCATTGCTGCCTAATGGGTAAAATTTTACCCATGAAAATTGATTTAAAAAAAATCACAAAAAGTCAATGTTTGAGATCTCTCAAAACCATTGATAGGGATAGTTAGGGTAAAGATGGAACTACCTTAACCCTTTCAATATGACTTTTGGCCAGTGAAGATATTTCTGTATAGTTGAACTAAATGTGCTGTAAATAAGTAAAAGAACATGTTTACATAATTTCATATTTTTTTTTTTTTTTATGCACAAAGAGCACGCTTACACTTCTGAACGTATACCAAGTATGAATTAGTTAGGTTATGCTAACCAAAACACGTGTTTGAACATTATCTTGGACTTATATATCCCCGCAGTATTGAAAGGGTTAACCTAGTGAAGGTCACCCTAAAATTTCGCCATCTAGCTAGAGTTACCAGACTCCAAAAATCGTGAATTTTCCGTAGGTGGAAAATGTGGCGAAACGTAGTGGCCTTAGAACTTCACAAAAATCTGCCTCCTAACTCACCTATAAAAAATACAACTTTTGTTCCCGTGTTTAGCTGATCACTTCACAAAGTATGGAAAAAAGCAACCATTGCTGCGTAATGGGTACAAAATACCTAATGAATATCTCAGCAACGTGCAGAGATATAAAGCTGAAATTTGTTTCTGATCGTTTTGGGTCACTTCTAGGTCATGTATGAAATTTTATCAAAATCGTATGGGTGGAACTGGTACCCGGCAGCAATGGGTTAAAAGTGTGTTTTTGCTGCAAGAACAACAATTTAGCATAGAAATACAACAAATTCGTTTCAAAATATTCTTAAATATTGAGTAAGCAAACAAAAAGGGTTCGTTCTGAGTGAAATATGAATAGTTAAATAATTCAGGCACAAGGAAATGACAAGCGAAACTACATAAAACAAAAACAACGACAACAAATAAACGACAAATAAATAAAACGATAAATAACTGTGTGGCTTCAAAGATTTTTCATACATACACAGACACATTTAAATGTGCTGCTAGAAAGAGAAGAAGAAGAAGAATACATTTACAACTTCTCAAATCTTGGCCTTGCGCTGCAATTTACATCCAACAATCAGCAATGAAAACGAAAGCCGACTGCAGCGCTCGCACAAATAATGCAACTGACTGCACTGCAAAAATCGAATGAAGATAAAAATTGCATTTTATAAAAGACAGTTGCTAACCGACAATTCTCATATACAAACTATTACATTGGCGATTTACAAAACGAAACGCTCACCAAATCAAAACAACATTACACACTTACAAGCAACAATAACAATGAGCAGAGCACTTTAGTGGCGATTTGTGTGGCATAAAGAATTCCTAATGAATTGTAAATCAATTGTTGGCTGTTGGAGCGATTGTAAAGCGAGAATAATTCAGTTCACTGTGTGTGTATGTGTGTGTATGTGCGGAGAGTGGAAAGATTTGAATGTTCAGTGGACCAACCCAACTGACGCTGAATGATTTGGTTTTGAGTGCAAGAGGTCATTGAAACTGGGCGCAGACATGGCCGAGAGCGATTGTCAGTGAAATGCTATGAATAGAACATAAATAGAATAGTTCGAAATCCCGTGATTCCGGGATCTTTAGAGAGAGCAAAAATACCGAAATTTTGAAATTCAAAATACCGTAATTAAATGTTCTACCATACCAAATTTTAAACTATCAGTGCAACTTTAAATTTCACTACCAATGCTAAACAAATTTTCGTCCTTTGCTCAGTATAAAAATTAGTTGCTCGAAACCAACTGAAACTCTCCAATTGTTTTTCTTTTTTTTGTCATTTTATGTACAACGGAATCAATTTACTTTTTCTGTAAAGTTTGAAGCTTTAAAACCCATTAACAACCCCCAACCATTTGCTGCTACCAGCAATGACTATGAAACTACAATTATTAAATATTTAAGCTGCCCATTTAAACGCCCACAACTTGGCCACAAGCAAAAGCAGCACAAAACAGGCAGCGCTTCCATGAAAGTCTGCTCGAGAAGACAACAGGATAACATGTGCAAATTTTTATGCTCCAAATAGGAGGAAAACGACACCGAAATTATGCAAATCAGTCGAGAGACAATGCCATAAAATTTCGTACAGTGCCATAGAAATTCTGCATAGCGCAGGCGAAGTGCGGCTAGCAGCAGGAAATGTTTGAAGTTTGCAAAAGCCATAAATATGCGAAATGGCGTACAAAAGTGCAAAGTGCTATACGCACGAAAAGGGTTAGTGCCAGTGCGCAGCAACTTTGACGAATACGACAGGATCTGGTAAAGCAGGCCGGAAAGCCAAAGCGTGACAAAATGAAATTTATTTCAATTTGATTAGGAAAATGAGTCAACACATGTCCGGCCGCGTGCGTCTTACGCATGAAAATAGTGTGTGAAAAGTTGGCAAAGTCGGTCGGGTCGGGTCGCATTGTCTGTTGTCTGTCGCAACGATTCGCCCCAAAGTGAGGTCACAAGCGCACAGCAGCTGTGCGGTGCTTTTCTTTTGGGAGGAAATTTACTAACAAGCGACGCGTAATAACCGCTTTATGTGATCAATTTGGGATATTAACTGCCTGTCGACACAACCCGCACACCAACAATATTATTGTGCAATAGTTAGTCAGTGGGAAACGCCGGGTTGCCGTCTCGCCTAAATGGTATTTAAAAAAAATTATATTATAGCATAATCAAGGCGCCCTAATTATGTGGCTAACGAGGCGCCCATTAATGACGTAAACTTAAAATGTCTGCAAGTCGCATTTAGTAGAAAGAAATTTGCTCAATCTCCGGTGTTGAGCTTTGGTTGATGATGGAAATCATTTGTTTGTATTTGAGTACAGTCGATTATGTCTGTTCATTGACTTGTTTGTTTTTGTTGTTGGTCAAAGAAACATTTCCTTTAAGTAATCGATAGTGCGGCAGTGCTAATGACACAGCACATTCAAGTTTTGCCATAATTTATGTTGTATGCTATTTCCGGATGCTATAAAGATTTTCTTTTGTACACGTTCAGTTAGTTTTTCGAATAATTCGTTTTTGCTGTTTGAAAGAAATGTGTTTTGTGATGAATTAGAGTTGCTATAATCAGCAGCGGTTGCTAGAAACTCTACAAAATGAATTTTGTGTTTTTCTTTGCAGTGCAATCGGTTGGTTTTTTTAATAATTCGTATTTAGAAGTGATTTTTCGTCTCACAAACAGCATCTATAATCGGTGGAAGTTGCTATAAAATCTTCATATTAAATTCTTAGATTTTTTGATGTAGCACTGAGCTAGTTTTATGAAGAATTAATATTTGTTGTTTGAAGAAAATTTGTGTTGTAATGAACTTAAAGTTGCTATAACTTAGTTTTGCTATAATTTATGTTCATTCTATAATTTGCGAATACTGTACAGATTTTTATTTGTGCACGTTCAGTAAGTTTTTGTTGCTCAAAGAAAACGTGTGTTGTAATGAACTTAAATTTGCTATAATCAGCGCCAGTTACTATAAACTCTTCACAATGAATTTTTTTGTTTTTCTTCAGAGTGCAATCGTTTGATTTTTCGAATAATTCGACTTTGTTGCTTGATGGAAATTATTTTTCGTCCCACTAAGAGCTGCCATAATTGTTGGAAGTTGCTATAAACTCTTCGTATTAAATTGTTGGATTTTTTTATTTAGCGCTGAGCTAGTTTTATGAATAATAATTTCTTGTTGCTCCATAAAAAGTTACTATAGAGTTTAGAGTTTAACAAAACTTGCTATAATAACGAGTACCTGAGTATAACAAATAGATTTCTTAGAAAATCACTTTTTAATGTACATAAATAACCCCATTGAAGCTAAAATAATTAAAGATCTTAATAACATGTACCAAATATCTAAAACACATTTCCGATACCCTGAAATCTCACATTACTGTAAGGTTTTTTGTAGAAAAAGAGAACTTTTTAAGGAGAACTTGCTATAATAATTTGTTGCAATAATGTTTTTTCATATACAGAAAGAAAGTTTTATAACTTAAGTTAACTTATGATTACTAAAAATATGTTTTAAGTCTGTAAATACAGACGTTTAGAATCATCGGTGCTATAATTTCATTAAGCTTACTATAAATTTATTAAAGTCAAAATTTTTAATTAATTTTGTAATTTTGTTTCAGTTTCTCATGATTTTCACTCTCATTGAATGTTAACTTTGTATATTAATGCAGATTTATAGATGTTATTATTGTAGAAAGTTGCTATAAACTACAAATTTATACCAAAACGATCAATAAAATATGCTATTGTCTACAAACTGAATACTAAACATTAGTTTTGTAGTGTTTTTTTTTACACAACCCAAAATCGGATTAATATTTCTGCATCATATATATATATCGGCATTATAGCAACTAAGACAAGTTGCCGTAAACTGCAAAACTCCAAATGATACAAAATTCCACAGCGTTCCAAATATTTATAACTAATACAGCCATAAATTATCATTAGAAAAAAAAGATTTCTTTAATTTTAGGCCCGTTGACAGTTGCCATAAAAAACGTCAACGACTGGCGCTTGTCTGAGTGCCAAAAAATACCAATCAAAGTGTCATAATTGCATAATTACTGTCACACGTACAGACTTCTGTGCTCACTTGAGCCCATTTCTACTTTGCCATAATCTCCTTAATTATGGCAAAATTCAATTTGTATCTAAACCGGCAAGTAGCTAATGCCGCATGCTAATGTCGAATCACACACACACACTCAAGTGGCAAATTTTCTTAAGCTTTGTTTGAGCGACACGTGCATGCAAAAATGTGAACAATAGAAACACTGTTAGAAGCCGACAAAACGCTCCAAACAACGACATCCTAACTGTGCTTAGTCAGCGTTGCTGCCACTGGCTTTTGGCTTCTCGTTATTGGCTAATATTTCTTTTTTGATTGTTGCTTTTCTTGGCCAAATTTTGTCCATTGACTTTTAGGTGTTTTCGACATAATTCATTAAAAGCTAAGACATAGAAAAAAATAGCAACAAAACTCCAAAACTTTAAGTGCTTTTTATGCCAATCTCTCTTTTTAACTCCATTCATTTGTTGAGTTTGTATGCTCTTTGCATATTTTTGCGTTACTTTTGTATTATATTCACACATTTGTTGGACCTGAAAATTTTACAAAATGTTTAAGGTTTGTTTTTATTGCTAGATTTGAAGGTGATTAGTAGATTTTGAAGTCGACACTACGCTGCAGTCAGTCTGACTTTACTAATCTAATCTAATCTAATCTAATCAAATCAAATCAAATCAAATCAAATCAAATCAAATCAAATCAAATCAAATCAAATCAAATCAAATCAAATCAAATCAAATCAAATCAAATCAAATCAAATCAAATCAAATCAAATCAAATCAAATCAAATCAAATCTTATCTAATCTAATCTAATCTAATCTAATCTAATCTAATCTAATCTAATCTAATCTAATCTAATCTAATCTAATCTAATCTAATCTAATCTAATCTAATCTAATCTAATCTAATCTAATCTAATCTAATCTAAACTAATCTAATCTAATCTAATCTAATCTAATCTAATCTAATCTACTCTAATCTAATCTAATCTAATCTAATCTAATCTAATCTAATCTAATCTAATCTAATCTAATCTAATCTAATCTAATCTAATCTAATCTAATCTAATCTAATCAAATCAATTCAAATCTAATCTAATCTAATCAATGGCGCTTAGAAGATTTAATTCTGGGGGAGGGGGATTTGTCGTACAACTTTTGATCGATTCAATTTTAAATTTTAAAAATATTTTCCATCACCAATTTTTGTATTTTGGTAGGTTTGAATACATTTTAGGGGATCTTCTTTACTTGCAAACCATTTATACCTAAAAATAAAATTAAACACAACAACTAATAAAATTAAAAATATCCAATAAAATTACTTAAACTTAATTGCATCTCTTTTTTCTGCTTCTTCTTCTTTACAGTTGCCGCTTTTGTTGTCCACACATGCCAAGCCAAGTAAATTTCATGTATCGAACGAAAAAAATTAGCATTATAACAAACTAAACTGAAGCTCGAAAAAAATTTCTAAAAAGCATCAAAGTGCGTCGAAAGCAAAATATTGAAATAGCTGCATACATTTTCAAAACAAAAGACTGTAGAGGTAAGTGTAAAGAATTTTACAATTTAATAATAAATTTAATACAAATCACTTAATTACAAATCACACAATTTGATTTTGTACTTTCGGTTCCCCTGCGATCCCCTCACGTCGATTTTTTTATTCACTTCTTTTTAGTATCTGAAAATTGACAATTATCTTGTCAAAGTCTGCCGTTAGAAAGAGGTTTGAACACAAAAACTCCCCTTGCGTTCGCCACTGCACCACTGCAGGGTCAACAATTAAATTGACTTAAAAAAATCACGAAAATCCAATCCATCTTTTTTCCATAAAATCGACTGCATTGCAGTGATATTCATTGCAATATGTTGCAATTTTGATTTTTTTGCAAATTTATTTTTAATTTAGTTGTCATTTCCCTTTTCAACGTTATATTGAAAAATGACGCAAATTTCGCGTATTTGCGCGCCTTTTCTGGCTCTTTTAGTCCATCTCTTTCTCTCTCTCTTTTTCACACTCAATTTTTCTGTCTGCATCAAGTTTTGTTACTGTGTGATTTTTGTGCGGCTGCCATTTCAATTTCATTCACCGCTGCCGATTTGGGTCAATTGAAAAAGAAAAAATAAAAAATAAAAATTAATAAAAAAGATGCAACAAAAAAATCAGCTACAAATTATTTGGCCTCTTGGCTTTTTCGGCAATTTCGGTTTTTACGTTTTGCGTTTATGTGCGTTTTGGTTTTTTCGAAACTATGCCAAAACGTTTATGAATTTGATTTAGAAATATTAAATAAAACAAAAAGCTTGCAGTTCGTTGCATTTTTTTGCCTAAAAATTACAACAATAGCAAAAATCCCCAACCAATGGCCAATGATTTTATTAACTTGGCCACATTGTTCGGTAAGCGTCGGCCACATGTAGCGCCGACCCGGCAGCAACATTGTGTTGTTGGCTTTTTGTTCGCTTTTGTAATGGCCGCATTCTCGAAAACACAAACACACCAAATAGTTTTGTGCGCTGAAATTTTAATTACCGCCCAGCAAATTGAGTGCTTCTGGTTATTTTTAGTGAAATTAGTTTACAAAATCGAAAAAGTACAAAGGCTTAACGGTCGCCCGAAAACTGTGTGCAGGCAACCGACAATTTTTGAAAAGTTTTGTTGAAACGTTTGAAACGCTGGAAGTTTGTTGCCGTCAATTGTGCGAATTTACGAGGCGGCTGCAAGACAGCCAAGCAAAGCGTTGTGTGCTTTTGGCCGATAGGCATTTCTGTTCGTTAAAAACTTGCCAAAGTAAATTGCGGTATAGATATTTGACGGTTTGGCAGCCCTACACACACATACAAATGTCGACAGCCCGGGAGGCATGAAAAATGGCAATCAATTTTGGTTAGTCAAATTGGCTGGCAACAAGTAGACAGCTGGGGCGTTGTTGTTGTGTTGAGTAAAATAAATTGAAATGTGATTGAAGGCGGACACAGGTCTGCTGTAAATAAATTATTGCCCAGCATTGATAAATGAATATTGAAATGAAAATAAATAAAATTTATTTACATTACTTACGAAAATTAGTTGGAATTTCCAAAATGAAGTGAAGAAATGAGGACAGCGGAATCTTTTAGGGGGACACAATTGACTGATGCAACTGGAGCACCCTCTGGTTTATTATTCGATTCAATTTGTTCTATCTTTGTGGCTCTGATTGGGATCATCACTGAACACTTAATATGGAATGCTTGTAAAATTTCTCCTTTTCCTAGCTATTCTATAAATGCTGGATGGCTGTAAAGAAGGTAAAATTTTCAATGTAAAAATTTCAATGCTGTTCTTCTGGAACACAAACTCGAAGATTGAGGAACATAATAAAATAATCTGCAGGCTATTGGTGGTTGTGCACATTTTGTTTGTGCTGACTTGTTTTTTTTAGTTTAAAATATTCAGAGCTAACAAGTCGCATCAAAATCAGTGACGCCATTTGACACCACAAAATCTATTCAAGTTTATTTGTAAATCTTTTAGGTTTCTGCAGACTTAAAAAAACATAGCCGATAAATCAATGTCGGTAATAAATCTTTCGCTGTTGGACTGACAATAAGTCAATTGAATATGTCCAAAAAAATTCAATTCATCTCATTTTAAGCGACCATTTACATCTGCGGAAGGTGTGCGTGCCACACAAATTGACTAATTATGAAAAATCGCTGCGAATTCAACATTGCAAGGACCTCATTAGAGGGTCAAAAAAGGATCCAAACTTCAAATATTCAATTGTTACTGGTGACGAGACGTGGTGTTTTTAATATGAACCTGAAACCAAGCGGCAAAGTGCCGAATGGAACCACAGATTTTTTTCTACAACTCGGAAGGTATTATTCACAAAGAATTTCTACCATCTGGCCAAACTGTTCATGGAGTGTTTTATTGTAATGTTACGAGGCATTTGCTGGTTCGTGCGAGGCCACAATACCGTGAAAATGGAAGTTGGCGCCTGTTACACAATAACGCACCTCATTGATCCAACTCGGTAACCGATTTCTTGGTCAAAAATTCCACTTTTACCATCGACTATTCGCCCCACTCACCTGACTTGGTTCCGTGTGATTTCTATCTGTTCGATAAAATGCATTTGTCGATGAAAGAACAAGCATATCCAGATGTTGCAGCGATTCAAAAGGCGACGATCGACATTTTAAAGACGATGAATTCAGATGGCCTCAAAAAATCATTCAATGATCTAATTGATCGCGCAAAAGATTGTGTCGAAGCAGGAGACTATTTGGAATAAAATGAATGAATTTTGCAAAAAAAAAAAATATTTGTTGTTTTGTTTTTGAGCAGTTTTCCGTGGGACATACCTTGTACATAGAAAACGGAGTATGACAGGAGGGCCCAGCGATTATCCTATGTGATTAAGACAATTTTAGTTAAGCACTGCCTTCAGAGATTTACAAGCATTTTGAAATACACAAAATGAGAATTTAAAGCCGATGGTTGACTAACGCGAATCTGGAGACAAGATTGGAGTCTCTGGCGAAAAAAGTTAGGTTAGGTTAAAGTGGCTATCTGGGCAGTGGACTTGCCGAAAGACACACTTATTCCACAAAATGGGCCCGTTGTGATACCACAAGAAAAAAATGATCTAACTTACTGTCACTGTTACATAAGCCAATTTGTTTTGCGAATAAACCTTAGAAAGTCTCTTATGTTCACTTATCTAAGACTGTTGTTGAAGAAAGGAGAGCCTTGTGATCTCTGGCGGATTGCTAGTCCTACTGTTAATGCAACCTCACAGCAGTAGAAAGCTAATGTCTCATGCAGCTTTTTTAAAGCATTTTTGACCCGTGAACTACATTTCCAGAAGTAAAGTGATAAAAGATCAAGGTACTTGAAGAATGAGCTATGAACTAAAAATAGTAGGTACTTACTACTGGTTTGTAGAGACACAGAGAGAGAGAGAGTTCTAGTAAGAGTTCTATGTTGTTTTTTAGAGAGAGACAAAGAGTTCTAGTTCGGATTCTATGTTTAGACCTGAGCCTCAGCTTATTGGCCAGTTTTAGCCGATTTTTGGTTAGTATAGTAAAAAATCATTTTAGGAAAAACCCTGTTTCATAAACATTAGTTTTTTTACATATTTTTTTATAAATATTTTTTATATATTTTTTTCTTATAAATATTTTCTAATATTAGAATTACACAAAATCACTTATTGACTAATTTTATACAAGATCTAAAATAGTCTCATGTGCTAATAAAAATATACAATATAATTCCTCATAACCTATAACACAGTGCTATAAAAAACCACTTTTGTCGAGACCAATCCAAAAGATTATATAGGACTTTAAAATTAAAAAAAACATACACATTTCAGAGAATTCTTAAAAAAATTTTCTGGCTATGCAATGATGAAGATATGGGTGTCAAATGAAGGAGTAGAATTATGTCCTTTTTAATAAATTTTCTATTTTAAACTTTCAGAATCAAAACCTGTCAGTAAAGTCCTGTTGTGTTTGAAGTTCTTGAAGTTTTTTAAAGAATCCTTTTGAAAAAAATCAGGGACTTAACTATTATAAGTTTTTTAAGAAAATAATTGCAATGCCACTATTACAATGCAACATAAATTTTATTTGTTGATTATAATTATTATTTGCGACAATTAATTTTTTCGTTGCGTAATAACTGTTATGAGAAAGACATTTTTTTTCGTTCTCGATAATTATTATTTTTAGAACATTTTTTTTACGATACTTCATAACTTCTATTTATGATTTTTATTTACGTTGCCGATAACTATTATTTAAAAGAAAATTTCTTTACGTTGCTTCATAACGTTTATGAAAGAATTTTTTGTTTACGTTGCCTTACCACATTTTGAGTATGAATTGATTTTTAATTGTTTAGTTGTTGGTGGAAATTGGGTTTCTGCAGTTTGTCAATTTAAAATAATTAAAAATCAATTCATATCCAAAATGTGGCAATTCAACGTAAATTTTTTTTTTTTTAATTTTTTTTTAAGGCATAAATACAAGTTATGAAGCAATGTAAAAAACAAAAATCCCAAAATAATAATTATGGACAACGAAAAAAAGATTTCTTACTTATAAGAGTTATTATGCAACTCAAAAATATTTATTACATGATAATAGTTATAGGCGACGTAAAAAATGTCTTATTGGGAATAATTATTATAAAGCAATAATTATAGAAATTTCTTAAATTAGGGCAATTTTTTTATTCCCAAAAATATGGATAATAATTATGTTAGGTCTCTGGAAAAAATATATGTTTTGGAACTCGGTCTGTAATATAATATCTAAAAATTATATTTCTATCTTTAATGGTTTGGAGTTAAAATAAGTTTTCATACATAAACCAGAATTCAGTATGGAATACCCATTAAGTTTTTGTCTATAAAATTAGATAGAAAAATAATATTTTGAATATACATAAATACACACATTGTTAAATATTTTTGTCCTGAAAGTTCAAAATAAAAAATTTAGTCAAAAAGCGACAAGTTTCCTCTTTCATTTGATATGTACATCTTCATCATTGAGCAACTGCAAATATTTAAAAAATTTTGTATGTATGTATGTTTGTATGTCTTTTAAAGTCTATTTAGAAGGACATCGGTTCAGTAAATAAAAAACAAATGATAAAAAACTATGCCATGTTACTATGAATTACCTCTGGTTTCACGCCTATAGAATTTTTGTAATGGGTCAAAACTACTGTCTTACAGTGTAACAAACCGTCAGTCGTCTTTAGTGAAGCGGGCATAGATTCAATGATTTTTTTAATTTCTTACTAGGTAATTTTCTTTTCTATGGTGGGTCTTAAACCTCATAAACCCAGCAACAGTTCGCCATACACATTGGTTTACTGTGTAGGCGTGTCCACATCTATCAAATTAAGACGATGCACCGATATGAAAAGGCCAAGGATTGCCTTTCTCCCTCATGGGTATTTTTGTTCATGATACTTTCGAGCAGTTCCACTCATGTACACAGTTTTATTAGAAAGTATTGTACAACAGAGAATTTCTATTTATTGCTGAATGGTGGAAGAAAGAAAGGAAACAACTAATGGCATCTAATGGCAGGTTGTAATTGCGCTGCAGCAACCTGAATGCTGCAGCAGATGTGATGTTGTTATTAGAGATATTAAGCGAGACTTTATGATGTCATTTGCATTTGCTTGCGCCATTGAGGGTATCTTATTGTCATTGCTAGAACAGTGCAGGAGCCTAACTGTCTGAACAGAATGTCGTAGTTGTGGCTGTAGCTGTGGCTGTGATAGGACCTGTCAAATGTTGAAGTGTAGGAATTTGTATGAGAGTGCGACAATGCGTAGATTGATTTAATTTTAACTTTTTCACGTCACATGTACGACAGCTCAAACATTTGACATTTAAATATCGGCAATAAAAAAACAGTAAAACTTATTGAATATATTAAAAATTATTATTGTCAATGTTGTTCAAATGTTTTTTTACAAATGACAACTTTTGTTATTCGTTTGTTACATCATTGTGTTCACAACTTTCGATTGTGGCCATCAGCTGATGTGGTTGCCACATCGCTTGTGGCTGTAGTACGGCATTCTGTTCGGGCAGTTAAGAGCAAATATTATTAGCGGCATTGCATAAGCAATGAGCAACTTTTCTGCCACAGTTGCGCTGTTGGGGTGTACTGAGATATCATTCACTGCCACAATTGCCTGCGAAAGGCCGCCGCGCCACCTTCAGCTGGCCGCTGACCTCGCTTACATGGCGCACCAGAGCAGCAGAAGTCAGATAGAGCCGCAACAGCATCAGGTGTTTTCATTTAGTAGCTTTTTATACCGTTTTTTCATTTTTGTTTTTTGTACTACGCTTTTGTCTTGCATATTTTTTTTTTTGGTTGTGCTCCCTTGGCGCAAAGTGTTTCACATTTGGAAAAAGTAAACAAGCCGTGAAGAAAAGTAAAATATCGCCACAATAAAAACAAAACCGAACAAGAAAAATAAAGTACATGAAACTAAGCCAAACACTTGAGCACACACTGGGGTACTTTCCATAATGTCGGTTGCGACGTTTGCGGCATTAAATGAATTTCTTAATAACTGTTGCTGGCTGGCTTTTGGCACAATTTCTGGGACATGAAGCGGCTGTCCGTGCTCCCAGTGGTTGGAAGAGCGGCGAGCTACAAGTAAAGGTCATTAATTTTACCTTGTCGGGCAGATGTCAAAGTGCTGCAAAATTACTAAGTGTACATGTAGATACATGGGCGTACCCAGGTAGGGGTAGGCTAGGGCGGGTCAAATTGTATGGAACGATTTTTTTTGATGAAGCGTATAGCAAAAACGTAATCTATAGGTGATTCTGAGAAATTTTGCTCAAGAGACCATAGCTCTAAGTCGGATTTGGAGCCCCCCAAAATTTCAAAATAGATATTTTTCAATATATTCATAGAATAATTTAATTAAATTCGTCATAAAATCGGATAGAGTTATAGTAGATTTCTCAATCTGGGCTTGTCTGAGGAAAAAAAAAAAAAATTGATCGTAATAAAAGTTGTTGGAAATTGTCTGAACTTTCATAATCTGCAAAAAAAAAAAAATTATCGAAAAAAATCGAAGAAAATTCGGAATTTATTAGTTAAAAGTTCATTTTAGGCTATTTTTCGACAAAAAATTCCTAATATGTCTACTAAAAATAAAAAAAAATATTGGTATCAATACAGATTCTGAAAGGTGATAAAATACCTTTCAAACAAGCCCAGATTGAGAAATCTACTATAACTCTATCCGATTTTATGACGAATTTAATTCTATGTATATATTGAAAAATATCTATTTTGAAATTTGGGGGGGCTCCAAATCCGACTTAGAGCTATGGTCTCTTGAGCAAAATTTTTCAGAATCACCTATAGATTACGTTTTTGCTATACGCTTCATCAAAAAAAAAAGTAACCCGCCCTATGGTAGGTCCATATTTTATACATACAGTCGTGTATATAGTGAACACCAAAATTTTGACATCGAGCCTCTAAATATAGAAAACAATTTTCAAGCAAAAAACTAAAATTGCATTTTTAGCAAATAAAACGAGTTTTTGAAGAAAAAGGTTAACCTTGATATAGTGAACAACTTCAAGACTGTGAACAGGCCTTGCAATAATTAGTTCACTATATCCAGACACCACTGTAGTTATATTTTATATCTATATCTATACAAGCTGGGCCCCGCGGCTTTGCACGCAAGTTCTCTTGTTTCCCCCATATAAATTCTTAACCCATTGTTGACCCCGTCAGATTTTGATTAAAAAAACATGTGTCGAATTATCTTTGATTTCAAGTGTTTTCACCAATTTTGAAGTCAAAGTAAAGTTTTTAAATTTACTGTAAACAAAGTCTTAACCCTTGATTTACCACGATCGATTTTTACAAAAATGGAAGGCACCTTTTAATTATTTTCCGGTTGCTAAGTTTGAAGTCAAAAAGCCCTATACATCTTTTTTCTACATACACCCTGTTAACCCGTTGCTGACCCCGTTAGGTTTTGATTTTCAAAAAAGTGAAAAACACTTGTCAAATTATTTCTCGCAAAGAGTACTTTCACCAAGTTTGAACAGGTTTTTTATACAAACTTTAATATTCAAATTTTAATATTCGGAAAAATTAAAACACGTATCGAGTTATTTTACATTCAAAGTACTTTTGTCAAGTTTGAAGTCAAAAGACTCAAAAAAATGTGTTTTTCCATACATTTTTTAACCCGTTGTTGATCCAATTAGATTTCAATTTTGAAAATAATGAGAAACACGTGTCTAATTTTTTTTAATTGAAAGTATTTTTACACGGGCCGCGGGGCCCACCTAGTACAAATATACATGTAAATTTCTATATTCTTTTCTACTCCAATTGTATGAATTTTAAATGTAGCTATGTCTTGCCCTTCCCTAAATTTATTCCTGGGTACGCCTATTTATAGATAGCGAAATGCTTGTCAAGTTTTGACGTTCACGCATGCATACACGGAAATTTTTGTACGATACCGGTCGATTCTTCAGGTTATTCTGAACATGTGTAAACCTAATTATTACTTTTCATATATACTATTGTTCTTTTCTACAAATTCCAACAAGCTCCTTCTTTTAAAGACCTTCTTTCTGCTCCTTCTGAAAATATTTAAAAAAATACAGTGTTGTGAATCGTCTCGAAAGTGTACCGAAAGTACCAGAAACCCATTCCTTCTTATAAATCATTACATTTTAATTATATAAAAAATTAAAAATGTTTCCAATTTATTTAAAAAATTTTACATTTTTTCGAATAAGTACGATTTATAATTTTAGCCGGTGGATTCTTATCAATTAGCTTAGAAAACCCGGATCAAAACCTCCCCAATCAAGCACCTCTTCGCAGAGCTGCTTCAGGGTTTAAAAATATGATTTACCAAGCCTTACATTTTCAGTTAATTTGATAAACTTTACTAATTGTAAAAGTTTAACGTACTTTTCAGCACAATTTGCCATTTAAATGACTACTCAACACACGTTTCCTGCCCTCTTCAACAAACATCCACGGAAATGCATTTACTCAAACACACACACGCACACACACACACACATCGCACTCGCTCGCACCGTTGTCGTCCTTAACGTAAAGTGTTGACAATGCGCTTTTCGGCCTCTGTCGGTAGTTGCCACCTTGGCGAATTTTTCATCAACGCATTTAGCAGACAGAAACTAATATGCAATAAGAGCAAAGCTTTCTTCTTTTTATAAAAAATTAAACGACTAAAGTAAGTAATAAAAGAAAGCAAAATCGCTTAACATATAATGGAATCACGCGCAACAAAAAAACCGCACTGAGATGCTAAAATGTGCTACGTAATTCAGAAATTTCTGTGTGTCTGTATGTGTAAGGTTTATGCACTGCCACACTCCACCGTTTTTTTTTCTTCT
Organism: Melieria crassipennis; assembly: GCA_963668005.1. NCBI lineage: Eukaryota > Metazoa > Arthropoda > Insecta > Diptera > Ulidiidae > Melieria > Melieria crassipennis. Next base: position 22,636,020 of record OY764963.1, read on the forward strand.
GCCTAATTTTCTACTTCAATTTGACTTTTTCACTTTCATACATATTTTGTAGATTTTCATACAAGTTATAAGCGAGACTGCTATGACGGACGGTTGTGTGGCGGGCGCAGGGTGTCAGTGGTGTTTTTACCATTTTTGGTTATGCTCCGGCGCCATCCACCCACCACGCGCCGTGCGGCAATTCGGAAAAATGTAGTTGACTAGGTCAGGCTGTACGGCGACGCGCGACATGTGCGTGCTAAAGCCGCATTCAGTGGTGGGACGGTGACAGTGGTGGCATGGAGAGCGCATAGCAGTGTGACTCGCTGACGCTGAGAGCGAAAGTCCAAGAGAGCGGCTGCTAATATTGCGCTCCAATTAGTACTGGAATCTGTCGAGTCTGACGGAGTATACACAGAAATGTTGTCAGTCTTTCGGGGGGGTGAAAAAAGGGGAGTCACAATACCAGTGCTTTAGTTTGGTTTGGAAGTCAGAGGGTGTTGAGTTCGAATCTCAATCAACAACCGACTCAATCAAATTCCAACTCAAAGACATTGTTTCTGCCCTTTCAGCAAGCAATAGTTAACTTTTTATATGTATATATTCCTGCCTTAACCCATTTTCGGCCGCTGGTTGATTTTTCGACCAGCCGCTTTGAAGGATAGTAGCTCTGCACTTAGACATTATATCTTTGAACTCTTGATGCAGAAAATAGCTTTGGTCTTTTGGTTACCCCTCGAAATAATAATTTTTTTAAAAACGATAAATTTAGAGATGTTGGCGAAGGCACGAAAAAAGCATTTTTTTAGTCATATTTTGAATATTCTGAAAAATATATAACCTTTTCAAATTATTGATTTATTATTGATTATTTACGAAGCCTAAAGACCAAATTACCACAATCAATAAATATCCATAAGATTATGAAAATATTTGTACCTCTCAGCACCGCGTACTTTTCAGTGGTCGAAAAATCGACGATTGGCCAGAAGTCGTCATGTATGTACATATATAAGCCAACAATTGTTTATTTTCATGCTTGATTATTATTTGACTAAAACTATGTACATATATATTTGTTTTTGTTTTGAATTTTTATTAATTTATAAAAAAAATTTTTGAAAAAAAACACAAAAAAATCCAAAAATATTCTTGATTAAGGTCCTAAAAGTAAGTCCTTAAAAGGAATTACAAAAATATTGGCTATTTCTGGTAGCGGCCGAAAATGGGTTAAACTATCTCTATTTGTATAAACATGTATTTAAAGAAAAATTATAGTATAATTTCAATACAATTATAGTCTTATTGATGCAAAAATTACAAAAACTTTAGGTATCAAACGTTGTGAGGTGAGATTTTCATATACGGGCAAATCAACCTCAAAACCAAGAGATATGTATTCCCCATTTTCGTATGATGAGAAAAAAAATTCCAATTCAAAATACAAAATTTGACCACAAAATTTCAGGTCTGACGGACAGTCCGAGTATAATAAAAAAATTTTGATTTTTGCTCCGACCGATGTCGAAGTTGACAAACATGTTTAAGTGAGTATAAATCCGTCTACAACTAAGTACCTATGCAACTTCACTTCGAAACCAAGTCAGACGTCTGTAGTGGGTTTAAAATTCACACTTTTTTCATGAGATGAAAGGTCTCCCTTTTTAGTAAAAAAAAAAAAAACATGAATAAATAACTAACGAACTGACGATTTTTCATTTTTTAATATCTGTATTTTTGTTTATTTCTGTCAACTTTTGCTTTGATGACTTTTATTTTTAGGTATGGAAAACTTGTGGTCTTTCTAGTCTGCTTTTTATTTCTCATGACTTTGAGAAAGTTCTCTCCAATTTGTAGCATCAAATAGTCTAATATGAATGATAATTTTGTCTTTGAAGCATTGGTTTGGTCAGCTTTGACTATGGCGGCCTTAAAACATTGAAAAATCAGCTAAGTTTCCATACTTCTCATTCACTTCCAAGTGAAATAAAACTCAAAATTCGATCATTTGCAAGTCTACTGTCGTAAGGCCCGTAGTGAGAATATTGCTTGGAAAACGGCCAATAGGAAGTGCAGGACGACCAGCTTCGGAAAGGGTAAAAATGAGGAGTTGCATTGATGATTTTTGATGTTTGATAATTTTTCGCCACTTCTAATCCAAGTCAACGACGCAATATAAATTCGTCTACACAAATTTTCAATTCACAAAAAAGTATATGCCGTCTATTTTATCTTGTATCTCTTTAACTCATTTTACAGAGCCTCCATTAGCTTTCTCGGTTTTAACCCTTGGAGCAGAAAATTTGTCGAATTTAAATTTAAAATTTACTCACAGACATCTATGTTTCGGATCGATTTGGAACAATAAACAAAAGAAAGAATAATAATTCTGAACAATTTTCCGAAACCTTAATATTCTTTCTTTAAAAATTGTGGAAATTTGTTTTTAAATTCCCGATACGGTCTTTCGCAAATGAAATTCAATCTTCAGTAAACGAATTTTGTTGCTCTTACTAAGGTTCTGAAATTTCATCCACATTCTTTTGAAAACACTTGGAAAATATATCGAAATGCTTCTAAAATTTTTTTCAAGAACATTGCCCAGTTAGATTTGCTCTTCAATCGACCAAGTCAAACGCAATCTTGACTTAATTTTGACTGTAATTTTAATTAATTTAGTTTATAATTTGTATGCATTGTTTTATTTCAAAATGTTTTTATATTTCTTAGGTATTTTTATAAATTTAAACTTTCTTTTTAAAAATGATTTTATAAATTCTTTCAAAAAGTACATTTTATGCTTGACACTAATTATTTATAATCTGTCATACTTTACTAGGATCTAATCAACCGAAATGTTTTATTAATTTCTTTATATTTTTATATAATATTTTTTTTCATATATTTATATATGTATATATTTTTAAATTTATCTGTGTAGCCTTTTGCTGTCATAATTATAATTATTTATATCCAATATAGAATTGAATTTTAAATTAAGATTTTATAAATTTTGTTCCCCTTTCAATTTCATCCGATCTTCTCTTCTAAAGCAGCGCTAGTCTAACTTTTTTTAAACTTTTTTTATTTGATATATTTTCTTTATTTAATCATAGTTTTTATGAAATAATGAATTTTCACATTGCTTATATTTTACAAAGTCTAAAACTTCAACCGGTCTTCTCTTCTGAAAACATTTGATACTAAAAAGATCTTATCTTTGAGCTCTCACAGTGATCTTCTCTTCTCAAGCAGCGCAAGTCTAACTTTTTTTAACTTTTTTTTATTAGATATATTTTCTTTATTTAATCGTAGTTTTTATGAAATGTTGAACTTTCACATTGTTTATATTTTACAAAGTCTAAAATTTCAATCGGTCTTCTCTTGCGAAAACATACCAAATACCAAAAAGATCTGATCTTTAAGCTCTCACAACTAGTAAATAAACCGAATTTGGATATAAATGTCTTTATAAAATTTTTATTTGTAACTTTTATGGCATTTCAAATCTATTTTATGCCATTTTACTTGCGCAATTCCAATATATTTTATGAGTATATTTCATTTAGATATTTTTTAAAAATTTGCTATTTCATAAATCACTCAAATTCTCAAATATCTCAATTCTCAAATGCCTCACTCACTTCTACAAACCCCTCAAAAAGTTATAGAAATGTTGCAACAGCTTCCACAAATTTCCTTTAGCAACATTTAGAGAGCTGAGCATTACAACATTTAGTAGTGAGTTCGCTCACCACTCAAATACCGTTAACTATGAAGAGAGCCAACGCGAGACTGGCGACCAATCAAATGTCACCACTCAGTGCGCAGCAGCCACTCTCACGCCTTGACCTTGAACACAATGTCTGTTGTTATAGGCTTTTGTTATTGCTTTATTAGCAGTAAACGCCATGTTGTTGTTTTTGTTACCTTATTGAGGCTAACATTGCACAGCATCCCTTCGTTTTAAGCAGCCCAGTCATAAAAGTGTAACGAATGTGTGACGAGGGTTAAACTTTAATTGAGCATCAACTGTTCGACTGTGCTCCACTGTCCACACGAGATTCTAATGTTTTTGGGTTATTGTATGAGTTGTTGTTTTTGTTTTTCTAGATGTAATAGATGGAACTTTTCTAATATTGCACACAGCAGGCAGCTACAAGTTGGCGTTACTTTGTTGCTGTTGTTGTCTTTCTCGCTCGCTCTCTGTTGTTGTGGTTGTTGTTTTTGCATTTATTATAGCCATGGGTGGTGGCAAGGACGTTTGGCAGGAAATTGTCGATGGCAAAAACAAACAAAAAAAAACAGATAACAAGAAAAAGAAAAGCGTTGTGGAAAAAGGGCAGCAAATGCCGAGAATGAGAGGAAAAACTCACATTTCAGCGCAGTGTTGCAGAGTTCGGCGAAAAGTTCATTGCGTGTGTTCGCGTTGACAGCGATGCTTGTGCGATGCCGCAACGCGTCGGATGTTGCTGAAGGACCTCACTGACTGTGAGAGTTATTGCTGATAATTTAACAAAAGTGTGTTAAACAATAAAATATTTAGTGTTGGCTATATTTAAAATCAATCAATCATAAAATAATTTTTTTTTTATTGAATTCAAAACAAAGAAAAAGTTAAATCAGTGTGAAGCTGTACTGAAAATAGAACACAAATTTGAAAACGTTTTTAATTTATGAAAAAAATCAAGCCAAACAAATCAAAAAATATGAACTAAAATCTAAAAGTGTGAATGAATTCCAGTTGAAAATATGTGAACCAATGAAGTTACTTTTCAACTTCGAATCCTTGTTGCCAGCCGCTTCAGCATAATCGCCGCTTATCAACAGCACAACAACAACAACAACACACAGTCGGCACATCCCTGGCAACTATCATCGGCTCTTCCATATGTGTAGATTTGTTTTTGCTTTTCAGCCTTCACTTCCCTTTCTTGTTTTATTTATTTATTTACCTTTTTTATTGCTGCCAACGTTGCCGTATTATTGATTTTTCTCCCCCACTCAGCTCTATCGAACTCCAAAAACAACTACAACAACAACATCAATGTGAAATACTTAAAATACAGTACACAGTGCTCGATACACTGTGCTCGCTGAATAATTAAAATCGCGCAGTTCATTTGCATCTACAAACAACAACAAAAATACAGTAGCAATTTTGTTTCTTTATGACTTAAGGTTGCAGTTTCGTGTGGCTGATTTAGCATAAAAACACCTACGCTGACAATGAAAATTGTTAATTCATTGCTGTGCCGCGAGTGTCGTCCCCGTCGTCGAGCATGTTATTGATTTGTCATTTTGGTGGCAAGCGACGGCGCAGCGGTGGCGACTCAGCAGCAGCAGCAGCCGCAGTAGCAGCTGACAGCAATAGCGATGCTGACGATGATGGCGACAATGTTGGCGTTGTACGTGTTGCTGTTGATGCCGCAAATGAACGGTAAATACGAATTGTAGTGGTTGTTGCACCTCGGCACTTGCTCTCAGTTTCTCCATTCGTTGGCTTTTGTTGTTCGAAATTGCAATTATTGCCGACGTCATTTCCACTATGCAACGCGGCCTTGACACACTTGAACTATGACTTTTCGTTATGGCGAGTTGCAGCAAAACAAAGAATCGTTTCAATTATTACAAGATTCATTTGTTAAAAGTCTATTGAGGTGAATGGTTATTATTTCTTTTGTATGGAAAAACTTTTAAAGTACATTAGATAAGATTTGAGCTGATGGCCCTAAAGCTATGTTATTAAATAATATTAACCCTTTTGACCCCGAATTTTATCCTGTGTCTCGATATTACTTTTTGGTATTTAAATCATGAAGCACTTGTCATTTGAAGTTAGAGTTCTAGAGCTAGTTTACTTTTGAACAATTTTAGCTTAAAACGGGTTAAATAAATTTTGTATCAATATTTTTTAATTACAGAAAAATTATTCAATATTCATGGAAAAATACAAAAGTATCACTTTTTGATTTTATTTAACCCATATTAAAGAAACTGGGTTTCGATCAAACGCGTCCAATTCGTAGACTTCAATTAGAACACAAACTTTCCCTGATATCGTTGCAAATTATTGGAAATTATTTTGGGGATAACAGTACAATTTTTGTAATTTGCTTTGAGTTCACTTTTAAAAATATTAATTTGTTGGTGCCTACTTAAATTAAACCCATAAAACAATCGTAGCTTTTGCTATAAAATGACAAATAGGTGAAGTTGCTGTCAGGCAACCTTGGGGGTCGAAAGGGTTAAGCTTTTTATTAATTCTAAGTTTTATAAACAATAATACATTTGATTAGATTGTTGAAGCTTTAAAAAAGAAAAAGCGTAATAAGTTAGTTTCATACTTCCAACTTTGAAGTAGTGTGGAAGGCGTAATTTAAGTACGATTTATTTAGTTTTAGTATCAAATTAAAGTGTGTAGTTATTTCTGTCTGGCAATGCCATAAATTGTTTACATCATCTACATTTGTAGTAACCGATACTCGTTCAAAATTAGCTCATAAAGAGTACAAAGCAAAAGAAAACCAAAAGCGTTTCAAAGCAAACAACTAAAAAGTCCCCCAAAATTCCACATCAATTTTTGAATATTTTACACGCTTCAAGTATCTAAAATGAAAATATAAAAAGTTTACTTGCTACTACGAGTATTTGCTATTTCTTTTTGTTTTATTTACTTTTGTAGCGACACCTACGATCAAAATTCATGAAATTTACAATATGTGGTGTGAAGCACCAAAGATTGATTGCCAGAAAAAACTGAAGAATATTTTTTGAATTTTTTTTTTTTAATACGAGCCAACGCGCAGGGGATACCCCTATAAATGCGAGGCATTGCGCTGGTTCAGGAAGGATATATAGGTTAGGAGAAAGGATGTTGGGTGAAGAATTTGTGGACTCTTGCCTTGAACCCATCAAGATCATAAGTGCTGGGGAAAATATCTGCAGGGAGACCATTCCATAATCGCGCCGTACGGGCCAGGAACGAACCTTCTCTGTAGTGCGTAGTGCGCTGGAACATCGTTTCAACGTGGAATGCATGGGCGCCAGTGTTCAAACGGGTTGCCCTGGGGAATACCCGGAGTGATGGCAGCAAACTGCTCATCTCCACTGAGCAATTACCGAAAAAGTATCGGTAAAATAACACCACACATGCCACGTTTCGACGATGTTCCAAGGAGTCAATAGAGCTGGATGCCCTACTGTCCCCTATAAGTTTAATCGCACGGTTTTGCACCCGATCGAGGAACTCCAAATGGGTTTTTGAAGCCCCCGCCCAAAGGTGCGAGTTAAACTCCATTTTAGGTCGGATATAGGTAGTGTAAATAATGCGGAGATCAGACGGAGTGAAATATTTTTTGCACCGCTTTAGGAAGCCGATGCACTTGGCTGCTTCTTTCGACACGCCAAAAATATGATCGTTCCAACGAAGATCGTTCTTAATGGACATGCCCAGAACATACCCATACCCACATACCACCCATAACCAGGGATGTGTTGGGATGTGAGGAGACTCGCTTGTGGGATAACAGGCAACATTGGGTCTTGCGAGGATTAAAATCGACCCTGTTCGCTTGACCCCACTTGGAGATTGTTTGTAGGTCGCTGTTAAGTGTGTCATTCATACGGCGCCGTTCTCTCTCAATCTCCACAGAGCTGGGGCGCTTTGTGAAGGAGTATGAATAACAAATGGTGCTGTCATCCGCAAACGAGTAGATGGGATTCTTCGTCGACGACAGTAGGTCGTTGATGAAGATAAGGAAAAGGGTTGGAGAAAGGACCGAACCCTGCGGCACTCCCGCGCTAAGGGAATGTTTTTCCGAGGCTATGCCGTCTATTACAACACGAATAGAGCGATCATAGCGATTTGTTACTTAATTTAATCAAAAAATTTTTGAATAACTAGAACATTTGCGTAATACTGAATATCTCTCTTTCTTCGTATAATGAATATTTCAATACACAATGGGCGTGGCATATCCAGCCCATTTTTGGATTATGTTCTTTTGCTGATTGAGCTGATTAATTTATATTCAATATTTCGAAAATATAATTTTATTTGGCACAGATATTGAGATTTTAATAAAACTTTTATATGGGGAGTGGGCGTGTTCGTCAGCCGATTTTATTAAGTTTTTCTCCAGACATATATTTTCATAAAAAAAATCATGTGTGCCAAATGTCGTTAACCTAGAACTACTCTTTCTACTTTTGGCCACAGCTAGTACTGCCTCGTCCCACTCTGGGACGTTCTCATCTATAGAAACTTTGTCAGAACAATGTCTGCTGTAAATGTATAATTATCGGGGATCAAGTTCAGGAGGTCGTAGCTTGTGTAAAATATTCTCTATTAGGTGTTTTTATCTGTGATCAGTTGGAGTATACTTTTCTTATGTCACAGTGATTCGACTCCATACAACCGCGGTACAAAATTAGAAGGAGTGGTCCGATCTTCATAAAATTTGGTATACTAGTTAATCATGGTCTGCTGAATTGAAGTCTCCTTTTTTTTCTTAACCTGTTGTAGTTTGGCAATGTCTGAGACTTAAATTTGAAATTTTCGTCATTTTTGGTAAGCTATAGCACCAAGTGTGTTGGCCAGATTTTTTAGATTTTACATTTAATCGGTAACGTCAACATTGATAATTGCAAAGAGTAACAGAAATTGTCTAAGGATCCTTTAGTTTTGCAATAAAAACGATAATAATAGATGTATGTTTTGCTTTTTCGCAGTTTTCTCAATTTTTCATGCTGATTGCATACTTTTAGGGATGAATAATAAAAATTTTGTAAAAAAATAGGTGTTTAGACCACTTTTCAAATTGAATTATTTTCTGAGATCGGAAGATATCGGAGGATATAATTACATTATCCGACAAAGAAAGAATGCTTCTTAAAATTAAAAAAAATCCAGGAACATACTTTCACATACTTTTTAGATATTTTCCTCTAAGTTTTGCCAATTTTCAGATTTTTAATTTAGAAAAATATTTTGAATTGAAAGTGATGTAAAAGCATCAGCTTTGCCAATTTGACAAAACATTAAAAGCGAAAATGGCCACATCATTTCTTAATCTATGTGGATAGTCAATAGACTAAAAACATGTGTTCACATTTTTTTGTGAAAAAAGTTTCAACTTTGAGCAGCTTTTGCACAGACACTAATTAATTTTTAGCACCGATTTTTTGGGGTTTTCTTAGTTGGAGTTTTACCTTTCAAATGACATCAAAATCGTTAAATTCTGAGTGCAATCACTGTGCAATGGTCCGAATGGACTGAGTGCTATGATAGGCTTGTAGCACACTCTCACATCATACTTTCCATCACTCATACATCATATATATGTACTTATTTCATTTTAAAGGCAACATTACTTACACAACACTATTGATTGAACTATGTCGGTAATTGTCGTCAAAAATCGAATAAAGATAACTTTACATGTTTTAATTTTGCTAGACTCCCTTTTAGCTTTATTGATTTTCTGTTTAAAAACCCTTAGTTTGGTAACTGAGCCCAAAATGCAACAATTATACACATTTAACACTAGAAAGACCAATGCGGCCATGTCGACGGTTTTCATTTTTAAAGGAAATACAGATTTCTTTAATTTTTCTATCAACGTTTGCTTTGATGACTTATTTTTTATCGGGTTCTACAATTAGTCCTACAATTAGGGTTCTACAATTACAATTATCCTTTTATTTTCCTTTCCCTTTTATTTGATTTCGAAAACAATCATTAACAAATTCTATTTTAGAACTTCGGAGTTAGATACATTTGATACATTGCGCCTATTTTTTACTACATTTAAATTTATTGAGAAATATTGAATTTTTCCTACTCAAAATGTTTTTCCAATGTATATTGTTGTGTAGATATTTCACTAAATCCTTGTTGTCAAGTTGGGAATTGCAACCTGGAATCAGCTTTGTAACCCTATTCTATATAGTTACATATATATTAGTATAGGTAATAGATATAGGCAAGCAACATGAGTAACTACGATTTGTCATTCCACCTATTTTCAATTTTCTGCTCACTGATCTTGAACTTATTAACATTTTGAGACGCTACGCTACAAAGTTACACAAATTGATTTTGTGTAACTCGGTTAAAGCAGCTGCAATGTATTTAATTACTCATTTCTATGCAAATTACGCCAGACAATTGAAAATCTACAACTGATAGCCAAACAAATAAACAACCAATGTCATTTTATTTTCTGTCGATTTGATGATATTCGATAATGCGGAACAAGGGCACAATGGTAGTGACACTGTTTCAAGTTTTATATAAACAATTTGTACGCTTTTGTGGTGAAAATTGATTACAACTTTGTAAATAAACAGAACAAAATTGTGCAGGGCTGAATTTTTGCACTCCTTTACCAATACTAATTTAATAGACTGAGACTGAGAGTCTTCTATATAGAGCCACAAAATTTGTTGATTGAAATTTAGATGTACTTAGATGTAGTAATAAGTACTTTAGATGAGTACATTTTTACTGTTAGTTAATCCAATTTTGTTGTGTTTGCAAAGAATTTTGAGTTCGAATTAAAATGGGAAAACATGTTTTCGGAGTAAACAAGTTGAAACTTAAGCTATAAATACTCTATTACAGCACACACAAAAAATGCATGAATTCGGGTTTTTGCATACTTTTTGAATGACTCCGAAAACTCCGAAATTGCATTTCTCTGTTTAATTGCATTTCGAATTCCAACAAACTGTACTGTGACGAATTTAATTCTTGCAAATAATAGCAAATTCTGCAATTTTGAATTGAATTAAAAAACATGTTTTCGGAGTAAAAAATAAAACGCAAGCTACAAGTATTAGAAAAAACATTAACAAAAAATAGTGCACTGCCCTAAAATGCCTGAATGTGGATTTTTTCATTCATTTTGAATAACTCCGAAACTTTGTTTCATTTTTTAGTTGCATTCGAAATGCCAACAACGTGTACTGTGGCGTAATTAATTCTTGCAAATAATAACTGCAGTTTTGAATTCGAATTGCAAATAGGAAAACATGTTTTCGGATTAAAAAATTCAAAATAATAATAATAATTAATAATAATTGACTGGCACGACAGCCCGCTTACGCGAGACTAAGGCCTAGCTTCCCGCAACCACCCGTGTTGTGCGTGTGAATTTGTACGCGGGTTGAAGGGACCTACAGTTTAATGCCGGTTCCGAACGGCAGGTTGGGAGCTTTTTCATAAGCAATTTTTACTCTCAGAGGTTTGCCATTTCCAGCTGAGAGGACAGCCACCGAAAGAGAAAACGAGTTTTCCCGTTATTTTTTTTTAGGTGTTATTACAGGCAGTATTTGAACCTGGGTCGCTGCCTTCGACTCGTGGTCGCACGCACTAACCAACTGAGCCACGGCGGCTTCAAAATGCAAGCCATAAATATTACATTTTAGCACTAAATAAATAGCGTACTGTCCTAAATATTGTGCTAAATGCATGAATTCGGGTTTTTAAAGACTCCGAACACTCCGAAGTTGCATTTGTCTACTTAATTGCATTTGGAATGCCAACGAAGTGTACTGTAACGAATTTAATTCTTGCAAATACTAGCAAATTCTGCAATTTTGAATTTGAAATTAAGTATAAAAACATGTTTTCGGAGTAAAAAATAAAACGAAAGCTACAAGTATTAAAAAAAACACTAAACAAATACCGCACTACCCTAAATATTGTACCAAATGCATGAATGTGAGCTTTTGCATGCTTTTTGAATGACTCCGAAACTTTGTTTCTTTATTAAATTGCATTTAAAATGCCAAAAGAGTGTACTGTGACACAGATAATACTTGCAGATGATAGTGGATGTCTATATTCTATAACTCCGAAAACTCCTAAACTTAAAATAAATGAATTAATAATGAAAAATTACTAGCACTCATTGCACAATTTAAGATTTTAACAATTTTTTTTATAATCTTTGATACATCTCGGCAAAGAGTTTACAGCTCCATGAATTTCAATAAATTCCTACAAGTTTAACCTGTTGGAAACTCAAATCTTTCATGCACTATACGGGTTCATTGTTCAGTAGGAATTCACTTGTTTTGGTGTGCTCGCAGGCACACTAGTTAAATGCTGCTTCATGTTCTGAATACTGTGGTCTTCGAGCTGAATAAACCCACACAAAAACAAAACCATAACAACAACAATGCGAAATAGGAAAAAAAAACTAACTACCGAAGCGTATGAAAAACTCATGTTTGCGCGCATAAAATCCGCCATAAAAACGCAAATTGTGGCAAAAGCCAGTAGGGCAACACTTGTATAATTGCAAAAACAATAACAACGACAGAAAACAAACAATAAAAGAAATGCACATCCAACACTTTTGTGTGGTGGTTGTTTCAAGTTGGTTGGTGTGTGTTGCTGCCGGCTAAAAAAAGACGTAAACTAAGGCGAGCACAAAAACAACAATACAATGAGAAAGTATTCAAGCGGCCATAACAACAAATAACAATGGTAGCAACAAAAACAATTAAACAAAAAAAAGAAAAACAATACCAAACAACAAATAATAATGAGAACTCGCCGAGGGCCACAAAGCAGACTTCCCCATGTCAACTCGGCGGCCTCGCATTGAAGTAAAACTTTGGTTGTGTGCATTGCCAGGGGAAGCCTTGCAGGCATTTTGCACCGAGAACAGTGCACTACAGTCTGCATTCGGGAATATTGGGCCTTGGTGTTGCGAGGGCTCTAAACTTTTTCATGGGAATTATTTTTACTCACAGAGATGTGCTAGTTCCTGCTGAGAAATTGTGAACTAAAAGTAGAGTTTTTTGTATTTAATGTTGACTGAGTATGTATTCGAACCTCTGATTCTGTGGCTCGCGGTGCAACACATTAACCAGTGAGCCTTAAGTACAATGGTCAACCACTGAACCAAAGCAATTTTTCAAAAAAACTCTGGATTCTGCTAGGCTTATCCACTTCTTCGACTACTACTTACACTCTTAATATAAAAATTGGCACCCGAAAAAGTTAGTATACACAATGCGGCCCTTATGTCGCACGAAGATGGTACCGTTAAACTTCAAATACAGCCCTGCCCTGACTGTACAAGAAAGCGCTCGCATGCCGAGGTGAGGAGGCGTCTGCGGTTGCCACACATTTGTTAATTTTTGCACTCGTTTTACATTGTTGCCAACGCTGCGTAAATATTCAGCCAGCCAGCAGCAGAAAAAAATTTATTACAAAATTGCGCAAAAAACATTCTCAGACACAAAACCAAAGTAATAACAAACAACAATGCTTCAAACACAACCTTAATGACAACAAAGCTCATACACGAAATGAACTGAATAACAGTAGAGGTGAGAAATGAAGCTGCAAAAACAATGACATGAGCAAAAGCAACACTTATATTTAATTATTAAAACAATAACAACAAAACCAACCACAATTGTGGTCGAAGGTAGAAATCGGTAATAAATGGATGCAGCTATAAGTCAGAATGAGCGGCAAACCACAGCCAGGCAGCCACAAGAGATGCAATGGTGTTACCAGATTTTTCCCATTCCCGGACATTCATCAATTCTGTAGAAATGAAATTGAACTTTAAATATTTGTGTGTATTTCTTGGGTGTTTTTAATACAATTTATTAAGAAAAATAATGTGTTGGATGGGATTTAGATTCAGACTGAAAATGAGGTAATTAATGTTTAAAAATAGAAAAAAGGGAAAAGCGCAAAGTACCCAAGCGAAGTGAGCAACACGACAAATTAACTACAAAGTCGGGAGTTAATGTGATCTAGAGGGACATAATTATATACCGACAGCAAAAGTTGAAAGATATAGGACTGGACTACGAATTGGCCAGATAGAGAGAAAGAAAGATAAATATATACATTGCTGTAATCACACAGAAAAAGTTGGATCATCACTTTTGACGTGAAAGCTTGTATGTTGTTGTTTGTTTCTCAAGTCAAAGAAAGTTGAGCACTTGTAATTTGTTAGATTTTTCAGCACCGATAAGACTTGAAGTACCAACATCAGAGTAGTGTACTGTTCGTTCACACGCTCGTACAACGTTTTTTACCTAAACTTTTAAACCTTACAAATATTTTTTTCTTGCATTTTCAGTACTAATTTTAAGATTGTAGAGGAAATTGTTCAGAGTGTGCACGCAAAAGCAATAAAAGTACAATTATACCAAAGCAGCGATCGTGCAATATCGCACTGTATCGATCGATTTTGTCAATACAAGTTGCAACATTTAATATTGCCTACTTTTAGGGGGAACGATAAAATGCTGTGAGCACTGCGCTTAGCGTTGTGCTGTGATGTTTATTTCGGCTCAGTTGTGGCAGTTGTGCGAATCTTTTTACTTATAAGCATTATTAGAAAAAATTATTTAATAAAATTTAAAAATTATAAATGCCCAAAATATTATTTAATAAAGTTAAAAAATTGTAAATGTAGCAGTTTCTAGAAAAATGTTTTTACTTAAAATAATTTAAAAGAAATTAATTAAATAAATATAGATTTATAAAGGAATTTAGTTTAAAGTACAAAAAGTTTTAAATTTTTTTATGTTATTACATTATTAATTTATTCTATTTTATTGTATTGAATTTAATTTTATTTTTTTGTTTTATTTGATTTGATTTGAGTTGCTTAGATTTGATTTGATTTGAATTGATTTGATTTGATTTGATTGTATTTTATTATATTTTATTTTTTATATTTTATTTTATTATATTTTATTTTGTTTTATTTTATTTTATTTTATTTTATTTATTTTATTTTATTTTATTTTATTTTATTTTATTTTATTTTATTTTATTTTATTTTATTTTATATCATTTTATTTTATGTTATTTTATGTTATATTATGTTATGTTATTTTATGTTATTGTATTTTATTTTATTTTATTTTATTTTATTTTATTTTAATTTAATGTTATTTTGTTTATTTTATTTTATTTTATTTTATTTTATTTTATTTTATTTTATTTTATTTTATTTTATTTTGTTTTAATTTAATTTAATTTTATTTTGTTTATTTTATTTTATTTTATTTTATTTTATTTTATTTTATTTTATTTATTTTTTTTATTTGATTTGATTTTATTTTTTATTTTTATTATTTTATTTTATATTATTTTATTTTAATTGATTTTATTTTGTTGTATTTTATTTTATTTTATTTTATTTTATTTTATTTTATTTTATTTTATTTTATTTTATTTTATTTTATTTTATTATATTTTATTTTATTTAGTTTTTATTTTAAATTTAATTTAATTTTATTTTACTTTATTTTGTTTTATTTTATTTGATTTGATTTTTTAATCATATTTTATTACATTCACATGAATGCCTCTGAAACCATGAAAAACTTAACACTATAAAATTCCTTGCAAGAGATACGAAACTCTTGGAGCGCAATATGCATTTGTTATATTTAGCAATTGCAACAGTTGCAATTGCTCAGTGCAACAGGGCAAGGGAGAAGTGCTGCAACTGCACTTTGCACCCTCCAATCTGCATTCCGCACGCTACACAGAGCAAGATGAACGCAACAACAATAAAACGCAGCAAATATATATTTTTGAGCAAGACAAATAACAAATTAATTTCAGAATTCCGCACTTGTGGGATGTGTGCAGTTGGATGCGAACTTTATGCTGCGCGCAAAATTGACAGACAGACCATGGCGGCAGGGCGTGCGTGGCGCCAATGCGGTAGGCGACGGCGCGCTAATAACGCCCGAGTGATGCGCTGGGGAGATGTGTAAGTGTGTGTGCATACATAAAAGTTTATGCATATAAGTGGATATCATTGGAATGTCTGGAGCAAGTTGATTAATTTGAGTTGTGAGTAACGAGAAGGCGGCGCGCCTGTGGGACCATAAAGCTGGTGAGGGAACTGAATAACGCATTCAGGGAAAGTGGGAATTGTGGTAGAGCAATGTGGAGCCATCATAAATCCATTTGCAAGTCAGGACTATTTGTCCTCATCATACTTTTTTATATAGAAGAGAGGGGCAAATAATTGGTTTTAATTTGGTGCTGAACACACTGAACTAAAACTTTAGCATTGGGTGAACTTGTTTATGTTTATTAACAGTTTAGTCAAAAAGAACAGAGTCATACTGACTAGCATTTACAATTAGCTTTAGAAAATATAAACAAAACACTTAAAATTAAATTAAACTTTAACAGCTTAAATATATAATAAATTCAGTACAAAAAAAAATGACTAAGGTGCCATGAGATTTACTTTGTCGAGTTGCCTTTTGAACTTGAGCAATTTTACTGTCAGAGGTTGCAGTTTTTGGACGTTCCGAACGTTCATTATCTCTCAAACTAATACGGCCACGTTTAAATTTAGTTGTTTAAACTTTCACATCAACTAACTCAAAGCATTGTCAAACAACAGCTGCGCATTAAAAATGGCTCAAACTTTTTTGAGTTCTTTTCAAACGAGGCGCAAATAGATTCCAAACCTTTTTTGACAACTGCTGCCATCTTTTCCTGTTGAAGTCGGAAACTTTTCAGACCCACCCACAGCCTCAACCCTTCAGTCTTTCGCCTCTCAACTAATTAACTAAACACATTAATTTCACCATCCAGGCTCTACCTACTAACCTCGTGTGCAGTGTAATTGGGCAGTCGCCACATAACCTCAAATGGCTCAAGTGCAAGGACTCAGTTGTGCCTTTGTCGAATTCGACAGCATTTTTACACTTTTATTTTTCCGCAAAAGGCACTCTACTCTTTTTCTTCTTCTTGTTGTTGTTGGGCCTGTGTGCCAGTGCTGCTGTGATTAATTTTACGGCGCTTGTGCAACTGCGCAATTGTCCTTCAATTAACATTTGCGCACAGCACACAAATGCTTCATCCGTACGCACTTCAGCCAATTAAAGCCGGGCGCTCCACACCCACCCACACTCACTCACATACACACACATACATCTTGAAGATCCACGCCACGCCCTGCCACTTGACTTGCCACACACTGCATGCGGCGTGGCTGACTGAACCGTAACGCAGTGTAACGTCAAATTTCCGCATATATACATGCAAAATTTAATTTCCTTCGCCGCACACATATGAAGCCATATGTGAATGTTTATGTGTGTGTGTGTGTATGACGCTCGCATGTACTTTTCGAATAAACTAAAATGATTCATGCCAAAGCAGACGGCTGGGTGGCAAGGCAAGCTCTAAGAAAAATTGAGTTAATTAGCAAAAGTGAATTAATTCGCGCATGTAGCGTCAAAGTGTGCAAAGATCGATAGCGCGGAGCGCGGAGTTGGAACTTGGTCCAAGGAAAGACGGCTGCTGCTGTCGGGAGGATTGTCAACTCGCTATTGCGAAGCGTTAAAACGTCTTAAAACGGGCTTTGCAGATTGGCAGCAAGCAGCAACGAATTGACAACTGCTAGTGTGTGTGTCTGTATAAACATGTGTGTGAATGTATTTACACGCATACTTACTCATATTAATGTTTCGATGGAAATTGCCATTGGCTGCGCATTGACACGAACTAAAATTGTAACGTCGCTAACAAACGCTGCTGTCGCTATTGCGGGCGTTAATTATGTGTCTGACTGCGTGTTGACGCCACTGTTGACAGTGAGAGTGACACACCGACACACATTCGGCACATTTGCACTTTTCCAACGAACATCGCATCAACGTCGCGTCAAAGCCGGCTGCAATGCGTTTTATTAATTAATTAATCAACAGTTGTTGTTGTTTTTATTGTCGATGTTGCTGCTGTTTCGGCTGGCCGTAGTCGATTGTCAGTCGTTGACATTTGCAATGTCATGGCGAAATTAATTGAAATTGCAATTGACGCCACTTGCGCTGCGATTATTGCCGCATCAGCGAACTGGGGGAAGAGAAAGGAAGAGAGGATGAGAGACAAACGAGCGGTTAAAGCGAATAAACTATCGCTTTCAATATGTAATCGGCTTTAATTTATATTTTTTATTTTATTATTTTTACTTTATTGTTTTTATTTTATTATTTTTATTATTTGGATTTATCGGCTGTGTTTTTTCTCACCATTTGATGTGGGAACATTTATTTCATTTCAAAAGTAAAGTTAAACTAAACACATTTGCAATTCAGTAATCGATTAAACATTTTTATCAATCGTTTTAACCTTTTTATCGATCGTTTCAACCTTTTTATTTTATGCAACATCGTTCAAAATTTAAACTGTAAGTGACCGCAACAAGACTGTTGCCAGGTCTCGGTTCTTTCGAGGTAATTTACACTGACTTTTTTACAGAATTCAACTGATACCACCATGATTTAACAGTTATTTTTCTTCAAATGATTCGACTGACATTTCAGCTGATAAATATTTCGACCATGACTTAACGATTATTACTCTTCAAATGCTAAAAAGTTTGAAAATTCATGAACCATATTTTTCGACGTAGCCTGGGAAAACAGGCATCGAATCGCTTGATCGTGGATGATTCTTTCATTCATTCAGATTCATATCCGATTCCGTTGCTTCTTCTTCATTCTGACATCAAAGCGTAAAGCAAACACCAGAGCTCAAAATACTTTGTCCTCTCCTAAGACATTTTTATGTTTTTACTTCTACGAATATGGCAATTTCACATATCCATCGAGCGTCAAATCATGGTCCACAATCGGTTGATTCGGCGTATCTTCAACCCATTCTACAAGCAGCAAACTTCAAGCCTTGCATTAGCTGAATCTTATAAGGGCGAAAGTATTTGGAAAAGCTGTAGATTAGCTGAGATTTAAAAAAGGGTGATCTACCTTGCGATCTGTAAGATCTATTGTGATGGCTTTGTGGGTTGTAAGACATGGATTTCATTCATTGAACCTTCGTCAGACCAATGTCTGCTAAAAATCTGTGAATATTAGAGAGATTAACTTGGGGTTAGTTGATTCTTTTTCCAGATATATTTGCTGAATCATTTGTATATTTTGGAATGATATTTCCTCACTCTCTGCAGAGAACTAACAGATAGCTAAAGCTAGATCCACGTTCCACATGGGGTAATTAAGTCTGCAGTGAACACTTCAAATGTCAGTTAGGATTCTTTGTTTACTCCTTGACTTGTTAATGAGTTCTTTAGCCTTTTTTGATTGAAGTCTCCTAGGAAAGCCTTTAAATTGCTTAATCTCGGAAGATTTTATCAGGATTGGTCTTTTTTGTTTATATTAAACTTGTGTTCCTTCAGTTATCTTCCAACCGTGTTAGAAGAGAGCCGGTTAGTTAGAGGCTTAAGTTTCCTTGCTAAGCACGAGTCTTTCAATATGAGTGATCGATCCAATATTTTCGATTTGTCAGTTGAACGATTCATATGGCAACAATCCATTTACTTCAACCAAGTAAATGTCAGATTTGTTTACGTTTATGATGTACAGCTATCAAATGACAGGGTTCTACTTTCTAAATTATGTAACCCTGTACACGAATGAAAGGGAGACACACTCCTGTATCGATTCCGAACAGGTTTGAGGGTTTATGATTTTCTATTGCTTTCTCTTTGGTTGCGTTAGGGCTCGAAACCCCATTCTGTTTTTCGTAGGAGGTGAATTTTTTATAAATACCGATTAATTTGTACTCATTGGCCGAATTTTTTTCGGCTAAACTTACGTCATGTTGATCAGTTGTTGGTGGTAAATTGACCGAAGCTCATCACTCAGTTGATCCCTTTTCATCTCCTGTTCATGTTCAACTATTTGAAATTTGGCCGTAATTATAAGTTTCCCTCTTACAAGTTCTGTCACTCGTTAACTCGAATACATTTGTGTGCCTAATGATCCCTAAACTTTGCTCTTCTCCTAACACGACTATTGAAATAATTACTTACCCAGAATATTATTTTAACACATAAAAATCAATGCAATAATAATTAAAAGTTAATCTCAAATTAAGAAGCCAGAAGAGTTGTGATTAAGAGAGTGAAACAAGATAATTGTGGGGACTCGAAAAAATTGTGTAGTAAATAATTAGTCACAATGAAAGAAAGAAACACGAACCTAAAGTAAATTTTTCGCTCTACTTAGAACGAAAGTAGCATGAATTTTCATAGTAAAAAAAATTTTTTTAAATCCAATTTATATTATATTATTTAATTATTAGTCAAAATTAATATAAAGTCTTAACGAGTTTATGTGGTCGTGGTCATCAGTTCAAATCAAAATTTAAATTGAATTATTTTCGCGCAACAACACAAAAATGCTGCCACTGCATTGCAAATTGAGTGCCGTTGCGAAACAATATTTTCCAATTAAGTGAGAATTCGCGTTCGTAATTGTTATTAAAAACTAATTGTTGACTAACAGGAAATTACGAGTATTGCCGCCATTTTGCCATTGGCCATATTTTCAATTGCCTGCTCAATTAACAAGTTTTTTTGTTGCATACTTTTATTCTTTATCAGTGATACAATGTAGAGAGTAACTAAGAGTCAGTACTCGTTAATTTTGATGAGTTTTTTTTTATTCGGTACTATAAAATTTTTTGTAAAATATAATATTTGCCGTCTGTGTTTAGGGGAATGATTTTTTTTGTTTTTGTCGTTTGTCAACAAATAACTTCCAAAGCGGTTTAGATATGAAGAGTGAATGTTTTCAAAGCGGTTTAGATATTTATGTGAATGAATATTTAGTATGGATTGTTCTAGCCTTTTGGTTAAGAACCGATTACCGTTATTAGCAGATTTGCTTTGGATTAAATCTGTCAATAAACTTTAACCCAGATTTGAAAGAGAAATAATAAAAAT
Organism: Melieria crassipennis; assembly: GCA_963668005.1. Classification (NCBI taxonomy): domain Eukaryota; kingdom Metazoa; phylum Arthropoda; class Insecta; order Diptera; family Ulidiidae; genus Melieria; species Melieria crassipennis. The sequence goes on from OY764963.1 coordinate 22,656,767, forward strand.
GTTATATATGTCTTTGGATTAGATACGTTAATTTTTTTAAATTGTTGAACCAAGTTACTTTGAACTGAACTTTGAATCACTGAATCAAAGCACTATAAATTTATGTGATTCAAAGTTTTGACAGTTGTAGAGCTGTTTAAAAAAGTCAATCCAGACTCATTGATTGACTTTGACTTGCTTTTATTTTGTCTAAATAAATAGAATACGTTTAAGTAACGATTCATCTTGTCAAATAATTGGTTTCAATATCGATTCTTATTTCTTGCTACTTTAAATGAGTCTTTAACAACCTTTGCATTAATCTTACTTCCCTTACAAATATTTTAAAAAAATTTTTACTAAATTTACTAATATTTTCTATATACAACTTTGAAAATGTTTTGCAGACGCCACAGCATGTCAGCGAGTTTAATGTCCTGTGTGCGCGAGAACTCGCCACCCATGGAGGATGCGATGGACCCTAATGGCGGCACAAACGTTTTGGAATTACAGGGCGCGGCGCTTACAACAACAAACAACACATCAACACCGCTGGCGGCCGCTGAGAGCGCCACAGCGCCAAATACGGGTGAGTGGCAGCCACGACATTTGGCATTCGAATGTTTGCTATTTCTGGACTAAAGGAAATTGTGCAATCTCCTGCTTTTCGAATGAAAAATTTGCTACAATTGCAATATGCAATTTTGCAGTGATTTTATTAAACTTATGAATTTTCTTTTATCTTTACTTGTACTTCAACAAAAAAAAGAAGTCGCTCTTTTTTCGCTGCCACTGTCGCTTTGTGCAAGTGTCAGTTGTTATGCGCCGCTTCGAGTCGCACATATCGCTCTGAGTATTGAGTAAGGTTCGCTTGACAGTGACAGCTTGTCAGCTGTTCGCTGTCAAATGTCATTGACACGTAGATAGTGCACGCCGCTTCGTCGAGCTGGCAGCGAAACCGAATGGCGACAAGAGTGCTGTGCGCTTCAGACATAAATGGCACTTAATGAAGACTGAAGCGCTGTGCAAAGGGACGAAGTGACAAGTATTGTGCCACTCTTACGGTCGTCGTAGAAGCTTTTCTGCTTCCGCGCTGTCGAATGAGATTTCGCCAAGTGTTGGCTGCTGACAATTTACTGCTCTCATTGATTGTAAAGTGAAGAAGTACAACAGTTTAGAGCGCATACAATTTTTACTTTAGGCCACACTGGCTGGCCAAGGAGATTAGCATTGTGAGAACAAGTTGTTGTAGTAATTAATTGCTTGATTTTTTATATTTCAATAAACTTCCACCTAAGCATTTATGCCCCGAAAACATAGACGACAGTAGCGACACAACTGCATCTGTCAAAATATGAAATCAGAACGTTCGTATGGAGATGATTATTTTGACGACTGCACGGCTACACGAACACCGACCGCAGCTGTCGCTGTCGCCATAGAACATTTCTCTATTTTGTAGGCAATAAAACCAAAGCAATTCGCATCACTGCTTCCAAACAAATATTTTTAATGGCTTTTTTCTTACTTTTCGGTTTGCTTTCAACAGCAATTACAAGTTTGTTAGTATTTCAGTTAAAATTGATTAGTTCTTAAAATTATTACACATTGCCAATTGCTTTAAATTAATTTTAAAACGATATAATGGATATAGACGAATGCTTTAAAAAGAAAGAGCGCAAGCACTTTAGAATTTGTTTGTTAGGAGCTCAAAACTATGATTGTGATGACTTTGCTACCGGTCTCATTGTAATCACGTAGTTGACTACACAACGACGGTCGAAGCCGATGTCATTTTGAAATTGTGTGACCGTGTCGCTGTCGTCTTAAATGTGTTCGGGTCATTAGTCCCTACGCCAATTAAATTAGCAGTAATCATTATAATTCAAATCAAATGGTAAATATTTAAACTTTCGTACATATTTTTTCAAATAATTACACCTATATGGCAACTCTGGGAAATTGGGTCATTTGTTCATTTCATTTCATGCGCCTTCTTTTAATTTCCCCACTTTTCAACTTAAAAATATGCAATAAAATATTAAACATGAAATTGAAGAAAGGAACAAAATGGGTTGATGAGGACCATAATGTGTTGAGGGGCGTGCCACATCCCTTTTCAATCAAAACTAACAGATTATTTTGGTTACTGTCAAATTTTTTTTATTTAGCAAATTACATTTATTTGGCAACCCTGCTTTGAGGTTGTGGAACCATTCTAATACCTATCTTTATCTTTGCTTCATCAAAAACAGTGGGGCCGGTTGACAGATGGGCAAACGGATGTTCGGGCGGATAGACGAATGCGTTCTTTTGCGAATTTTAAATATTCGACAAATTACTCCACACCTGCTCAGAAGTTGCTCACAGAGGGTTAAATTCTATGACTGACCCCCAGTAATTTTTTATTTTGAATATTTCTTTCGAACATACTTACCCCCTATCTCCAACCCTTGATGAGGCTTCCATACAAAATCATCGTTTTTATAATATGGGATCCCACTGTTCCCAGGTTGCCCCCAGATGTATGTATCATACATAAGACTGACCCTCATTTTTTTCCTCTTCCTGATGTTTTTTCTATACATACCTAACAGCTATATCCAACTCTTAAGGGGGCTTCCATACAAAACTTGTAATTTTTAATGGAAATGTAGTAAATTTAGTAAAGTTCTTACTTCGGAAACATCGTATCTTTGAAACTACAGAACCGATTTGTAGGATTTATTTAACAATTTTCAACATTTTTCAGAGCAAATAATACAAAACTAATTAAAGTGCAAAAATTCACCACCAGAGGGCGCCTACCATACAAAGGAAGTTTTGAGTTTGTCAACTTTTGTATTTGTACGAAGCAAAAATCAAAATGTACTGTCGAAACTCCATTAACCTCTTTTGTCGAATATACTTAATTGTAATCGTATTTGATTTTTCGAAGCTATATTCATCATATTTTTCCACAACTACTATACAAAGCATTTGTTGACCGATTGCTATTGGCATTCGAGTCCGAGTCTGAGTCTTCACTGAAAAATGCCAATAACTTATATTAGCGCAAATATGAGCAGTTGAAAATTTGCCAGCATAATCTACATACTTGTCGAAATAAAATATAAAAAATTTCGAAAGTGATAAAATGTGTTCTTTTTTTAAATTCACCTTTAAAATTTCAACTCAATTTTTATTTACTTGTTTTCTTTGTTTCATTTTTTCATAATGGTACTGTTCAGATGTAAAGAGAATCAGCAAAATGTTGGTCCTGTTAGACGTAACTTATATTAACGTTACGAAAACAGTCAGTTTTAGGGACTTGCAAATAATTTATTTTGAAATATTGAACCTCAAAGTGAAAGTCAAAATTTGTTTGTACACAGTTTTGTTCAAAGCTGCAAGAACGTACTTCATGAGCTCATAACTTCTATGTTATCTACTATTTTTTCTTAAGACTTGGGAATTTTTTCAGTTGAAGAATTTTAAAGCAAACCTCATACTCAAAATTGTGTGATTATAACAGTGCATTTTGAATTTTTGTCACTACTCGCAACACTCTGCGACTTGTCGACAGTCGAATATTTTTAAATCGATCTTCCTGGTTCTTCTAATAATTTGTCCACATACCTTTAATTACTGACCAGGCCTTTTTCTAAGCCTTACAAACTCCTAGTCAAGTATACAAATTCAGTTTTTATATCTAAGTACTTTAAATCTTGTACGTTTTTTTTTTATGTACAAAGTACAGTTTGCATAAAATCTTTTAAGCATTAAAAGAACTTTCGAACACATCCGAACGAAGAACTTTTCCTCTACTCTCTGTTTTCGTTATTTTTTCTAATATTTTTCACGGTCTCAGTCTGACAACAATGACCTCGCCTTAAAGTAAAGCAAACACTCGAGATGTCAGTTATGTTTACTTTCCAATCAAATATTTACATTTTATATGCAAACATATTTTGCAGCATAAGCTCTGAGGCATTTGTAACAAATGTTCAACATAACCTTTTTTCATCCTCTTTGCGCCGCTGAGCCGCACTCGAAACCAACAAACATCAAATAAAAAAGATGGATTTTTTAGGGATTTTATTTGCCAAAAAAATGTATTCTTAATGGCAAACGAGCGAAAAGGGCCAAAGCGCATTTCAGTCATTTTACACTGTGACTTTGATATTTGTGTGTTTATTATGTGAAAAGTATGCGTGATTTCCTTGGGGAAAAACAGCTACAGCTACAGATAGAAGCTGTGAAAACAATAACAATAACAACGGCGACATGTAAGCCTTTGATTTTACGGCCGTAAGCGACAGCAGCAGAATTTTTGCCTAATGGCTGAGTGGGACGAGGCTCATAGTGATTTGAGTGAAGCCAAAACTGAATCAATTTTATTGATGGATTTATTCAAAACAATATTAACTCTGAAAACTTGGTGCTAACGCCAGCAGAATTGGTTTATGCCACCTGACGAAGGACGATTCGGCATTTTCTTTACACTTGTCTGGCATTTTGACAGGAAACTAAATGACACATTGATTTCACCACTCCAACGTTGTTATTATTATTATTATACGTAGCCCATAGTAACACTGATGCTGTCCATATTTAGACTATTTGTGAATTTCAGCACTGTTGATAAAGTTAAAAAAAAATTTTTCTGCTGAGTGTAGAACATTCACAAAGAACGTGGACAGACGTTTTTTGTTCCTGTTTGCACATCCTGACCACATTAATAAAGAAGATTAGAATGTTTTTGAGTTGACAACTAAGTGTGCAATGTCCAATTAGGGACTCAGTGAGGCTACGAAGGTCCTCTCGATGTCTGGCAATAAGAATTGTTTGGGTTGTCGTAATGCTCTCCAGTTAGTCTACAGGTCCTGGTAACGTCAACGCTTCTAAGATCGACATACATATACGATACATATAGATTACTTAATGAGTCAATGAGCCCAATAAATCAAGTTTTATTTAACCCTTTGTTGAACCCGTCAAATTTTTATGAATAAATACTTCTTATTTGAAGTGCTTTCACCATATTTTAACCTATTTGACCTATTAAACCATGTCACCCCATACAAACTCTTAACCCATCGTTGAACCCGTCAGATTTTGATTTTCGAAAAAATGAAAAACGTGTCCAATTATTTTAATTTTCAAGTGTTTTCACCAAGTTTGAAGTCAAAAAGCCCAAAAAAGGCCCCTTGGTTCACCCCGTCAGATTTTGATTTTCGAAAAAATAAAAAACACGTATCGAATTATTTTACATGTCAAGTGCTCTTACCAAGTAGTAAGTGAAGTCAAAAGGCCCAACAAAATCTTGTTTCTCCATACAAACTTTTAACCCATTGTTGACCCCGTTAGATTTTCATTTTCGAAAAAATGAAAAATACTTACGAAATGATTTCTCACCAAGTTTAAAGTTAGTAGGCTCATTAATTCATGTTTTTAACAGTTTACCATACAAACATTTAACCCGTCGTTAACTCCGTTAGATTTTGATTTTCGAAATGAACAGCACGTGCCAGTTATTTATCATTTGGAAGACTTTCACGAAGTTTAAAATCAAAAGGCCCAAAAAATCGTCTTTCTCAATACAAACGTTTAACCCTTTGGAAACCCCTTTACATTTTAACTTTTACAAAAATAAAAAACACAAGTTTAATTATTTTTTATTTCAAAAAATTTTAGCAATTTTGAAGCCAATAAGCCCATTATTTCATGTTTTTTCGTACCCGTTTTTTCGTTTTATTAACCCATTGTTCATCCCGTTAAAGTTTGATTTTCGAAAAATTTAAAAATATCTACGTGTCAAATTATTTTTAATTTAAAGTTTTTTTTACCAAGTTTGAAATCAATAGGCCTATTAAATCACGTTTCTTCATAGAACACCTTAACCCATGTTTTGCCCTTTTAGGCCCCGAATTTCAAAAAATCCCATCCTGAGGTTTCAGATTTGAACGAATATTTATAGACAAAACTAACTGATGACCCTGGAAGACTTACAATTTACTTACAAAATTACCATTTTTAGTCAACACTTCAGTGTTCCCGTTCCACAGTGCAGCGTGCAGCAAAAGCCAATCAAATAATTGCATATCATAGCTGCGGCTTATCATCAAAGTCAATAAACCCTACAGGCATCAAAGACACATTAGGGATGTGTCGCCCAATGCGTTGCTTTGTTTGTGCGTTTGTGCGTCTGCGGCAGTCACAATTTTGCGAGCAATATGACAAGACGCGCGCACGATTTGCGGTTCCTTCATTTCATCGAGTAGTGTTTTTTGCGGTTTTCATTTGCGGTCATGAAAATCGAGCGAAAGTTGAGTTGACGCATCTCAAAATTGTTTCTAGCACAGTTGACTTAAATCAACCGATTCGACTGCTTCACGTTCTGAATCCTTTCAACTGTAAACGGTAAGAAAATCTGCTCAAATTTAAGAGAACTTCAATTGAAAAACCAACTATGGCACTTTTATGCGCACACACCAAACACTGGAAATTCAATTTCGCTGGCAACACTGACGCCATATCAACACAGCGACTGCACACAATGGAAAGTACTAACAACAGTGCAACAATTCGCAGCTCCTTTCCCTTTTCTGTAACGGTAACCGTAGTCGATTGCTTGCCAACTCGTTTGTTTACTTCACTCACCGGCTCAACGGATCCAACCCTACGCCATGCCTCCCCCCCATACCGGCCCCTATGAAGCCGCCTTAGATTCTCTTGTTTGTTTTTCACCCGCTTGCGTTTATTTTCTCTGCTGCGTTATTGTTGCATGAAATTGCGAAAAGCGCAACAACAACAACAACACCAATACATTGAATATACCTACGAACATGAAAAAGAAGAAGCATAAACCGCAAATCTATTTCGCTTGACAACGACAGGCGGCAGCACCCACCACAACGCTTCACCCACAGCGCCATCGTTGCCGTCATCATCATTGTCAACCTCAACATTTCTGCCGCATGCTGTCGACACATTTTCCAGCTTCATCGAGCGGCGCTGCACGAACCCATGCAACATTGGCGGTACTCACGATGTGTGGCAATTGCACTGAGCGCAGAGTTGAATAGGGCCGAGTAATTGAAGATAGTCAAGAGTGATGGGGCGGATTACCAAATACAAATTTTTTTAATTTGAAACTAGTGTCGAACTTTCTTAGTAAAGGGGTTTTCGTTATTCGTGCTTAAGCGTGTCTATATATAAAATTGAATAAAAATAGTCTTGTGATAGGACGTTTAACATTTTGGCGCTTAAAAAGTACATTCAATACAATTAGTTTTCGAAATTTATATCATTTAAATGGCCTCCTCGGCTTTCTTTTACATGACTTGATCCAAAAGGTCCTCGTTTGTATGGCTTTGTTGAACAATTGATCAATTGTTGTTGGATTGTTGACATACACAAACAACTTAACGTAACTCCAGATACAAAAATCGAAGGGCTTGAAATTACATAATCTTGCGCGCAATTCCACAATGCCTCTTCTGAGAATAACGCGTTCTGGGAACTTTTCTTGCAAAAACTGCAATGTAACGCGCGATGCATGGCTCCTTAAATCTTACTGTTAGAACCACATGTTGTCCTAGTTTATGTCGTTCAACTGAGGCCAAAAGAGGTCCGTTATCGTTCGCCATTTACAGTCATCGTCTAGACATTCTTGTTTCGGAAGATGACTGGCCCAATGACGCCGCCTGACCAAAATTAACACTTAATATCTATTCATTAGTGTCCGACCGAATATTTGTCTTCGTCTTCGGTATTCGGCCAATTTTAAATCTTCGGCTTCGGCCAAAACAGCCGAATACTTTAGCCCTATAATGGAAGTCAATTTGTTCTGTTTCGAAGTATTTTATCAAATATCGGGTTTTATCGATATTTCGGACTCGAGATTGCGATTAATAAAAATGATCTCCAATCAGCTATGTACATACGAGTATGTCAATTGAATTTTTAGATTTTTTATTTTTGTTAGAAACGGAACTCTAAAACTGTTTTTTTGCTCAAAAAGGATCGCGACTTTTGACTTTTTGCGGGTTACGTATATTCGATTCTAGATTTTTTTGTGGCGTTATGTTGGTACTCATATCCCTCACTTATGCCGATAAGTTCGGCCATTTTGAATGTCCTGTTAATTTTTGACACCTGTTTGGCTCGTCTCCGATTTTTACCTATTTCAAAACAAGGTGTGAAGGTTTTGCTCACCTCGTTCTTCTTCTTCATCTTTTACTAATTCTTAAGTGGCACAAAGAAATGCATAAAGAAAGAAAGGCTAAATTTGATAAGTTTTTTTTCCTTAAATGAATTTTTATTAGTATTCCACTTCGGCCTTCGGCCTAATATTTTAATTATGCCGAATATTCGGCTTCGGCCATAAATCCACCTTCGGTCGGAACTACTATTCATGCTAAAATAGTGACTGAACCAACGTCGAAGAATGACAGCGTTGCCACCTAAAATTTCCTAGAATTTCAGACGGTTTGGGAAGGAAATCACTTAAGGGGTTATATACCTTTTTGTGGCTCAAAAATCGAAAAAAATTTTTATGACTTATTTTTTAAGTACATACTTTTAACAATTATTCTGCAAAATTTCATCGAGATCGGGGCACTAGAACCTAAGATACGGCCGTTCATAGCGCGCAGTTTCATGACTACTTAATGTCCACCTAAAACTTTAAACTTGATTATCTCGGAATCGTATTTTTGAAAAAATGCCATTGCGGTGAGCACGATATCCCGCTAACCACTACATCGATCAATTTGAAATTTTGAGGGGTTGTTTGTACATACAATAGCTAGTTCGTGAACGAAGGATTTTTTTTTCGACAAATTCTTCTATTTTTTTTTGGCAAAAAACTCAATTTTTCGACCTTAAAAAATCGACATTTTTGGAAAAAATAGCACTGTAACTGTAAACAATTTTTTTTTGTAAAATCCTTCGTTCACGAACTAGGTAACACTATGTACTAACGTAGTTTTTTTTTTTTTTTTTTTTCGCCGAGCCGTTACCTCAATTTCATGCTCACCGTCAACCACTGCTAACAAAAGGAGTTCTGCGGCAAGGACTGTAACTTCCCCAATTTTTCGAATTTTCGCTTGAAATTTTATACAAATTCACATAAGGACATGTACTTTTATAAACTTTGTATTCCATTTCAATAAAACTATGGTAACATGCTTAAAAAAAAAATTAAAACCCTGTATTTCCCTACAGAAAAAGGTAACCCCTTAAGGTAAAACTTATAGTCCGAAAGCTATATTACATACAAAGCAAGTTATACCCACCACCGAAGTCCCACCTAATTTTAAACCATTCTCGCCACTTATAAGACTTAATGAAGCTCTGATGTGGCTCGGTTAAAGCTTCACACGTACCACGCATCTGCAAACAGAATCTCAGCATTTCAATACGAATTCAGATACAATGCGAATATATAATATTTCCCAGTAAATTTTTTTTATTTCCCACCAGGGGCGGATTCAGAAAAATATGTCGAGGGGAGGGGGGTTTCAAAAAGTAATTATTTAATATTTACAAAATGCCTTTTAATTTGTATGTAGCTTTAAAGTCGATCCTAATATTTCGGGGGTTTCAACCCCCAACCCCCTCCCCACTGAATCTGACACTGTTTCCCACACAACCCAATGGTTCATTGAAGTCTTACACTACTACTACTAATACACTAAAACTTTGTCCTTCATTTCAAATTTTCTTTATTTTCAACACAATCCAGAGTTGCATTTACATCTGGCAGAAATTATACTCAAAGTCCATTCAAGAGTTTTAAACGAACAACAGCGCAGCATAATCTAACAAGTCCGCCAACAATGCATATTTTGTTGTTGTTGTTGTTTAGGCTAAATTTCCTCTTTAGCACTTTGGTCCGAAGACTTGTCACCGATCGTGTTTACCGCCATTATCAACATTGACCAGCAAAAACGCACAAATCAACACATTTTTGTTGTTATGATTTTGCTTTCATTGTCGTGGTTTGTATAGTTGTCGTTCTTGTTGTTGTTGTTAATGCTGACGTTGACAGTTGTGTGCTGCAATTGAAAAGGAAATGAAAAGCGATCGCTGGGAAAGTGCCACAAAGCAGCTGCGCCAACAACTACTACACATACACACATAAAAACACCGCAACATAATCGCCTGCTTTTAACAAAAAAAAAACAACAGCAACAACTAAAAAAACATCATAATCACCAACGTCTGTTGTATGTGCGTTTCAAATGCGGAAAAGCATAATTTAATTGAAAATTTCAATGCACTGCCAGCTTCAGTGCAATTCAACGCCGGCCACCTACCAATCTAACCTCAACCGACTGAACTGAGCAGCCCATCAGTCAGTCCGCTATGCGCGTTTGATGACCTCAGCGCCGCGGAAAGATGATACCATATCGCGAGTGAGTGAGTGAGTGTTGCGTTGTTTTTGTTGTTCATGTTTTTGTTTTTTTAATGTCGGTTTAATTTACCATAAATGGATTCATGTCTTTGCGGAAAAATTTAGCCCTTGTGCAATTTTTCTCTTATCGGTCCATAATCGGTGGTTTTATGTTACTGTTAAAAGTTTGTTCAAATGTTTTCAACATCTCTATTGGGTATTTGAGTTGAAATTGATTGATTTTATAATGTATTAGCTAATCAAATTTACATTAAAAGTGAAATTATAGGGATTCACTTTCATTGGAGGAGGTGGAGAATTATTGTTTGATCGAATTTTGAAATTTGTTTGAGTTGAGTTGAGTTGAGTTTGTCTTTCCTGGGGTTGCTTTCCATATGATCTACTAGCAGGAGCCCGCGGCTTTGCCCGCAAGTTTAAAGTCAATGGGTTCAATAAATCAAGTTTTTCTTAACCCTTTGTTGATCCCGTCAAATTTTTATAAAAAAATTATTATTTCTCATTTGAAGTGCTTTCACCATATTTTATGTCAAATTGCGCATTTAATCATGTTTCCTCATACAAACTCTTAACCCATCGTTGACCTGTCAGATTTCGATTTTCGCAAAAATTAAAAACACGTGTCGAATTAATTTTCACTAAGTTTACCCTTAACACATCGTTGACCCCGTCAGATTTTACTTTTCAAAAATTAAAAACCACGTATAAAATTATTTCACATTTGAAATACTTTCATGTTTCTTTATGCAAACTTTTAACCCTTGGTTGACCTATTTAATTTTTGATTTTCAAAAAAAAGAGAAAGACCTGTCAAACTATTTTTAATTTCAAGTGTTTTCAACAACTTTGATGTCAATAGGCTCATCGGTTCATGGGTTTTTCTTAGTCTTCCCGTATACGCACCTTAACCCATTGTTGAACCCGGTAAATTTTGATTTTCAAAAAAATTAAAAATACGTGCCGAATTATTATTTTTTTTATTGTGTTGGGGTTTGGGCTGGGCGATAATGAATTAGTCAGTCAGTCAGTCAAGACAAACAATCAGGAAAAACAATTTGTATAGGTCTGTCAAAACCTTATCGTAAGAAACTAAGTATTCAGTTTCTTAATTGGATACACATTCTTGGATACACAATTGATTGATTGGATTGAAAAACTTTGAAATTAAAAATTTTCGGAATTTTATTTATGAAGATATGAAGTCGCGAATAACAGAATGGCCATCACTGTTCGAAAGTTATGAGTTCGACGTATTGTTTAGAAAATTCCTTGCACATTTTTATCTCGAAAAAATGTACCAATATCGCATGTTATGTTCTATAGCTTCTAACAGGTTAATATGTACGAAATTAAAATTTTCAGCTTTGCCAATTTTTAATTCTAAGTAAAGCAAGTCAATTTAAAGCATTTAAAAATGCTTAAATCGGTCTTGATTGATTTTATAATTTCCAACCGTTTTGAATTGACCATCAAAGAGTTAACTAAATTCCGTTAGTATTAGTTGTTTGTGTGTTTTAGTGCACACTTTGTACTGTTTGCTCCCACTGTGCGCCGGTAGTGCACTTTTAGTTACGCATAAATTAACGTATTTTGCTGCCACAGATTTTATCGTTTTTTTTTTCATCATGAGCACGAACACAAACATACACACACACACGAGTGTACGCATTAAAATAGCATCAATTGTTTTGGCTGTGTGCGCTGAAAATCAACACAAGAAAAATCCAATTATTCAAAGTTCAATTCATGAGGCCAGTGTTGCCACTGCTATTTCTTTTTTGTGCGGTGTTTTTTTGTGAGAGAGTTTCTGCTTTTTCTGTTGAATGTTTTTCTAGTTGATTTACTTTTCCCCGGCATATGCAGCGCCGGTCACACACACACACACACAAATATGTGTATGCGCATAATTACGGTTTTGGTGCGACTGCTGTTTTTGTTTATCTTCTTTATATTGTTGTTGTTGTTGTATCTCTCTATGGCAAACTAACTTTAATCATATGCATCATGCAGTCATATGGACATTTGTATATCTATGTTTCTATATGGCGATTTATTTTTGCGCCGACACCGAGGCCTTTGGCTGGCACGCTGCAATATTGGAAAATTGCATGTCAGCCGTCTGGCACTTTATTAGCTTCACTCACTCTGATTTTGAGCGTTTGATGCGCGCGCACTCGTCGATTTTAATCTGAGACGTGCTGTGCTTATTGGCTGCGGCCTGTCCGCTTGCCGCTGCTGACTCTGTGTCTGATTGCGGTTTGTTGAGGAAATCTCGGCTGCTGTTATATTAAATCATTGCCATATTCCGTGGCGCGTATGCAGATAATTCGAAAAGAGTAGCTGCTTCTTTTATGATTTTTTGATTGATGAAATGAAATTCGGCGCCTATGCAAATGCTTCCGCAAATCGAACTGCACACTGCGAAAGTTGGCATATTAGATCATAAATTTGTTTGTGAATTATTGCATAATTTTGCATAAACAACGAATTACCACTGTTTTAGATGAAAAGCAGTGAGGTGACTTGAAAAGACAAATTTTTAGGACAAACGTTTAGTGCGAAAAATGATTAGAATATATTGAAAAAGATACGTCAAAGTTAGTAAGAATTTTTTCTAGCAACCAGCAGTGTCACAAAATTTTGTGACAAGGTTTTAAGCTTTAAATACGAGTGGAATATATTAAGGTGGACATGCAAATATTTATTAGCACTTTTTGTATACAAAAACGTGTCACAAAATTTAGAAACAGGGTTTCAGTTCAAAATACGGTTGTAAAATATTCGAAAAAAGTATGGTAACATTAGTAATTACTTGTTTGCAACAGAGTACGGTGTCACAAAATTTTGGGACAAATTTTTATCTCAAAATCTGATTAGAACATAATGAAGAAATCATGTAAAAATACACAATGAATCGATTTTTCAAAATAAAAACGTGTTACTAAGTTTGGGGGCGAATTTTAAGCTCGAAATATAATTTGACTGTATAAAGTGTGATCCATTTCGAGGTTCCCTACTTTTTTAAAGAAAAAAACACAGAAAATTAAAATTTAACGGGGAATGTTTATTATCATTCGAAAGAACATTCTTTGGCATTTATTTTTTGAAGATTATCTCTTTCAAATGTTGGCCGCGGCTACGTCTCAGATGGCCCATTCGTTGAGTCCAATTTTCGATGACTCGTTCGAGCATTTCGACTGGTAACTGGCGAATGACCTGCGTGATGTTTTGCTCCAAGGCCTGAATCGAAGCGGGTTTATCCGTATAGACTTTAGACTTTACGTATCCCCACAGAAAAAAGTCTAACGGTGTGATATCACACGATCTTGGTGGCCAATCGACCGGCCCATTACGTGAAATTAGCTGTTCACCGAAACACTCTCAGCTACGGCCGCTATATTTTCTTCACTGCGTGCTGGACGTGGTCTATTCGGTCGAACATTATCCAATAATGAATGCTGGGTCTCAAGATGGGTGATGGTGTTGCGAATAGTACGCTCAGTAGGCCGATTATGTTGACCATAAGTTGAGCGAAGCGCGCGAAACACATTCTTTACAGAACGTGAATTTTCGTAATAAAGTTGAACGATTTGTAAACGTTGTTCAGGCGTAAGTTTTTCCATGATGAAATGCCAAACAGTACTGAACAAAAATAATATGACAGCTTGACACGACTCACGTGTGATCTGTCAAAAAAAGGTTATTGAAAAAAGTACCTCTAGTTGGATCACCCTTTAAAAGAAAACATGTAAAAACTAACATAGCAACAAATTTCAAAAGAAAAAATTGTCACAAAGTTTTGGGATACATGTTTAGCTTAAAATATAATTGAAATTTATACATGTATGAATGATGAAACATTTTCTGTAGAAAAAACTGTCACAAAATATTTAAGCAAGGTTTCAGCTTGAAGTTTGATTAAAATAACTTGGACAATACATATACAAATTATTAAGAATTCTCTGTATATAAACGCGTGTCACAAAAATTTGGGACAGTTAGTTGAGGCTTAAAATATGAGTTTTAACCATGAAATACAGAGCAAAAATTGCAACTAAGATTATAAATTAACTTAAAATTTAATTCTGAGAGCTGATTTGAAAAATACAAAATTCTTACAAACTGTTTTGAAAGCAATGAACCACATTTTTTTTAAGTATTACGCAAAATTAATAGTATCAAAATTAATAATATAGGTAGGTTCGTACTTAAAATTTTGACACAAAAATATTGTCACAAAGTTTCGTAAATGCTGAAATAAATAGAAAATTATTTTTCTGCCAGTTTTTAACATATTACCAATATACCGTAATATATAGCATTATTATGTTTATTATTGAAATAAAATCACTGTCACAAAATGTTGAAACTGCTGTAATATTGAAATGAATGAAAAATATTCCATTAACGTTTATTTCAATCTGAAAATTTTTTCTTTTTGATTCGTAAGTTTTGGTCCTCTACTATAAATTTATGCTATGAGTGACGCTAATTTAAATAATTAATATTGAATTTTTTTAATAAGAAATTATTGTCATTTAATTTGTCACATAAAACAAACAAGATTTCAAATTTTAACAAACGCTAATATTTAGTTGTAACAAGTCAACGTTTACCGTCGTATCGAGGAGTACATGTTGCTTAACTTTTAAATTCCAGATTAGAAAGCAATCAGCCTTACGAACTGTCACACTTATTGCAAAAAGATAATGAAGACTTTTTAAAACAATTTTTAAATTTAACAACACATCTTTTTACACTGTAGTAACTGTAGAAAAGATTGAAAATGGAGAAAATTTTAGTTTTAAACTGGTTTTGTGATTAGAAACTGTGTCACAAATTTCTTAAGCTATGACATTTTTTAGTACTGCGTAAATTTATTTACATTCCATGTTCTAAATTTAAAAAACAGTTGATTAAATCATATCAAAAATATTTTTTGACACTATTTTCATGCGTAAGAATAACAATTTCAAAGGCATTTGAACAAAAATGTTACTAGTATTTCGATAAAAATAAATTTTAGCAAAGCTAAAAGATATTTTTTTCCAATAAAATATGTGCTCAAAACGTTCGACGTTCGTAACTCTAAGAAACTGTTGATAAAAGCATGTCACAATAAATTTGTGACAGCATTTTCATGCATAGAAATGACAATTTTAAAGGTATTTGAATGCAGGTGTGTTACTATTTGAATAAAAATTAATTTTAGCAAAGCTAAAAGATGTTTTTTCCAATAAAATATGTGTTCAAAACTTTCAATGTTCTCAACTCTAAGAAACTGTTGATTAAAGCATGACACACAATTTTTGGATGGTACGAGCATCTGAAGATTACAAAACCACAAGTGGCTGAGTATCATCGACACTAGCAAAGCTAAAAGATGTTTATTTGCAATCAAACAAAAAGCAATGACTGACAAGTGCTGTCACACCGTTTAATGTGCGCATGCCAAATGCAAAATTGGCATGGCAACCACAATCAGCAACAACAAGCAAGCTAAAGTCAACAAACATAAACAAAACAATGGCAGAAAAACAACAAATTGAACGGAACGATATGAGAAAGAAGCAGAAAAGCATAGCAAAAGCAAAAATAAATACTAAGTCTAAAACAGAAAACACAAAATCGACGTCAACGCACGTAACTTTGGTGGCAATGTGCCACTCCCCTCCGAAAGTGTGGTGCCACCATGCCAGCGGCCACGCGATCCAAACACAAAAAGTGCTAAATAGCAAAATTCAAAGCGAAGTCGCGGCGAGCGGCGGCGTTTAGGGTGGCACAGGGTGCGCAGTACAACGTGAGCTATGCTGCGCTGTAATGTGTATGTAATGTGTATGTAATGTGCTGTAATGTATAGTAAGTTGTGCCGCAATGGAGGCAACACTTCGTTTATTGGGGCAGGGCGGCGGGGCAGTCAAAATTCGAGTACGGCTTTGCTACGCTTGACGCGCCTCAAATGCTGCTTCTGTATCGTAATTCACCGGCTGCTTGCTTTGTTGTGCGTCAATTTGATACAATCAAAACAACAACAACAATATCGGCAACACAAACCAAAGCCAAATTCCACAACAACAACAAAAGCCATCAACGCAAAGACAGCTAATAGACGCAACGACGCTACGCCGGACTGCCGCCGCGGCTTACACCTTTGCGCCGACAGCGCTGCCTGTGGCCCAGCGTCCGCGTCAACGCCAACGTCAGCGATAGCGTCAGCGATAGCGTCAGCGAGCGTGTCAATAGTATTTTTTTTTTGCCCCAACGCTGCTGCGGTCACTGCTTTTTTGCCGCGGCGCATTGTTGTTGTTTCGTTTTCTATTTGTTCGCGCTGCGTTTGGCTTTGCAGCTGTGCCTTTGGCAGCTTTCAGCTTTGTTTTGCGCTGAGCTGCTCGCAGCAGCTGTGTGTGTTTTTTTGTATTATTATTATTTTTTTTTTTGCCCGCGTCGATTTCATTTCATACCACGGCCGATTATTTCCATTCATTCCGTTGCTTTGACTTCACCTGTAAAGGTGAATCGCGTCCGCTCCGCGTGTGCTAGTGAGGCAGAAAAAGAGCCGCAGCGAAATTTTCGGTTGAACGTGCAGTTTTCCCCCCCAAAGAAAAAGCTATTCATATTATTTTTTATTGGATTTTAAGTGGCCTTGAAAAACTGCTGAAAGTTTATTTGATTAAAAATATTTGCAAAATTCAAAAAAAAAAATACACACGCTCAACTCAAGTGTGGCATTTTCGAGTGTGAAATTGTTTGATGTTTGGTCGATTTAATTGAGTGCGAAGACGACAGTTAATTATTTATTTTTTGTTATTTGTTATTTCTTGTTGTGAGTTACATATGTAAAAAAAATATTCAGTTAAGGTGTGTAGTAAAGTTGTGTATTAAAAAAATAAGCAAGTTATGAAAAATTTAAAAAAAATTCTAGAAGTAAAGTAATCAAAAACTTCAAAGAAACCAAAAAAATTTACGCACGCTGCGAAAACATTTGGTAGCACTAACTGCAATCAAAGATAACCAAATCTATATTAATTAAAATATGTACTAAAGCATACAAGTTATAAAAAAGCATCAGAAAACGTGTACTGTTTGGAAGTCATAGGTCAGCGCTAACTGAAGCCGAAGTTAACTCATTCAAAGTTGGCGATAGTTTGAAAATTCGTAAGGTAAATTAAACACTTCTACGCTATAGAAACATAGGTTAGCGATAACTTTTGCCTAGTTTAACACAAAGTTGGGAATATAAATAAAATATAGGAATATAGATTAGCGCTAACTTTTTCGAAGTTTAGCACAAAAATGGGAATTTAAATAAAATATTCTCAAATGCTAATTACCGCAAATACTAATTAAAACACTTTTAGGTTGTAGAAACATAGGTTAGCACTAACTTTTGCCTAGTTTAACACAAAGTAGGGAATATTAAAAAAATATTGTCCAATGCTAATTATGGCAATTTTTTTTATATATATATATAATATATATATTACTTACTATATACAACAAAACAATACTTATTATATATTAGAAAGCTGGCTGGAAGAGTCTGCATTAAGCCGAAAAATACTTCAAGACGCACATAAATATACACAAAAATATATAATAGCAACTGAATTCAGTTTATGACAAAACAAAAACTGTTCCTAAAGCATTACTTAACCTCTTCTAATCTTCTTTGATTTCAACAAAAGCTGTCACTAAATTAACGATGGTAATTAAGAAGAAATGCGCTACAGAAACAATTGACACTGTCTTAAAAACCATTCAAGAATCCCAATAAATCTAACAGGTCGTGTATTTAAAAAGACCTTTTTGTAAAAGTTATTTATTCTACGTAACTGAAAACTATTGTTCGAATCAAATTGTCTAACATTTTTCACATAGATAAACTTTTTTCTCACTGCTTC
Source organism: Melieria crassipennis (assembly GCA_963668005.1). Lineage (NCBI taxonomy): Eukaryota > Metazoa > Arthropoda > Insecta > Diptera > Ulidiidae > Melieria > Melieria crassipennis. The sequence goes on from OY764963.1 coordinate 22,675,046, forward strand.
GAAACTGTGCATCTTTTTATCTTTAACCCTTTCGCTACAGGTTTTTACTGGGGAAAGTTAAAATTTTTAATTTTACGTTTTAGGCTTCTATGTGGTTATATTAGCAACATTCTAAAAGAAATTTTCTAACGAACATTTTTATATTTCCTCATTTACTTCAGCCAAATTTAAAAAAAAAAAAGTATCTAAATTGAAAGAAAACCTCAAATTAAAAAGTTATCTAAAGTTTTCTGCTTCTCCTCCCTTTCCTATGTCAAGATATACCATTAAAAAAACGTGTATACTTCTCTTCTTTAACCCATTAAAACCTGACCCCAGAAAGGCTTGTGCGATTTCCATAAAATTTTACACAATCTTATTAATTGACCTAATCAAGAAAAAAAATAAAGCAAAAAATTCATACCATGTTTTTTTTTGTCATGTTTTTCGCAAACATTACACAAATAAACAAAATCAAACATTTGCGGAAAATAAAATGTGCCAATAAAATATCAGCTGCTTGGATTTTGACATTTTCACGCGTTGCGTTGTATGAAAAATGGCAGTGTTTAGGCCCAACGTTGCATTCGCGCAACACAAAACTTAAAGCATATTTTTTGTTTAAAAAATAAAAAAAAAAATATTTTCAAAACTTATTTTTAAATAGTTTAGCATTGCAAAATGCAGCCCACTAAGGGATTTTGATAGGTTTGAAGAATAAGTATTTTTGAATGAATTTCAAAAATTCCCCAAAAAAAACCTTTGACTTTGGATCGAAAAAAACGTATGACTATTTAAATAATTTTGAAATTTGAGTATGGCAGAATCTAAAACGATCAATTCTAATCCAATTCTACCCATTTTCAAGTCTTATGTATTTAGGAATTACTTAATATAGCGAAATTCCCAAACGTTGCGCAAACGCAACGCTTAGGGCTTAATGGGTTAACTTAAATATTCAGTTTATTATTTTCGTATTTTTCCTAAAACTTTGAACTATTCTAAGGACAAACAAAAAAATGTATTCTTCCAACCATAGAGGATGCAGACGTCCACAAAGTAGCATGTTGCCATATGGCAACATAATAGCGAAAGGGTTAACATGCGATATCAACTACAGATACATTTCGAAACTATTTGAATATGTTTACTTGCAAAGTTAAAACAGCAACTATGACAATGTGTCACACAGCGTTTTTATAGGAACAAGTTGGAATTTTGATAAACAGATGAGCAAATAGGTTTTTGGATTGACAAATATTTAATCTACAACTTATTCCAAAAAGAACTACCATAAGTATGACAAATGACGAAACTCTGTGTGTGTAAAAATAAATAACTCCAGACTATAGAAATTTGATGAATTTTTTTTCTGCTCAATGACCCAAACACTTGATTGCTTACAAAAACGTTTAGAAATTTTCTTTTGAGAGTAAACATTTTCTACTGAAGCGAGTTAAATGGCATTTAAGGGTTAAATATTGAACAAAAATACAATCTTTAACTGTTCTAAAATACCTAATTTCGTTCATTGGAATTTACTAAGCACCTCTAATTGCTGTTTCTATTTCTATTGATATATTTTGGTAAAATTATTGTTCTAATTGAGCTGAAAAACATATCCGATGCCATAGCAATTCAAATCGAATTCTTTGTAATCAATTTGACTAAAAAGAAAAATTATTTGGGACCAGTTATAACAAAGTAGAACAGACATCGGAGGCCTCTTTTAGATGTTTTTCATATCTCAACCTAATTTAAATAACTATTGTTTTAATCGAGCCGAAAGGGATAACCGAGTCCATAGTAATTCAAATCTCATGGCTCATCATCAATTAGAACAAAAAAAGAAGAGGTATCGTTGGCCTGTTTTGGTCGATTGTTTTCGTACCTAATCGATGTAAAAGAATATGGTATGTTAAATTTGGTTTTAATCGAGCGAAAAAGGGATAACCGAGTCCATAGTAATTCAAATCTCATGGTCCATCAACAATTATAACGAAGAAGAAGACGTTTCTGTCTGTTTTAGGTGATGTTTTTTGTGTCTTAACCTAATCTATATAAATGAATGTTAGATGTTTTAATCGAGCCAAAAGAGAGAACCAAGTCCATAGCAATTCAAATCTCATGGCTCATCAGCAATTAGAACAAAAAAATAACAGACATCGTAGGCCTGTTTTGGTCGTTCGTTTTGTTTTCGTGTCTCAACCTAATCTTTATATATATTAGGTTTCGTATCAATTAAGCCGAAAAGATAACCGAGTCCATAGCATCATCATCAATTATTTAGAACAAAAAAGAACAGGCATTGTAGGCCTGTTTTGGTCGATTGTTTGATTCTTTATCAGGATGCAAGTTTTTCTTGTGCAACTTTACAGAAGATTCCAGTCGCTTACAATATCGACACATATAATCAGCGGCTGGTGCAGTGTTTGTTGTTGTGTTTTGTTGCATTCTAGCATCTACTAACTCTTTACCATTTGTTCTGCACTAAAGCTTCAAATAAATGACAGACTTTGAACGATCTACAGAGATCACTCATCGGAGCTATTGGCGCAAAAACAGTTGTCATCTGCAAAATGAACAACAACAGTAACGAACTAATCTAAAAACACTCCCTTCACTTGAAGCTGAGTTTTATTAATTCAAATGTAAAATGCGGAATGGGAAAAGCAAATTTGCTGTTGACTAAAACGTCATTAAAATCGACTCAAGCAAACAAACTAAATCAATTATTTAACACTTTAATAATGTTCGAATGCTTCACAAATATTGAGTGAGCTGAAAATACTTTAAGCTCAGACCAAACACTTTACTGCTTCGCTGCCTTTACTAGGCTCAGAGTTAAGTCAAAGTGGTTTCAATATTTACCCATTCACATGCCTAACTAATAGTGTGACATTAGGCGAGCGGGGAGCGGGACAGAAATGTGGTCACTTTGTGCTAATTAACAGCTACAATTGTGCCGCTTAGTCCGCCAATTGCCGCACTGAGCTCAGTTTCAATTACAACTCCGGCTTTGGCTGCAAAGTTTCCGCCGCTACTGTTACATAAATATAGCTAATAATACAAAAACAACAACAATCAGGCACTCATAAACGAATAATCAATAAAAGTACATTAAAATACAGAAAAAAAAAACGAAACGAAACATAAAAAGGTATTCAAAATAAAGGCTAACGAAATTTCTGAAATAACCCATCAAGCGAATCATATAAATTTTATAACAATTTATTGCACCTGATAACACATAGCAATGAGAAAATCGAGCATTAGCAATTAGCACACTTTGGGCAAAATATTTAGCTTCACTTGTAAAGCAGTTTTAGTGCTTTACTACCGTTTCTTGGTAGTTGTGGCTGTGTTTGTTTTTGTTTTGATTTTGTTTTTGTTTTACCTTCAGTCAGTCGATTTTATTCAGTTTTTTATCAAAACAATAAATAAGCCTCACATTAAGCAACGCCACCAAAACAAATAATAATAATAACAATAAGTCAAGAACAAAAACAACAACAAAGCATTACAACAAGCAGCTTTTCACGTACAACTTTTGAGGCGGAAAAGTACGCCCAGCTGGAAAAAGTTGCACATTGGCGAATTATGCAATTCATTTAGTAATTTACGAACTGGTGAGCTTGCTTAATGCATTTGACTGCACATTACAGCAATGAGCTTCATTATGTTTTTAACTTTAATAATAATAATGCTGATGTTGTTGTTTGCATAGACCACGCCAACATTTTATGCCTGATGAATTTTGTTTTTAATTTTTTTCAAAACAATTTTCACGCTTTGACAAATGGCAGTGAGGTGCGCAAAAGAAAAATAAAAAATTTAAATGAAATTATATAAAAAGAAAAAAATAATAGTAAGTAGTAAGAAAGTTAGTTGAGTAAAAGAAATAATTAGAGACCCAAGTCGAAGTGTTTTAGTTGTCTGCATTTTCTTATTTGCATCCTGCGTCTGGGTAGACTGTTTATCCGCTCAATTTAAATTTTAAAAAGTTAAAGACGATAATCAATTATGAATTTATAAAGTCGTAGTATGGCCACACCCATTTCACCTAATTGTGATATTCGCATATTATAAGAAAAAGGTTCATAATAGAACAAAACTATGTGGTTATCATGAAATTTTGGATATTACATGAAATACACTTACATGGCAACTCCGCTTAGAAGTAACCAAAAACGCCCACTTTGAACAGAATCCATACCCGAAATCCCTGAAGTACACACACCAATCTGCATTCCAATAACTTAGCTAATCCGAAAATTATTCTCAGTCAGCCAACTGCAGGACGGAGAAATCATATATCACATATTTCCATACCGTTCACGCCTACTTTCTAGCATTACAAATTCTATATTTTCAGTAGGCCTCATAATACTGTAACTAGGCTTGACGCTGCACAATCCAACGCGCCGTAAAGTGTCCACAGCAACGGCAGCCAAAGTGTTCTTGGCACTAAAAGTCACACTTGTTGTTGATGCTCCACTTTTTTGCCACTTTACTTTTACTCCTACGTACTTAAATGTGTACTTGTTAAATGTGTACTTGTTCAAGTCTATTTGTGCGCTTTGTTGACACTTTTTTTGCGCTGCTATTAGTGTCCTAAATATACAACGAAACGAAAAGTTAAATGAACCAGAAATGTTGGTGTGACTGCTGTTCGCATGCAATTCACGCTTTGACGTCTGAGTTGACGGCGAAATGAAAGCTAAACTTTATAAATGAAAACTACACAATGCAATTTAGGCTAACTACTCACTTTTGTGTTGCATAACATTGCTTGCTAATGTTATGCTATTTAGTTTTCTATTATTCTTAGGCCCTTTGATTTTCTAGCACATTTCGCTTTCATTTGTTTTGGTACTTGTTACAAAATACTTGCATTATTTGTGAAAACTTAATTCGAAGTGAAATCTTTGTATTTTAGTGGTTTTATATCCAAAATATTCACATGATTTGTCGAAATTGTATTATAAATGTCAGACAGCAGCCAGTTTGTGTAATTTAAACTGTCACACTTTTTTGTGACAATGTGTGACACACTAAACAACAGCAGTAATTAACTACACGCAGTCCAGTTGTTGTTTTCTACCAATTTAACATACTATTTTTGGCAGTTTTAAATTTTTTAGCGCATTTTGTTTTTAATTTGTTCTACTTTTTTACAACATATTCACTTTATATGCTACAAAATTTACTCTCAGTGCAAATATCAACCATTGGAAGTAACTTTTACTGTCACACTTTTCGTGTGACAACATGTGACATGTATTTTTGTGGTTTTATATCCAAAATATTCACATGAATTGTCGAAATTGTCTTATAAATGTCAGACAGCAGCCATTTTGTATAACTTAAACTGTCACACTTTTTTTGTGACAATGTGTGACACACTAAACAACAGCAGTAATTAACTACACGCAGGCCACTTGTTGTTTTCGTTTATTTAATTAAACATACTATTTTTTACAGTTTTAAATCCTTTAGCACATTTTGTTTTTAATTTGTTCTATTTTTATACAAAATATTCACTTTATTTGCTAAAAAATTTACTCTCAGTGCAAATCTTCAACCATTTTAAATAACTTTTACTGTCACACTTTTCGTGTGACAACATGTGACATAATTTTTAACATTGTTTATTGGTGATATATAACGCAGTTGTTGTTTTCTTCGCAAATTAACCTTTTGCAGTTCATTTAACTTTTTATTATTTTCATTTTTATTAAAAATTTCACAAGGTTTGTTAAAATATTGAACACCAGTCATTTTTCAGTTAATTTTGACTGTCACACTTTTTGTGTGAAAATGTGTGACAAGGAATTTATGATCTTTTCTGATCTAGCTTTACACTATAGGTTGAAACAGCACTACCGTTTCATTATTTACGGTCACGGAGCAGAGTTTCGGTATAAATCATTAGCAAAATGCTATCTTTATACTGATACAAATTTCAATCTTAAAGATTTTTTCAATTTCTTGTATTTTTTCAAATTATGTGACAAGTTGTCACAATTTATCTATTACATAAATCGTGTTTATTCAGTAACACAAATTTTTTGCATGTTCTCAACATGCAAAATGACGTCACATTCGTTGTCAGTTAGCCAAACTTACATATGCGACCAACTTTTTCACCCAAGAAAATAATGTTAGTTTTGTTCTGCTATTTAGTTTACATTATGACAACTGTGAGCGCTTTGCACTGTTTAGTATTTTTCACTTATATTTTTTATTGTATATGTTGTTGTTGCTTTTAACAATCGCTCACCACGCTTTTGACACGAATACGCTGCAAAAATGAATGACAGCAACAAAGTTTTAGCAATGCAGGCGTTGCCAACCCACCGCTGTTAGACGCTGCCGATTGACAACAGTCATTAATAACTTTTTTGCTAGCTGTTCACTACAAAATCGCAAAGCAAAGATGCGACGGATGACACGTACGTAGGCGCACGCGCGCCTTGCCATTGATTAATTAGAAAACACGCTGACTAGACTAAAACGCACACAGTCAGTCAGTCGGCCACACCAATTTTAGATTTTAGCGTACTTTGCCAGCGGCAATTGCAGCCCACAGCAACAAATTAATGGCTGAATGAATGCAACAACGTGCAATGCGCGGCAATAGAAACGACCAAAGACGGCAACAGCCGCCACACCAACGACCATTCATCAGGGTTACCAACTTTTCACACAAATTGTATGTGCAATTTTGACACGCGGCGGAGGCGGCGCAACAACAGCAACAGTCAGTAGTGCAGCAAAGAACAAAAACAATAACAACAAGAATAGCATTTATAACAACAGTAGCCGTGACGGCGAGTGCTGGCAGCCAAAAGACCGCATCGAGGTGGTTCTTGATGTTTGGATTACATAGTTTTTTTTTTAATGTTCATATTGTTATTGTTGTTTTTGTAGCGCGCTTGAAGGTCAACCCAAGTGAATGTTGCCAGTGCGAATGCCATTTTCTGGCCGAGTCTACTAGATACATAGATTTGTTCGTTCGACTGTCTGCTGTGGGCTTATCCGGTTCTCAAGTTTTGCTGTTAATTAATTTAAGGCAAACATTACACAAGTGCACATGTGTGTGTGTGTGTGTGTGATATTGTATAGACCACTAAACGCTCACGGGTTTTCTTTCAAGTAATCCTCCAGCGCGTTGCTTCTTCTGCCCTCGCCAAATGCGGTTACAATGCGTAGTTCACACTTCACCGCCTTTCAAGCAATTTCATTAAATGTTTAATTAAAAATGCCACGAAGTTTACACTTTACTTTGATAAGATTAAAAGAAACAGTTTAAATTGCTTCATTTGTGCGGCAATTGTGAGCTTTTTCTGCAATTTTTGACCATGAAAATGTTTAAAAACTGTGTTAAGGAAATCCATGGCCACAATGACTGAGTGGTCTGACAGGCCCTACTTTTGCCATTTCACAGCATTGATATAATTCAAGTTGAACATCATTATTAACCGAAAGAATTCGAAGTTTAATTTAATTTTGGGTCCAGATAAAATTTCAAATTTCATTTTAAAAAAATCGTTTGTAGAACACATAAAACACATCTTAAAAAATGTCAAACTTTAACTGGCAACATTACATTGCATCTTACAACAGTGGAATTTCTGCTCAACTATAAATATCGGGCAACCTTTTTTGTCGTGTTGACTTTTAAAGCTTCCTTAGACATTCAACAATTCATACTCTGTACGAATACAAGAAAACCTCACTCCCTCTGTCTTGCTGTTCTTATGATTTCATATTTTACGCCCAAATGATTTGAGAGTCTAAAACGCATTCATTACTTCCTGTCACTTGTCATGTGCAACGTTTCTTAAATCAAAAATCGTTTAGTGCGATTTATTGGCATTTTTGACAGCTCTCGCGCCAAATCATTACATCACCACTCATTCACACACACCCACACACACCCACACACTTATACACATACACACGCATACATGCATACAGAAAAAAACATACGTACCCAGACCCGCTCGCCCACTAAACACTTGTCATCAATAAAAATATGAGCCAAAACATAACAGCAGCACCAACAACAACATATAAAATTAAATTAAAATTGTTGGCGTTACCGAAGTTGCGCTGCTGATTAAATACACAGGAAACAGCAGCAGCAGCAATCATAACAATAACAACAACCATAAAAAACATAACAACGTCACTGTGACCGACAGACAGTGTTCATCGATTTTACTATATAGCCAGCCACTTCCTCAACCCGCCCAGCTCTCAAGTGGCAACATGTCAACACCACAGCAGCGCCTTTTACGGTAAATACGCACACGAGCGCCTATCGCTGCACTGGCGACGTTCTCCACGTGAGCTCAACGCTTCGAGCAGCTGCGACGAACTTGTTCGACAGCCGTCAAACTGGCTGACAGCGCAACGGGATTGTCTGTCAAATTAGTCATCAATTTTTGTTCAGATTCATTGATTTTGACGTAATGAAAAAAATGAAGAAAAAAACCAAAATCAGCTGAAAGTTTTGTTGTTGTTACTTTCTGGTTTTTGGAGCTTTTTTTTCTTACCGCTTATAATTGTTTGCTTTACACGCATTTTCTGCAATGTTTACGTTTTATATTTTTATGGTCATGTCCGAAGCTCCTGCGTGTTGTTTTAATTGTTATGAAATAAAAAAATTTAAATTTATATTAAATTGTAAAGCAATTTTTTATAGGAATTTGTCAGAATTTCTTTGGTATATTCGTTTATGTGATGTAATTCTTCGTTGTGAGTCATTTTCGTCTTATGAGCAATCAATTTTGCAATATGTATACATATTTTTTAAATTTTAACGAGGAGGAAGCATTGAAAGCCTAATGGGGCAGTTACCCGAAACGCAGAACTTAAACTTAACCGTAACCGTAAACTTAAAAAATCTGAGCAATTACCCAAAACTTTTTCTTTTTCTGTAAACAGAAATCAGCTGATGTTCCTTGTTGACAGAGAGATATATATTGCCATTTTTTCATAATTTTTTGTCCATCTGGTGCAATTTTTTCACAACATTTGTTTACTTAATATTATTGAATATATGATCCAACGACTTAGATATTAATACTTATATTTAAAAAAAATAATAAGAATTTCATTCCACTTTGTATATTTAACAAATTCTGGTAATGTTTTCATCTTCCAATTCATTCAGAGCAGAGTGGCAACATTTCCGAAACCATCAGCTGATTGCGTTTTTCGTAAACGTAAACTTAGAAACCAAAACGAAAAAGATTTCTAAGTTTACGGTTATGTTCTAAGTTTATCTTTTACGTTTTGGATAAAGTTGTGCAGCTTTCGGGTCTCGGGTAACTGGCGGAGACTCCCATTAAGTATTACGTCAAAGGGTGGTTTTGAGCACTTGGCTCACACGATCGATTCGGTTTCAGTGCCGTTGGTCGCCAGTTGGACTTACTAGGTCTTGAATAGATTCCTCCCCTGTACAGTTTGTCTACCACCCATCTTTGAATTCACGTTCCGTTTTTGTGTCTGCGTGATAGTAGCGTCTGTCCACCGCACCTGGTTTGCGCTTTCCTCTCTTCTGAGAGCCCGGTGTACGTCCGCTGCGCTTTGGCATACCTCATCCTACACATTTTCGCAGTGTTGCTAATGCTCGACTAAGTTTTGCAGTGCCGGCATCACATCTGTGGCTACCGCAATGCGGCTTCTTGCTGCCTCGAAGCTGGGCGAGTGAAACAGGGCATGGCTCTCATCTTCTGCGAGCATTCGTACCCGAAACAGTGAAGGTAGCTCCTGACTACACCATGACCCGTCTCGAACTGCATCAGGTGGGAGTTTAGCTCGTCCGATCCTGTGATTCACCCACCTCTTGACGCCCGACTCTGATAGGGTAACGACTCCACATTTGTAACGACTCCTCTTTTTCCTTCGCATTCACCTTTGTGCCTTCATCGCCTACTTTCTTCCTGGCGTGTCTTCGACTACCATTTATTGGAGTCATTCGAGCCCATAGGAACGCAGCTTCGTCCGAGGTGGTCTTGAAGGCGCTGATTACTGATTAAAGCTGCCAATGTTGGGCAGCATTCTCGAGAGGGCACCATTTCTTCTGGCAACTTTTTTCTCCGCGTCGTATTTGTAGCTTAGCCGGTCGTCTATGACAACTCCGAGATGTCGAATAGATCTGCTGGACACTATAGTGCAGCTGTTAACGTAGATCGAAGCCGTTTCCGGTTTCTTCCAGCAGCTGATGAGCATCGCCCCGGTTTTTTCCTGCGCCAGAGATAGCCGACGTTGCCCCATCGCGCGGATAGATTTTCTAAGTCCAAATATTCATGCAAAATGTGGTACATCCGCTCAGTTCAGATGCCTACAGCTTCAGCCACCTCACGCAGTTTCATTCTCCGTTCGTCCAATATCATTTCATGGAGTTTATCAGCAATTTCTGGAGTGACAACCTCTTTTGGGCGACCTGACCGTTCGGCGTCTCTTGTGCTCGTACGACCACAACGGAATTCGGTAAACCAATTCTGAACCATAGAAATTGATGGTGCAGAGTCCCCATAGTATTTATTAAGGCATTCCTTGGTTGCAGTGATGGTTTTTTCACGCAAAGCACGTGAAATTTACTTTTTCCAGTTTTGTCGAAATTCGCAAAGTTGTCTGCTTTCAATGACAGTGAAACACAAAATAATTACGCATCATGCTCAAAATTTGAATTAAGCCTAGTAAGAGATAGTAATTAACAGCAGTAGAGTTGCATTTAAAGTTACTACGCGGCGAATTAAAAAAGTCACTGACTTATCAAACTGGCCTCGTACGTTCCAGAGCGTCGGTCCGAGGACCGAGTGTGAGAATGTAGCGCTTTACTCCTTCGTCGCTATCATCAGATAGGATTCTGCCGCTGAATCAACTTTTACCTTAAAATTTTGAGTCAAGTTTCAGTTAACCTTTAAGTTAAAATTTATAACGTTTGTAATAATTAGAAGAGTCAAAGAACTCCTCATCGATAAAGTCCATGTTTAACCAAGTCTCGATTGGTACAAAACGGTGGCTGTTTGCTATGTTTTAAATATGTTGAATGTTTGCATTCCGGCAGCATAAATTATTCACAGTGAACCGTACTTAGCTACCACAAAGCAAACCAAAGGTCGTAGAAAATCTCTTTAAAAATTTACAACCCAATTGTGCATGCCGAGTATTCAAAGTAGACTAATAATTGCTTTTGTTATCACAATTTTTACACTAAAAATGTTATTGAAGCAATTTTTGTAGCACAGATACCCTTAAGTTGGTTTGTGCAAGGTTTATCATTAATTTCAAAAATAACCTTGAATCTGCTTTCAAACATATCTTTTAATGACATTTTTTTTTAATAACAAATAATTAAAAAAAATAAACAAATCTAACTTTGATTTAAATTTAAATACTGTTGTGAAAAACTTAAAAAAAACCACAGAAGCAATAAAATAAATAGAAATGAAAGAAAAACATATTATTACATTGAGTAATTAATTAGTCAAAATTAAATAAAAAACAATAATAGTTAAAAAGAAGACAAAATACTGTTGTATTGTAGCATTAAAATAAATAAAAGCATACCTAATAATTAAAAAAATGAATTCATTAAAAAATACTCTAATTTCAAACTTAAAAAATAGAAATATAATAGAAACATTATTATATTAAATTATTATATTAAATACTTATTAATATTTTAAAAAACAATCATAATTAAAAATATAGAAAATACTGTTGTATAGTAGCATTGAAATAAATTCAAATGTAATAAAAACAATATTATAGAAAATAGTTAATTATTAGAAAAAAAAAATACATAACTGATTATTAAAAAACAAAAATCAATTGAAAAACTTCATCAATTTCAAATTTAAAAATATTAAGTGATGCTGTTGTAAAAAAGTTTTTAAAAAACAACAACCACCAAAGTAATAAAATAAATAGAAATATAATTCAAAATATTATTGTTATTAATTAAAAACATAATAAAAACACATTATTATATAAAATAATTAATTATTAATAATAAAAAAAACATAATAATTAATAAATAAAAATTATATTAAAAATTATATATTTCAGTGCTACATTAAAATAAATTGAAATATGTTGTAATAAAAACAATATTGTTATATTAAATAATGGCTTATTTATTGATAATTAAAAAACAAACCTTAATAGTTAATAAAAATTAATAAATTGAAAAAATATAGATACTTATTTAAAACATTTTAACCAAAAATGATTAAACTCGAATCTGGTTTCAACCAGATGCCAGTTTTCGTTTCTTAATGCACTCAAACACACAAAAATGTCATTACATACATAGAAAACGCCACTAAATCTTATTCAACTTTCATTCTTGTTCAACTTGTTCTCATAACAGTTCTTAAACATACATTTCAATTCCACTTTGTTCCTTACAAAGAAATCAATTTTTTTTACCTCATCATTATTTACCTGATTCATCTTACTGCCCATTTCATAAATCCGCATTAGGCATGCTTACAAAAAAATTACTAACTTCAGCCAAGAAGAAACTTTAAGCCTTCAGCAGGCACCGCTAATGACAACAACAAATAAATATTACACTTTTGAGTAAACTTCAATATAAACACTTGCAAACACACATATTTTGTAACAACCATTTAACATGACAATCAAAATGACCACAGCTACAAAACCAACAACAACGCCAGTTACAGAAACAGCTGCAATGCGTTAGCATTAATCAAGCAGCATTAACACACCATAAGTCTTTCTTTTTTTATTATAAACTATCTCTTTTATGTCAAGTCACAAGAAAAATAAATGAAGCGTCTGCTTTTTCTTGGCTATTTTTATTTATTTTTGCCCTTTTTTGGACTTGACAAAAATTTTACAATTTCACAATTGTTGTCTACAATGCGGCATTTTTGAATAAACCCACAAACGACAAAAGAAACTGAACAAAGTCACCAATATGCAAACAAAACGAATGACAATAAATTAAACGTTCATCAATATCGAACGCAAGAAAGAAAACGAAATTTTAAATGCTTTTGAAATGCAAATAAAAAACTACAACAACAACAAAACCAATGTCAATAAACTTCAATTGGCGGCCCTGTTGTTTTAAAGTCGTCAATGGGGTTTTGGTTGTTTTTGCTACTTTTTTTCTTTAAAATATTTAAAGTATTTGTTTTCTTTTGAATTGTTTTTTGTTTTGTTTAAATTTGAAGCGCGCCACCTGAGGTGCGGCACGGCACTCCAAGTTTTTGAAGCGTTTACGTACAAAATTTGCCCTTCCCTGCACACTGCACATATGGAAATTAAGAAAGCTGCAGGAGGAGGGGGGGGGGGGGGGGGTGGGCCAGGCGAAGTTAAGCGTCGATTGGCATTACAAAAGCTGACCACAGCAACAACGCACGAAAATGCCCGAAAAAAGTGTGTCAGTGTTTCAAGTTTGAAGCGTGGCCGGACTGTTTAATGTCGGGTGCCGGCATTGTGTTGCGATTTTTTTAAAACATATGTTTGACTTTTTACTATTTTTTTTTTTGCTTAAGCTTTTTGTGTATCTTTTGTGTTTACGTTTGATTTTACGTTTTTGCAATAGTTTATTACGTTTTATATTTGCATTTGTTTGTATTGCTAAAGGCGATTAAATTCAGATAAGTTTGGTCATAAGTCATGAGTCATCGGCTCGAATTTGGGGTTTTCGCTTTTGTTTTCTTGCAAAAATATACAAGTTTTTTAATGTGAAAATGTCTGAACTTAAGAAATATGCAAAACTAAATTTTACAAATCTGCAAGGTTAGTAGTTGAGAGGTTTTTTTATCAAAGGTTTTTTTTGTGTATGTTTCGAACTCTTTAAGTAATGAAGTATGCGTTGGTGGACCCTAAGCTATGTACTGAGTTCTATGAAAACAACAAAAAACGCAGCAAACAAAAAACAAAGATTGTTTATTTTACTTTTTATGGAAAACAACGACTAAAAACAATTCAAAAATAATTAAAACTTAAACACACAGAAAATTCTGTTGTAGCGCTAAAATAAGAAATATAATAAAAACAATATATATAATTAATTATTATAAATAAACAATATAAAATAACCAATATTTACAAAAATAAATAAATCTATCTTTAATTTAAAATTAAATACTGTTGTGAAAAACTATTTTAAAAAACAACCACAAAAGCAATAAAATAAATATACATGAAAGAAAAACATATTACATTGAGTAATTAATTATTCAAATTAAAAAAAACAATAATAGTTAAAGAGAAGACCAAACACTGTTGTATTGTAGCATTAAAATAAATAAAAATAATAATAATTAAAAAATGAATTAATTAAAAAATACACTAATTTCAAACTTGAAAAATTGAAATATAATAGAAACCTTATTATATTAAGTATTTAATTATTAATATTAAAAAAAACACTAATAATTAAAAATATAGAAACCACTGTTGTGTAGTAGCATTGAAATACATTGAAATTTAATAAAAAATTTATAGAAAATAGTTAATTACCTATTAGAAACAAAAAATACATAACTGATTAAAAAACAAAAATTAATTGAAAAAATTAAATTAAATTAAAAATTTAAAAAATTAAAATTAAAAAAATTAAATTAAAATTGTAAAAAACTATTAAAAAATTAACAACCACAAAAGTAATAAAATAAACAGAAATATAATAAAAATTTATTATTATTATTAATTAAACATACAAGAAGAACACATTACATTTAATAATAAATTATTATTAATAAAAAAAAAACAATTATTAATAATTAAAAAATATATTAAAAAAATTATATACTTTAATTCTAATTCTTACATTAAAATAAATGGAAATATAATAAAAGCAATATTGTTATATTAAATAATATATTATTAATAATTAAAAAAAATATAAATTGTTAATAAAAAAAACAATAAATTGAAAAAATATAGGCACTAATTCCAAACTTTTTAAACAAAAAATTATTAAATTCGAATAAAGGCAAATGCACAAAAATCCAGCAACAAAAATACTCCTTGCAATAACAGCAACAACAACAACTCAGCCCACAATATTGGCAATAATGCAGCATTAATTTTATCATTTATGTTAGTCACGTTTTCTTGTTGTAATTTTCGGCAGCAGCAGCTGCTGTTGGTTGCCGTTAATTGTTGTTATTGTTGCAGCGCTTTGCGCAGCCCACTAACGATTTCGTTTTCTTCATCTTCCCCTTCCCCCCCAAGCTTTCATGGCACTTTAGTTCGTGTGCCCTTTGAACAAACGCTGCGGCTTCTTGAATTTGCTGTTCATTGTTGTTGTTGCCGCTGCATGTCTTAATGTTGTTGTAATTTAGCTGTTGTTGTTTTACGCCAAGTCGACACTTGATTCCAAATTTTCGTTGGTATCAAAGCGAAACGTTTGCTTGCAGCAGCAGCAATTGTTGTTGTTGCCGGCACTTGCTACTTGCCATTGCTGTTGTTATTGTTTTTTTGTTGGCTTCATTGAATCTAGTAGTAGTTGTTGTTGTTATTGTTGTTGTTCGTTAGCATAACAAATACGTGTGCTTACATTTGCGGCAAGAGTCCATAAGCTGCCTATTTTTTCACTCTCCCCCGCCCGCGCTCTCTCTCTCTTTCTCTCACATAAATTGTGCCGCTCATCGATGGCGTTGCACGTTGGCTGCCGCATTTTACAAGCCAACGAGTCAACCAGACACCGCTTGGCCACGGCAACAGCAACGTGAGCTAAGTTTGGCCGAACCGGGCAGACAGACGAACAGTTGGCGCGTCGAACACGCAAGAGCGCATGCTTGGCGGCGGTAAAATGTAAAACAAAAAAAGGAAAAACAGAAACCGTTTGATGGCCCAATTACGCATGCCGTGCTATGCCAATAAAACCAGCAACAACAACGACAACAACAACAGCAATTCACGCAGAGACAACCGAAAATCACACGTGGAAAAATTGTGTGAATCGCTCAAAGCCGACGACCGACAAATTTTGAGGGCGGGTGCGGTCAGTTGTGGGCGTTGTTTATGTCTATTTGTCTGTCTATGAGTGCGTGGGTGTGTGTGTGTGTGTGTGTGTCTGTGAAACGTTGACTCCGCTGACAGTCACCAGAGGTGGTGAAGCGTGCGCTCTTCGTTTTATTATTTATACATACTTTTATTTTATTGCTTTGTTTAATTACTAATTTATTACGAAAAGTGGGTCAACGCCAAATACAAATTTAGCGGCCAAAAGCGCTGCCATATTTGTGCTGCTGTTCTGCATTCTACATTCTACATGGTGAATGCTATGGTTCTAGTGTAACGGTATATTAATGAAGGGGATAAGGTGATTTATTGCCCAAATTTTTCATTCACTGGTCATCATTGAGATAATGTAATGCGGAAACAAAATGGTATTGAAACACTGGAACATAAGTAAAAATAGTCGAAATTAGTTAAAGGGGATACAAAAAAATGTGTACAGTGTTGTTTAGGAAAATTGAATGCAGTATGTGAGGGAAAACTTACATTTTATAAGAATAGAGTTTCACGCATTCAACCGCAGAGTTAGATGGATAAATAAATCTTATTGGAGGTGATAATGCACTGAGACCAATAATGATCCCTTGGGTTCCCACTACTAACAGTAAGAGAACATTCCCTCGATCCACCGAACTAATAAATTTTAGTAACTCACGGAGGTCCTGGTGTGTGATGTCCTCTTTGTGCCAATGCTGGCCTAGGTATTGCCTCCTCTGCTGTCTCGCTGAGTCAACAATCGCTTAGCTGTTCTAAAGTGTTAGCTGTGTCATAGATGGTCTTTCCGCAGTCTGAAGCATTCTTCACTCCATTTTGAGCTGTAACCTTTAATGAAGATTTTCGATCTCGAAGCATTAGACAAGTGTCTATAGACACATTTATAAAACTAACAATTTAGCTTTTAATATTCAAAGCTTCAATGCTACCAGTGAGATTAAAAGATTCGCTTTCAAATTTGTGATCAAGTTTGTGATCTTTCTCAATCATAAAAAGTTTCATCCAAGAATCTCCCAAAAACTCACCAAAGACTCGAAAAATCCATCCACAGTTTAAGTTTTTATCTTCGAAACTCGTTTTATGTCCTAAACAATACTTTTGCCCACAATTCCTCCCAAAAGGCCGAGATTACTCCAAATCTAGAAGAAAACTTTACCTACTTATATTTCGTATCTGTATTCTCACATCTTCTTCAAATTCATTGCAGCAGTATTAAAGTAGTATTAAGAAGTATTAAATAAATAAAGTATTAAATGTTACCTAATTCGACATTGCGCGTCTAACAATTTCAGTTGTATTTGGCAATAAATCAAATGAAATGAAAAACATTTCATTGGATTGTAATTGCATGCCAGCAGCTAAACTTCAGTCGTAAACTTTAGACCCAAACTTGAAGCGACAAAAATAATCCTTTGCTTACAATAGCAACAACAACATGGGGCATTTTAACCTTTAATCTCACGTTCGCTATTTTGATTGTCAATTAAATTCATCTCATTTATTTGCAATTTCTCTGCGCACACGACATTCCAAGATTTTCCATTGTTTGCGGCAAATCATTGCGAAATGTAGAGCAACGCTTTGCATCTTCCGCCAGCAATTTTGGCTTTACACAATAAATTATCATTACATGAAATGAAATGAATGAATGAGTCGAGGTGTTGTGCAGTCAATTGTGTGCAATCGAAACAATAGGAAATTAAATTCAATTCAAAGTCAAATAAAATCAAATCAAACGAATTTAATGAAGTGTGCCGCATCCATAGCAAACGACACGAACTGAAAGTGAAATTACCTGAAGGTAAACACAGATAAGTATCAGTGACGGCAGCGCTAAGAAAAGGTCGGAAATTGTGTTAATATTGTCGAGTGTTGAGCAGCATAGACAGTCGCGAGCAAACGTATTGGGCAGCTATTAAGTATTATTTTTGTGTTATTAAGAGATGAAAGTCCTGTTTTAGTGTGAAGTGTATTCATTTAGATTACTATAACAAATAATGAAAATATAATTATTTCAATACCACTCAGGATCACTGCAATCTGCCTCAATCGATTTCATCGAAGTTTCTATGATTTTAAAAGAAGTTTGTCTGAAATGATCCAACTAAAAGAAAATGGTGTTCATGTTCGGTAGTAAAGACCACAATGTAGCATTTCCTTACAGATTCCTGCTCTTAAGAACGAGTCCCCACCAGAGACCGGCAATGAGTACTAATAAAATTAGTATACTTAAGTCATGAGCCATAACAATTGGTGCAAGTGAATACTCAAACCAATTCAACAAAATACTAATACTCATTTGTACCAAATCATCAAAACACTCAAAATTCTCTTACACGAATATGTACCGGTATTTTGTGTGTCTATTGGCTATTGACTCATAATCTGATTTAACACACTGGTTCGTGTGATGAGTTGAGTAATAGTTCGTGTTGTGCTTCGCGCTTTTTGCATAACAGTAATGTTTTACTTTTGGACTCGTGTCGCTGCGCGTTGCTGCTGTGCATTGACGCTGAATAGAAAATATTAAATTTTGATTTTTATTCAGTAATTGTAAGCTTACCTATTTAGCAAATCTGGCTTGGCAGAATATACATATACTTATGTAAATATCTATATTTGTAATTATTTTTAGCTTAAAGTATACTATGGAGACTAACGAGGGTGTCGTAGAAAAAATTGCTACCGGTGTTTATAAACTCAACGAAAAACGAAAGGGTAGAAGTGTTATATGGGAAATGTTTGCAGAAATAATAAGAGACGATGGAAGTATTTTAAATGATTTAGTATGTTGCCGAAATTGCAAAAAAGTTTACAAATGCCGTGGCATGCAGACTTCGAATCTCAATCGACACAAGTGCTATTCTTTACACATAAATGAACTGCCTAAACAGAAAGTTAGCGAAGACGATAAGAAACTAGCCTTAGAAGCTTGCGCTGATTGGGTGATTGAGGACTGTCGTCCGTTTTCATCCGTGGAAGGTTCCGGATTTAGGCGTCTAGCAGAATTTGTTATAGCTATTGGCACCAAATATGGGAAAAATGTGGATATTGACCATTTGCTACCAGACCCTACAACTATTTCGCGCAACATAGTAAACAAGGCGGAAACAAAGAAAAGCGATATATCATCTGAATTAAGTAGCATTGTAGAATCCGGTCACGCATCTGCTACAATTGATTTGTGGAAAGATGGCTATGTTCAGCGAGATTTTTTGTGTGCCACACTGCATTTCCAGAAAGACTCTAAATTGTATGACATCGTACTTGGAATGAAGTCGATGGATTTCACTCAAGCTACTGGTCTTAATATTAAAAGAAAGCTGCAAGATCTTTTTGGTGAGTTCGGTATTAATAGTATAGACAGCATTATTTTCGTCACAGACCGAGGAAGCAATGTGAAAAAGGCATTAGAAAACAGTGAAAGACTTAATTGTTCAAGTCACCTCTTCTCAAACGTCTTAGAAACAAGTGTTGAGTCTACAGAGGATCTAAAAGATACAATTTTAACCTGTAAGAAGCTTGTGAAATATTTTAAAAAATCGGGTATGCAGCATAAGCTGCAGACATCGTTGAAAGCCCATTGCCCAACCAGATGGAATTCACATTTTTCTATGCTGCAGTCGATTGGAGATAATTGGCTAAAAATCAATGAAATTTTGACAAGTAATGCAGAAATGAACAGACTTGCAAACTTAAGTATATCAATTGTTCAAAGTTTAGTTAAGCTTTGTCAAGATTTTGAAAAAATTTTCAAAAAATTGCAAGGGTGTTCCGCACCTTCGTTGTGCTACGTAATTCCTGCAATTAATCGAATTAAAGAAATTTGCAAATTCGATGAACATGACGTTCAGGCAATTTCTGTTTTAAAATTAAAGATTTTGGAAGGTTTAGACAAGACTTGGATTCAGAATTTGAGCATGTGGCACAAAGTTGCATATTATTTATATCCGCCAGCGTTGTGCCTCCAAGCAAGTCAATTAAATGAAATTGAAACATTTTGCATTGCTAAAATCACAAACGAGGATGGATTATCGGATTCAACTTCACAAGAATCTCTTACATCACTCCCATTACTGTCACCGGAAGAGATTTCGGCGCCAATACTTCAATTGAGCAATCCGGTGTCAACTTCCATAACTCCATCAACAGCTACTTCTTCAAACAATGAAGAGAGTTTCTTCTTTCCAAACCTACTCCAACGCACTACTTTATTAGAAGTTGAAAGTATTCCAGAAGAAGTACATCGCTATTCGAAAGAAAATGTCGAATTTTGTGAAACTTTTGACGTTATGCAGTGGTGGCAAAACAATACCAAACTTTATCCTAGGTTGTCCAAGCTAGCACGAAAAGTGTTGGCCATTCCTGCTAGCAGCGCAGCATCAGAGAGAGTGTTTTCACTAGCTGGCAACATTATTACCGAAAAGCGAAACAGGATATCTCCAAAGACAGTGGACAATATTCTTTTCTTGAATTCTATTTTTAACAAAAAAATATAAAATAATTTTTGTCCATATTTATAGTTTTTTAGTTATTTCACTTAGAATGAGTATTATTTTTACGTGTATATTTTTGTTTTCTTAAGTATAATTTTAATATTTATGAATTCTTTTAATTTAATTATTTTGTGTGCAATTTTGTTGATCTCATTTTGTTATTTACAAATAAAAACTAACAAAAAGTTCATTTAATTGCTTTGCATTTATTGACCTGCGTTTTGGTTTTCCGCTTTTTGTTGCAATATTCTCAATTTCAACTAAGGAGAAAGCGAAACTGAAAATTACTCCAATGACTTAAGTCATTCCATTGAACCATTGGTGTTTCTTGGTGTTGTGAGTGATTACGGTATAACACAATGAAGCTATTCACTCAATGACAGATCTGAGCACGCACCGGTTCATATCAGCAAAGAACTTATTCATTGTTCACACACAAAATATATGTGCATGCGTAAACGTGTATGCGTGGATATGAGTCGGATGTTTTTCTTTGACTCAAATCCACTAATACTCTTTCTTGTGTTATTCAACCAATGACTTGAAAAAGTGAATAATTGCAGTTCTCTGGTCCCCACATCACAGGGTGATTCCAAGAAATTAAAAAGAAGATGAGCGACCTCGACAGATTTCAAACAAATAAATAAGCAACGAACTGGCAACAATGATTCTTTCTATAGTTTTGATATAGTTTTATAGTCGAAGATACCAGAAGAAGTCAAGCAGGATGCAATACAGGTTACATTAGGCAATTAATGTGGCTAATACTACGTTTTCGTAGCTCCTGCAGATTTCTCACACAGAAAGTGAACTAATACGAAAATCGACAGAAATTCGCAGAGGTTATGGTCTTTTCAAACAATAACACTAAAACCTGTTGCTGATGACTTCTGTAAACGTTTTTGAAGAGGAGGCAAGCCAGAAAATTTTCCTTTACAAAATGCCCCTTCTATCTGGACCTTACAGTACAAATTTAAGTTTCTATTGTTTTCGGCACCACAACAGAAACTTGAAATAGGGAGGTTAATGGGGTTTCGACAACACGTTTTGATTTTTGCTTCGTAAAAACCCAAAAGTTAACAACCTCACAACTTTGTTTGTATGAGAGGCGCCCTCTGGTGGCGAATTTTTGAATTTTTATAAATTTTGTATTTTTTGGACTCAAGAATGTTGCCAATCGCTGATCAGTTCAGTAGTTTCCGAGATGCGATGTTTCCTCGCTTACTTAACTACTACAAGTCGGTAGCCAATTCCATTGAAAATTACTAGTTTTGTATGGCAGCCCCCTTAAAAGTTGAAGATAGCGATTAGGTGTGTATGGAAAAAACATTCGAAATTCAAAATAAATGGGGGCTAGTCATACATTTTATACGTGTGGGGGCCACCTGGGAGCAACGGGAGCCCATTTTATAAAAACGATAATTTTGTATGGAAGCCCCATTAAGGGTTCAAGATAGAGGGTAGGTGGTAGGTAGGTATGTTCGAAAGAAATATTCAGGAGCAAAAATTAGTGGGGTCATCCAAGATCTTAACCCTCTAAGAGCCATTTCTGAGCAGCTGTGGAGCAATTTGTCGAATTTTCAACACTTTTGTGAACTTTGCTCTCGATGCAACGCCATTTAACCCCATTATGGCCCCCCAAGTTTTTGGCTCATGCACTTATTTATCAAACCGCATAAAATGAGAGGTTCCGGAGCATTGACTTTAAAAAAAACGTGCACTATCAATCATGTTTAATGTGGCCCATACTATGACTTTGTAAATCAAGCTTTTTTCATACAAGAATGGACTAGTAGGAAAATTTATAGGGGTTCTCAGGAGTAAAAACTGAAACATTTCACTTTCTGTGCTCTTCTCAGAAGACAAAAGATTGTACTTGGTGTTGTTGTTTTGGGATCAGTTAGGCCAGCAGTCTCTCATGGGCACTTATAGTCTCCAATTCTCCAGTTTGTCTAAAGTTCTAACAAAGTTGGTAGTAAAAGAAGCCCACCGAACTCTAAGTTTGTAACAAGAGACTTGAGTGCCTATGTGAGCTTTTCACTGAGATATTTCGATCATTTATGCGCTCCGCCTAATAATTTTGTTCATGTCTGTGTCCCAATGGTTCCAAATCAATTGTAAACAACCGAAATTGTTGCCACTACTTTTTGGTCTGCTTGACAGCCTGGAATTCTACCAATGCCTGCAGACGCTTCACGGGTTATCGGCACAATTTTTCCGATGCCAATACGTCGCATTTAAAGATAAGACCGACCGATAAACCAATCGTTTTATTGTCGCTTGACTTGACTTTCAAAACTTGCTCTACCGAGCAAAGAACTCGCTGCAGCACTTTTCGACACGAACGGACTTTAAGTAGTCATTAATTAAAGTAGACAACTGCCAAGCTATCACAACGCTTTTATCTCTATTGACTGCACTCGAATAAAGTCATCGGTAATTTCGTTCACAAAGTACAAATTTAAATATTATCGAATTTAGTGCGGCCAATAATTGCTAACGTCTTTTTTATTTTTGTTTTTATTTATTTTTCCTTAATGCTTTTGCATAGAAAACAAATACAAAGTAAGCCGATAGCAAGCCTTGAGAAATATTTTTTATTTTAAATGCTGATAAGTTGGAAATAACACTTGAAAATACAACGTGCGCCAACACAAAAAAAAACAACACCAACCATTGCTACAACGTTGGGCAATGAAAGCATTTCCATATATAGGCATAGTGTGCAAAGTGTGTAGAGTATTTTTGTATGAAACGCCGAGTGAAATAAAAGAAAATCAAACGAGTGACGCTTTAATTAGCTGAACGAGCGAGAACGCCATTTCTAGCGCGTGCGCTGGTCGATGGAGGGCGGCGCAAGACGCCGAGTCAAGTGTGTGCTAAGTGGGTTTACCTGTACCTACTATATCAATCGGCGATAGCACCGATATCGCTCAGGTTGTGGTGTGAAGATTTTAGCGAATTTATTTCACGCTCCTTCGAAGAATTTGGTGGGTGATTTTTTGAAGAGTTTGTATGTACGAAGAATGGAATTATTTTTAATGACAGATAAAGTCTCAGTCAACTTCAAAGTATGTAATATTTAAGAAAAAAAAATTGGTAGTGTATTGAGATAATTAACTGTGTTCACTTGTATGTCAAGTTTGTAGACGAAAATTACTGATTAGGGGCCAACAAATGAGCTTGGACAATGCCCTTATTTGCTCTTAATTTAGAACATTATCCATAGGTCATCTAATCTATATGGATCACCATTCAAAGATTAAGCTTAAAAACATAAATAAAAAACAAATAAAACCTATCAGCCAGAACAAAGCACGCGTCTAGTGCCGAAATTTCTGCATAACCATAGAACTTTAGTAATAACTAAGTGAATGGGCCCAATATATCAAGTTTCTTCATACAACACTGTATGGGTGGTGCCACGCCCCTTGTATGCAGTGCCAGATCCATTCTTCCAGTCGGACGGAGCGACCCAGTGCGACTTTCAGTTCCAAAGTTAGGCGGCAAATTTGAGTCACAACAAATTTGCCACGCCCTTTGTCCAACGCCCATAAAATTTTATCAGTAGAGTGAGACATCTATGGGACGATGGTATTTTTTTTTTTTTTTTTTTTTTTTTTCAATTTCAATGCTATCTGACTTACATATAATTCCGATGCTATTCCACATTAAAAATTCGGGTTGTATGGGCGCTGCCATGCCCCCTTGTCCAATACTCACCCCATTCCCTTTGTCGAAGGACATGACTAAATCGGAAAGTTGTGCTATCTGTCATTGACGGGATCTATAGTTTCAAAATTACTCAAAAAATTTGTGTCTCTTAAAAATTGCCACGCCCCTTGCCTAACCCTTATGAAAATCTATCAGTGAAACGACACACCTGAACGGTGGTCCTATACCAATGCTGTCCAAACTATAATTTCGAAGATATTCCATTTTACAAGTGTAAGTTGCATGGGAGGTGCCACGCTCAGCTGTTGGATCGTATTCGATATATGTGCTTTACCGAGATTTAGTCAAGACGAACATTCCGTGAAATATTTGGCTCAATCGACCGTCTAGTTGTTGAGTTTTAGTGTCGTGTGACCAATTTACTTATAGAATCCTAACCTTGAAAAATTGCCACCAAAGCCAATGCCATCGTTCTGGCACAGTCAGCTGTCCAGTTTTTTGACCTAATCACGAAAAAAGGATTACAACCAAATCAAAGCAATTCCATTCAACTGTTGGTGATTGATGTCCATTTGACTACTTTGATTTATACACACACACACACTCACACACAGGCACACATTTGCCTATCAACTGATATTCAGGTTTTATTAGCCAGTCTTTTCGCTATTCCAAAGTCCAGGTATATAGTAAAGTGTATTCAGTGAAACAAAGTACTTCTGAACCAACGCAATTATATAAAAAATACAGGTGGCAACACGCACCACCCACACACACACACACACACATACACACGAAAATCGCAAGGCCGCATCTAATCGCAGTTTTAAATGAACGTGCGAACCAACTGTCATTTCACTGATAAAGACGTGGCGGCATGTCAGCCACTTTATTCACTGCGACACGCTGTGCCACGCCACAGTTGCCACATTTCTTTGAAACTCAAAACATTTGCCCTGCCTTTTTGCACTTTCTTTACACAACTGTCGCGTCGTTTGCTTCGTCGGTTTCTGCGCTCTAATCGAGTTAATTACTCGCATTTATCACCGTAATTGGTTTTGTTTTTTCAATTCACTTTGCTGCTACATTTTTACAATCTATTGTTGTTGTTGTTGTTGCTGTTTTAATTGCTAGTGTAAGTTGTTTGTTTGTTGTTGTTGCAGTTTTGAGGCGCAATCTGCGGCGTCGATTTTCGCGCAGAATTTTTCACTATAATTTCGATTGTCTTCTCTCCTCTGATTATTTTCTTCACCTAAAACTTTCTTTCATTAGTGTTTTCGCAGCACGGAAATAAACAATGACTCTATTTATTGCTGTTGTTATGGCGAATTTCACACCGATACTGAAAATATATTTTTCTTTTTTTTAATAACACTTTAAATTGACGCGTCATTTGTTGGCAGACTTTATAACTCTTAATTTTTCAAAGTTGATACTTTTTCCTTTTTGTGATTATTGCAGCAATCAAACTTGTAAATTGAAACATTCAATTTAACTCGATTTCAAGTGAGTTGGCGACTTTTTATCTGACATTTCACGTTTTGCTTATTTTTTTGTTTTTACTTTTTGTTTAACACATTCAGCCAACAGCTTTTCAAATCCTTAGAGTACAATAAGTTAAGAAAACTGTGTGATAAAATGTTCAAATGTTGAGGAAGTTGACCTGCCCTACTTATTTATCGATATATTTTTCTTATTTCGTACGTAAATGTCAAGTCAAACCAAATTTTTAGTTTTACCTGAAAGTAAATCTTAACCCTTTGAACCTGAATTCTTTATATTTTTAACATCAATGTAGGCTGAACTATGCCTTAATTCATGTTTAAGTAGATGTGCTTTAATCGATATTTCACCGAACTTATGTTTTGAAAGATTTATTATCCTATTGATAAAGATTTGATTGCTTGTTTGAATCTGAATGTATTTCATTTTAAAGATCGATATAGTTGAAACTATGACTAAATGGATCCCATTTGACATTTGATTAAACCAAGTTTAAAGTCTTTTTGTAGGTTTAGGTTACTCTGTTCCGAGAATTATTTGGCCGATTCGTGTAAAATAAAGCTTAAGTTTTATATTCGCTTTTCTTTATTATCAACTCACGTAAAGTCTGAACTTAGTTCAAGTTTTAATGGTTAAAAACCCACCGAATGAAATGGTTATATTTTTCTAAAACTGTGGATAGTTTCAAACAAACCAGGAAGAAGCTTCATAAAGAAAGTTGTTTCAATAATTTCGGGCAATCAAGTGACCAAAGTTCTTGAGCTCCTCTTTCAGCTGAGCCTAACCTCACAGTAGCTGATCTCACCTAACTCAAGGCAAGTTTTACGTAATCCATTTCGATTGTTGTAAAATGCAATAATAAACGATGAACTCAACTCAAGTTTTAATTTAAAAAACGTTTATAATAAATAACACTAACAGAAAAAACTGTTAGAAATATCTATGACCAGACACTTATAGTATACAATGCGAATTTGTGCAACCCTGTTTTATCCATACATCCATTTTGAATTTTGTAACTAACAAGAAACAGTGAAATAAAGACCAGAAGCTTTGTGAACTCCTTACGAAAAGGCCGCGTTTTTCTCATCAATCGAGGACCTCTAATAGGTTATGGGCCCAGGTCATCGCGCAGTTCATCGCCCAGCCCATCGTTTGTCTAATCGCGTTTTATAAGTCCGGTGTCCAAAATGAGTTCGATCTACCAGATTGAAAAATTGGACGAAAATAATTTCGCAGTCTGGTGCGTTCAGATGCGAAGTGTATTAGTGCACGCGGACCTGTGGTGCGTCTTATCAGATGCTGCACCAAGTGGAGACAAAGACGCTGCGGTTGCAGAAAAGTGGATCGCCTTAAACCAAAAGGCCTTGGCAATGATCGTGCTGTCGGTGAAGCCCTCGCAACTAAATTATATAAAAAGTTGCGAAACTGCTGTGGAAGCGTGGACGAAGTTAAAGGAAGTTCACCAGCCCAGTGGACCAGTCCGGAAAGTATCGCTCTACAAGAAATTGCTGAGTTTGAGAATGAGTGCGGGAGACAACGTCACCCAATATCTAAATGAGTTCCTAGCGACGGTGGATCAGTTGGCTGAAGTGGGCATTAATTTGAAGGACGAGCTGCTTGTCATCATATTATTGTCCAGCTTGCCAGAAAGTTTCGACAATTTCGTAATCGCAATGGAAACACGGGATAATTTACCAACATTTGACATTCTAAAGGTCAAACTCCTAGAAGAGGGCGTGAGGAGGAATGGTAACATATCGAATGTTCTGGATGCAAAGAGTAGCAGCGAAAATCACGCGTTTGCCGCAAAGGCGGCCAGCAACAACAATCATCATAACGGTAGTGCGAATAGAAAAAATAAGAACAAAAGAAGAAACGACGGTGCGTGTTTCAAATGTGGTGCACAAGGGCATTTCGCCGCGAAATGCAATGTGGGAAACAGTGCGAAGGTGGAAGCGAGACCACAACAGTCATTTACGCTTTTGGCAGCGGCGGATTCGTGTGTGTTCGATAAGCAGAAGTGGTGTTTGGACAGCGGTGCGACTGCGCACATGTGTTGTAGGCGCGAACTGTTTTCGAAGTTCGACGAGCACAAAGAAAAGATCGAACTAGCAGGGGAAAACTTCATATACGCTGAAGGCAGAGGGGAAGTAACCTTGAAAACTGATTTGTGTGACTTGACTCTTCGCGATGTTCTTTATGTGCCGACAATGAGGGGTAATTTTGTGTCAGTGAGCCGAGCAGCGGAAAATGGGTGCGTAATCAAATTCGACGATAACTTTGCAGAAATAAGAAAAAACGGAAAGTTGATTATGACAGTGAAAAAAACGAACAAGCTTTTTGTTTTCGAAGATGAATGCAATAAATGTTTTGGTTTTGCACAATGTGATGCAGTGCTATGGCATTACAGATATGGCCATTTGAACTACGATAGCTTAAAGCTGGCAGTGAAAAACAATTTAGTTCGTGGTGTAGACAACGTTAAATTCCCAGAAAATGTGTCGTGCATAACGTGTATGAAAACCAAAATAAAAACGCAAATGTTCCCAAAGAAAAGCGAAAGTCGTTCATCGACATTGTTAAATTTGATACACACAGATGTGTGCGGACCCTTCGAAAAACGTTCAATTGGTGGTGCTAAATATTTCCTGACATTTATTGACGATATGTCAAGAAAAATATTTGTGTACTTTATAAAGTCGAAAGATGAGGTGTTTACAAAATTCGTGGAATTTAGTAATATGGTCGAACGCAAAACGGGGCACAAAATTAAAGCAGTGCGTAGCGACAATGGACGAGAATTTTTAAACAATGACTTTAATAAATATTTTGAAGAACGTGGCATAAAAAGGCAGCTTACAGTACCGTATACTCCTCAGCAAAACGGAGTCGCCGAAAGGGCGAACCGCACAATTGTTGAGGCTGCGAGGAGTATGCTTGTGCATTCAGGTTTATGTGAGACATTGTGGGCAGAAGCTGTTGCTACTGCTGTTTACCTGAGAAACCGATCACCCACTAAAGCATTGGAGAACATGACTCCTTATGAGGCTTGGTGTGGGAAGGCACCGGTTGTAAAACATTTAAAAGTTTTTGGTGCTTTGGCAGTGGCATTAGATAAAACACATCTTAAAAAGTTTCAAGCCAAAGGCAAAGAATATCGAATGGTTGGCTACTCGAGAACGTCAAAGGCATACCGGCTGTATGATGCAGAGAAGCATGTGGTGGTTGAAAAGCGAGATGTTATCTTCGATGAATCAAAGGTTCCAGTGCAACCAACCAGTGACGTGGCATCGTTTGAGTTTCCAGTGGGATCAGACACCGATCCGGGTTTGACGGTTGACAGCAGAGAGCAAATGAGTGAGTGTAGTGCAGAAGATACTGATGGCTTTTTAAGTGCAGAGGAATCGGACGAAAAAGTTGGGCGTGGCAGGCCTAAGCTCATTCGCACGGGCAAACCTGGTCGACCAAAAAAGGCGTACAACGTTTTAAATTCGATGGCTGAAGTAGACCAGATTGCAGTTCCGCAAACGTATGACGAGGCGATAAATAGCGCGCAGACATCGAAGTGGCAAGAGTCGATGGTCGATGAGTATAATTCATTGATCGCAAATGGTACTTGGTTAATGACAGACTTACCAGACGGTCAACCTGTTGTTGGTTGTAAATGGGTGTACACCTTAAAACGAGACAAGGATGGAAATGTAGAGCGCTACAAATCCTGTCTTGTAGCCAAAGGATGTTCCCAAAAGTGGGGTGTAAATTATAAAGAAACGTTTTCACCAGTGTGCCGCTTCGAGACAATTCGCTTGGTTTTGGCGTTGGCTGTAGAGATGAAGTTATATTTGCACCAAATGGATGTGACTACAGCTTACCTTAACAGCGAGCTTAGTGATACAGTTTATATGAAGCAGCCTGACGGTTTTGTTTGTAAAGAGCGTCCGAACCAAGTCCTTAAATTGAAAAATGCTTTATACGGACTGAAACAGTCAGGAAGGGAATGGAATTGCAAGCTAGACGGCGTGTTACGAGATATGGGGTTTGTGGCTTGTGCCAACGAACGATGCTTGTATAAGCAGATGGGGAATGATAATTTTAATTTAATTCTCGTTTACGTTGATGATATCATTATAGCTACCAAATCGAAGAAGGACTTGATTCGAATCAAAGCTGAAATATGCGAGAAGTTTGACTGCGTGGACAAGGGCCCCTTACAACTGTTTTTGGGGATGCTTGTTGAGCGAAATGGCGATCGTGGTGACATAGCTGTTGGGCAAGCACAATACATCAAAGATTTACTTAAACAATATGGCATAGAAAGGTGCAGAAGTGCAGCTACGCCGCTTGATGCTGGTTTTCAAGTGGCATGTGAGAATGAGTCGTGTGCAAGGGTTGACTCCACCAAATACCAGTCGGCAGTTGGCGCGTTGATGTGGCTGGCTCTAACAACCAGGCCGGATATCTTGCATACTGTTGCAAAGCTGGCGCAGCGAACTACAGATCCTCACAGTGAACATTTCGCGGGTGCAAAGCACGTTCTGCGGTATTTGGCAGCGACCTTAAATAAGAAGTTACACTACAAGGCAACTGGGCAAGCACTGGAGGGCTATGCGGACGCAGATTGGGGGGGCGACAAAACCGATCGTAGATCGTACACGGGCTATGTTTTCTTTTTGGCTGGCGCACCTATTTCTTGGAAATCAGAAAAGCAACAATGTGTAGCTTTAAGTTCTACTGAGTCTGAGTATATAGCACTTTCGACGGCGGTAAAAGAAGCAATTCATTTGTGTAGACTGATAATCGAAATAGGCTGCAAGGAAGTGGGTACGGCAATCGTGATCCATGGCGACAATCTCAGCGCACAACACTTAGCGAAGAATCCCATGTATCATGCACGCAGTAAACACATAGATATAAGATTTCATTTTATAAGAGAAATTGTAAAGAGAGGTGATGTAAAACTGAACTATGTACCAACTGAAAGTATGATTGCAGACGGTTTTACTAAGAACTTAGGGAAGGAAAAACATGTAACCTTTATGGAACTCCTAGGACTTAGAGAAATACGTTTATGAATAATATAAAGAAACACAAACTGTATAAGATGTGGTATATTCGCATTGAGGAAGGGTGTTAGAAATATCTATGACCAGACACTTATAGTATACAATGCGAATTTGTGCAACCCTGTTTTATCCATACATCCATTTTGAATTTTGTAACTAACAAGAAACAGTGAAATAAAGACCAGAAGCTTTGTGAACTCCTTACGAAAAGGCCGCGTTTTTCTCATCAATCGAGGACCTCTAATAAAAACAACTCAAGTCAAGTTTTTCGTAGCATGTCATTCTACTTTAAAAAATTTCTGTAAAATGCAAACAAAAAAAGCAAATCAAAATTTGATTACTCAATTGTTTGAAAACAATTTCATATCCCCACTAACTTTCCTATACATTTATGAAGTCATTAAATATGCACACATGATAAATCACCAAATAATTTGTAGTAGAAAGAGAGAGAAGTAAAGTCAAATATGATATATGATATTTGCAAAGTACACACACTCACTCTATCCAATCTCCACTCCACACTCTATGCGCTCTTTACATAATATTTCTTGTACGCATACACACAAACATATTAAGATATGTTCTTGTTGTAATAATCGTGAAGAAAAGCGTCACAGTTCATCGAGTGCTAGAAAGCGTATGACCATAACATGGCAATGTACATAATGTACAAATATCGCATGAATATATGAAAATGTCAATTTGACAACAAGCAGGCAATTGACCCCAGTTGACCTCACAAAACACGTTAATTTATAGAAATACTTATATACAACTATCCACACATACATATAGTATGTATAAATATCTATGTGTACATATACATAGAGACGCAAGCAAGAAGAAGACAAGTCGAGCTATGGCTGAAAGGAAGTATGCACACATTAACTGAATTTACAATGTACACGCACAATGTGCACAAACGCCACAACACGCGAGCGCGTCAAAGCGTTGTTCTTGCTGACTAAACCAGTTTATGTCGCTTGCCATGTAAATGTGTATGTGTTGGTGTGCCCATGTTTATGTCTCCATTATGTTGGAAAATGTTTACACGCACACATGGGAACGTAGCGCAATGCTCACACGCACGTTCGACGCCAAGCACTCATACGCCCCGTTGGCCCCGCACATGAACCATTTGACAGCGACAGCGGCGTACGTTGCTAACTTCTTGCTGCATAACTTTTACTTTTTGCTCGTTTATTTTGTGCGCTATTGGTTTAACAAAATTCCACTCAAGTTTTTCGCCGCTTTGGTATTTGATATGTTTCCTTGTCCTACACAATTTCTTTTTTTTTTTTTTGTTTATTTTCTTTTTGACAAATTTGAAGCTTGACATTTCTGCACATTGCTGTTTGTTATGTTTTATGTTTATAAAAAATTATAAAATACATATAAAACCAACAACAACAACAGTGTGAAGCACGTAACATGGAGCATATTCATGCCGAATATAACATGGAAAATTCTTAACCTTAAGACCTGCTGCTCGATTTTTTCATATTTGTGCCATGTTGGAAAATTCAAAACGTTACAATAATATGCGACATTATGTCAACATGTGCAAATAATTATCATTTCAGTTTTTTTACTTATTTATTTATTTATTTAAATATTGTCATTGCTTTTAAATCTCGTCATTTAAGTTTTGTTCTGCTTGTAAAGCACTCAAGTAGTTTTTATTTCTTACCTCAACCCAACTTTGCTGTGCCGTCTCAGAGAGTGTAAAATTTATATAAATTTTCTGAAAAATGCATCGCGAACCTTAACCCTTTCGACCCCAAAGTTACCTGAGAGCAACTTCACCTATTTGTCATCTTATAGCAAAAGCGATTGATTTATGGTTTTAATTTTAGTAGGCACCAACAAATTAATATTTTTAGAAGTGAATTCAAAGCAAATTACAAAAACTTTACTGTTATCCCCAAAATAATTTTCAATAATTTGCAGCGATATCAGGGAAAGTTTGTGTTCTAATTGAAGTCTATGAATTGGGCGCGTTAGATCAAAACCCTATTTCTTTAACCCTTTCGCTACAGGTTTTTACTGGGGAAAGTTCCAATTTTAAATTTGACGTTTTAGGCTTCTACGTGGTTATATTAGTAACAATCCATACGAAATTTTTAAATTTTTATACTCGGATCCTGTATTTTAGAGTGTTTTTCTATGAGAGCAACCACATCGTTGTGGCTGTAATAATTACTTAAACATACAACTTTTTATGCATAACGAAAAGTTGAATATTTCTTCATTTACTTCAGCCAACATTTTTTTAAAAAAGTATCTAAATTGAATGAAAACGTCAAATTAAAAAAGTTAGCCAATTTTTCCTGCTTCTTCTTCCTTCACCATCTCAAGATATACCATTAAAAAAACGTGTATACTTCTCTTCTCTCAACTTAATTATTCAGTTTATTAATTTCGTATTTTTCCTAAAACTTCAAACTATTCTAAGGAACAACAAAAATATAGTATCCACAAGTTTTTTGACCTAAAACAGGCATTGAAATGAGACTATGCCATATGGCATAGAATAACCGAAAGGGTTAATAATGGTTAAATAAAATCAAAAAGTGATAATTTTGTATTTTTCCATAAATATTAAATAATTTTGCTGTAATTAAAAAATATTGCTATAAAATTGATTTAACACGTTTTAAGCTAAAATTATTCAAAAGTAAACTAGCTCTAGAACTCTAACAAATAGGCATGGCGACTTCAAATGGCAAGTGGTTCATGATTTAAATACCAAAAAGTAATATCGAGACACAGGGTGAAATTCGGGGTCGAAAGGGTTAATACGTAGTTAAATTATTTGATTATGGATCGATTTTTTCACTCTGGGTATAAATATGATTTAGCCCGAAGATACTCTATCTCTGAGTTAAGTTTAGTCCAGAAGTATAAACAGCGAGATTAGGTACTAATTTTGTTCACATTTTATGTCAGGTCCATTAACTCCATTAACCCCACTTTCCATGTTTAATGCCACTTTATCCTCACATCTGATCAGAGTTAAACTAAAAATTTTGCTACTTTTCATTTGAATTTTAAAGTTTTAACATTTATTTACACATTTTCAACACTGATTTTGTGAAATGTCAAAATGTATGCCTTACAAAAATTTCATTTTTGGAAAATTCAATAAAAACAAAATACAAAATTTTCAATTTCCTAAATTTGAAACAAAACAAAAAACGGTTGAGAAGCGGCCAAAATTTTTCGGTTTTAACAAAATTTCAATTTAAATTTAAAAAAAAATATCAAAACTTCCCCCAAAAAGAAGGATACATTGGCACTCAACTCATCGAACTGAAGCAACTCTCCACATATTTCGAGCGAACTAACCGGTACCTGTTCGCCTTTGCTCTCCGTTTCAGAACAAAAACGTCGCCGCTTCCATCCGTTGCGCAATCTCCGCCGCATCTTCCGTCGCCGCACCATTACCAGTGTAGCGGACACGCCCACCAGCGCACTGCCGCAACCCACCAGCAGCACCAGCGAGAAGAATCTTCGCAGCGCCACGCTCGCCTCCATCTCATCGGCAGTGACCGCCTCGTCGCCGTCGTCGCCACTCACACAACAGCAGCTGCTCGACACCTACTCGCAATCGCTGCCCAAGTCCAAGTCGTACAACACCGGCGACAACAACAGCAGCAGCAGCAGTGGTGCCACCGTTTGCAGCAAGCCCTCGCACCGCGATGTGCTGCTCACGTTAGCTGTCAAAAGCCAAAAGCAACAACAGCAGCAACAACAAGAGCAGCTCGAGTCACAAGCGCAAAAGGAATACGACGGCGACAGCAACATGTACACCACGACGCAACTGTACCGCCACCCGTCGCACGCATCGCACTCATCGTCGCGCGCCTCGTCGCATCATCGCGAGGCCGGCGGCGGCGTCGATCTGAGCGGCATTCGCTCCGGCCTCTTTCAGCCGACACCAGCGCTGCGGCAGACGCTGAGCGTTGCCGTCATGCCGAACGCCATGAATCGCAGTTTCTACGCTGAGCGTCAGAAGCTGCGCAGCATCGGCGATTCATCGCAGGATCTGGACAGCAGTGGCAACGACAGTGGCAGCGCCACCGGCGGCACCAACAGCAGCACCGCCCAAACCACCAGCAACGGTGGCGGCAATTCGGCACGCACCAATGGCGACATGAGCGACAGCCAGCGTAGCCTCAGCGAGGGACGTTTGGTGGACAGGTGAGTTGACGTTGATGAATCGACTCGTCGAGTTGACACTGTTTTGAAGGAAGTAAATTTAGGTGTTTAGGAGTTCTTAGGGTATTTCTTTGGAAGCATAAGAACGCATTACTTTAATTTAATTAGGAGGTACAGCGGCGATTACTGAGTTGAAGAACTAGTCAGAGAATTTTGGCTTTAACCGTAGACCTGCGTTGGGGTCGTTTTCGACCAAATTTTTTTTGTACTTCTAATATTTTTTTATTTTGTTATTATTCTTTTTTCATGACTTTCTTACTTGAATATTATCTATCGAAATCCAACCGTTTTCTATTTTAAAATCTAAGTTGGGTTTGCATTTTTTGTAATTTGTGTGTGTGATTTTAATCTGGGTCGTTTTCGACCCGTTTTTTAACCTAGGTCTACGGTTAAATCCCGTGCCAACCAATTCCAAACACAGTCACAGTAACAAAAGTTCAAAGCTGAGTTCAATTGCCTAAGCGCTACATGGATATGTACTATAAGTGAAGATATATATGGCAAAGATATATGACAAAGAAGAAATTAATATTGAATTCATCATGTATATAGATAATTGTTTGTCCTGACTGACTGACTAACTGTTTCATCATCGCCCAGCCCGAGCCCTTTCAAGCTACAGATTAGAAATTTTATCTGTAGGTATATTTAAGAAAATGAACCACCGCTAAGACAGAATTTTTTGAATTTCGGGGTCTAAAAGGGCAAAACAGGGGTTAAGGTGTTGTATGAAGAAACGCAATTAAATGGGTCTATTGATTTAAAATTTGGTGAAAATACTTTAAATAAAAAATAATAAAGGAATTAAATTATTAAAATTATTAAATTTTTAAATCAAAATTTAACGGGGTCAACAATGGGTTAACCCATTAAAACCTGACCCCAGAAAGGCTTGTGCGATTTCCATAAAATTTTACACAATCTTATTAATTGACCTAATCAAGAAAAAAAATCAAGCAAAAAACTCATACCATGTTTTCTTTTTGTCATGTTTTTCGCAAACATTACACAAATAAACAAAGTCAAACATTTGCGGAAAATAAAATGTGCCAATAAAATATCAGCTGCTTGGATTTTGACATTTTTTTGACATCACGCGTTGCGTTGTATGAAAATTGGCAGTG
The DNA here is from genome assembly GCA_963668005.1 of Melieria crassipennis. Classification (NCBI taxonomy): domain Eukaryota; kingdom Metazoa; phylum Arthropoda; class Insecta; order Diptera; family Ulidiidae; genus Melieria; species Melieria crassipennis. The sequence goes on from OY764963.1 coordinate 22,711,139, forward strand.
TTTAGGCCCAACGTTGCATTCGCGCAACACAAAACTTAAAGCATATTTTTTGTTTAAAAAATCAAAAAAAAAAATTTTCAAAACTTATTTTTAAATAGTTTAGCATTGCAAAATGCAGCCCACTAAGGGATTTTGATAGGTTTGAAGAATAAGTATTTTTGATTGAATTTAAAAAATTCCCCAAAAAAATCTTTGACTTTGGATCGAAAAAAACGTATGAATATTTAAATATTTTTGAAATTTGAGTATGGCAGAATCTAAAACGATCAATTCTAATCCAATTCTACCCATTTTCAAGTCATGTCTTTATGAATTACTTAATATAGCGAAATTCCCAAACGATGCGCAAACGCAACGCTCAGGGCTTAATGGGTTAAGGTGCGTATACGGGAAGACTACGAAAAAACCATGAACCGATAGACCTACTGACATCAAATTTGGTGAAAACACTTGAAATCAAAAATAGTTTGACACGTCTTTCTCATTTTTTGAAAATCAGAACTTAAAGAGGTCAACCAAGGGTTAAAAGGTTTTAAAAAGTAACATGATTTTTTACGCCTTTTTACTTAAACTTAATGAAAGCACTTAACATGTTGACATTTTCATCATTTTTTCGAAAGTCAAAATCTAACGCGGTCAATAGTGGGTTAAAATTTGGTATGGAGAAACAAGATTTTATTAGCCGTTTGACTTTAAATTTGGAGAAAGCATTTTACATGTGAAATAATCCGATACCTGTTTTTAATTTTTTGGAAAATCAAAATGTGACGGTGTCAACGACGGGTTACGAGTTTGTTTAGAGTAACCATGAAAACACATGAATTATTGGCTTCAAACTTGGTGAAAACACTTGAACTTTAATTTTTGTAAATCAAAATTTTATGGGTCAACGACGGGCTAAGAATTTGTTTAGAGTAACTATGAAAACACATGAATAATTGACTTTAAACTTGGTGAAAACACTTGAACTGAAAAATAATTAGATACATGATTTTAATTTTTTTAAATCAAAATTTTAAGGGTCAACGACGGGCTAAGAATTTGTTTAGAGTAACTATGAAGACACATGAATTATTGACTTTAAACTTAAAGAAAACACTTGAAAAAAAATAATTAGACATGATTTTCATTTTTTTATTCAAAATGTGATGGGTCAACGATGGGTTAAAAATGAGTTAAAAAGTGCTCGAAATGATAAGTAAGCCAACACGTGTTTTTCATTTTTTCGAATGTCAAAATGAAAGCACTTCAAATAAGAAATAATTAGAGAATTTTTATGTCATAAAAATTTAACGAGGTCAACAATGGGTTAAGAGAAACTTGATTTACTGAACCCAATGCTAGTTTGATATAATTTTATATATCAGTCGTGGATCGGATCTTTGCCAATCGTCGAATCTTTTGGGTCAGCCTTCTTACGTGTCGGCTTCGTTTCGTTTGAAATGTAAACTTGCAAGACTAAGTACTACCAAAGCCTATAGAAAAAGTACTATATATGCTTCGAAACAAACGAGCAAACTTCGTTTAGAAAAAAGCTCTAAACTAATTCAAACACAGATACAAGTCTACTCATCGTTACTTTTATGGCTCATTGATTCAAAGTGATCTATTAAAATCAGCTGATCTATTAAAATCAGACCCAAACATGGCTTTGAATAAATGTTGATCTATTTCTATATTCGAACGAACCAACGTTTTTTGTTGAAACCTCAAATATTTATATTCTAAACAGCAAATTTTGTTTTATTGAAAATTTATTCATTCAAAAATATTTAGTGTGCATCTTTTATCGAAAAAATTCATTTTTATCAACCCAGGAAGAGATAACAAAGCAAAAATTGCATTGGTCCTCAAATGACGTAAAGGTTAAAGAAACTTTCTTTGGCTGGACTAATTTATGAACATTTGATTTAAACCCTTCAAGGTCATAACTTAAAGAATTATTGGTCTAAATAAAATTTATCTTTGACTGAAAATTTCAGATAAATACATCATCACAATCAAATTGCATATTTATTCCGCATGGCTTCGCTAACCTCTCAATTGTTGACTTATGCCGACTTGTGTTTGGTCTCACGTCATTTGCCAAAAATATTGCAACGCAATTCGTTGTATTTACCGCACCGAACATTTAGTTTTGCGCCTCAGTTGTCTGACACCAATTAAAACGGTATTGAAGCACTGCAAAAAAATTGCTTGCATGTCGAACAAGTCACTTCCGCCGGCACCATAGCGTCTTCTGATTTTCTTTTCACCAGCACTTCCCAACGTTGTCGCGGTTCGCTTTCTGTTTATTCGGTTACTTGGTTGACTTGCCATGTCCGTATGCTAATTTCTGTTTGCTGGGTATTCCAAGCACTTTGGGACTGGATGACGCACTGAGCAGTAATTTGTGAAAGCGTTTCGCTCAGAATTGCAAATTGGGTGAATCAGCTGCCCGAAGTAGGCAAGCAAAATTTAATCATTAGGGCTTCATAGTCTTTCGGAGTTTATGGAAATTTGGAAGCAGGCATTGCTAAGTGGAAAAAAAATTACCATAATCGTAGCAAGATGCACTTGGAACTTTTTAGGTATACAAATATTAGCAAACCTAAGCGGCATAGGCCAAAATAATTTGTTTCAGACTTGGACTAATTTTGATATTGTCGCCAATTATTTTACTTTGTTCAATGCGTTTTAATCAAATCGATTGGAATTCTTCTCTTTTCAGTGATTACTGTCACGAAGCGCTTTCGCAGTCACATGACAGCGTTTTTTCGGAATCAGCTTCGGCAAGCATTTTCTCAAATCGCGAATACCAGGTAAGTAATCCGCTTTGTCTGTGGGTATTCGGTATTTTACAGTTATGGGTGTTGTGGCTTGAGTGCTGTTAATGATGGGGAATTACTTAATTTTTTACTTCTACGCATTTTGAAATGTTCCGAAAAAAAATAATGGACTATAAACAAAATTGATGCAATAATCATATTGAAAAATGTTTGTTGATTTCATAATTAACTATCAAAAACCTTAAATTCAAAAACAATTAGTACTGTAGAGAGTGGTAAATTGAATTATAATTCAATTGAATCTTATCTCACTGACTGTGGTAACAGGAAATGAGACAATTTTTTTAAATTTCGTTTGATTTGAACACAGAATCAATACAAAAAACACATACTTAAAATTTTTAGTTCATTTGTCATAAAATGAATTAATCAATTGATAATTTATTATTATAAGCATATTGCAGTAATTTACATGTTTTCTTATTCAAAACTATAGCTAATAGAATTTAGTTGGATAATCAGCATATTTTATTGTTTGAAACAATAATTGTGTATATTTTATTCAATAATCACGATATTTTATTATTCGAAGGTATAGTTGAATTGAATAATCAGCAAATTTTACTGTATAATTGAGCGCATTTAATTGAATGAACGATAAATAAGCGATAATTGAGTACACATTTTAATGTTTGAAATTATAATTTAGCATTGAATTGAATAACCACCAGATTTCATTATTTGAAAATATAGTTGAGCATATTTAATTGAATAATCAGCAAATTTTACTCTTCAGAAAATAAATAATCAGCAAATTTTATTGTCCTAAACTATAGTTGAGCATTTAAAATTGAATAATCAGCTAATTTTTCTGTCCGAAAACAATAGTTGAACATATTTAAATAATCAGAAAATTTTATTGTCCGGTACTATAGTTGAGCGTATTTAATTAAATAATCAGCAAATTGTACTGTTTGAAAACAATATTTGAACATATTTAATTGAATAATCAGCTAATTTTACTGTCCAAAAACAATAGTTGAACATATTTTATCTAATAATCAGTAAATTTTATTGTCTGATACTATAGTTCGGCGTACTTAATTGAATAGTCAGCATTTTTAATTATTCGAAGCTTGTGTAGAACATTTTTAGTTGAATATTGAACACATTTATTATTCAAAACTATAACTGAGCCTAATTAATTGAATCTTCAAAAACTGTTATTGTACAATTAAGCGTATTTAACCCCTCTGTTACCCTAGGAAAAACTCGCACATTTGACCCTTGGGTCATAAAATGACCCCGATTTATTTCTTTGTATTTTGTTCAAAAAAGTTAAGACAATGTGATTTTAACAATTAGTTATTACTTTTATTATTGTAAAGCGACTATTTGGCCTTACTGGAGTCAAATCTGTTCAACATGGAGACGATGTCCAGGTTCATGATATTTTTCTGGGACACTTTCATTCTTGCGATTTCTTCAGAAGTTAAAACTATTAATTAATTAATTGACTGGCACGACAGCCCGCTTACGCGAGACTAAGGCCTAGCTTCCCGCAACCACCCGTGTTGTGCGTGTGAATTTGCACGCGGGTGGAAGCGACCTACAGTTTTATGCCGGTTCCGAACGGCGAGTTGGGAGCTTTTTCATAAGCAATTTTTGCCTTTAGAGGTTTGCCATTTCCAGCTGAGACGACAGCCACCGAAAGAGAAAACGAGTTTTCCCGTTATTTTTTTAGGTGGTATTACAGGCAGTATTTGAACATGGGTCGCTGCCTTCGACTCGTGGCCCAACGCACTAACCAACTGATCCACGGCGGCTGCCGTTAAAGTTAAAACTATATCGTAACTAATTTTTGGACAATTATATTATGTACAACAGATAATAATCATTAATCGCTAATCGCCCAAAAATAAATGATTTCGCAAGAAAGCCTGCTCCCGTGGCCCACAAAAAATTACTCAGTTTAGAGGTTTAATATATAAAAGTATGCTAAAATATTAAACTCATACTAGATATTGACATCAATGAACCAATACAAATTAAAATATATATTAATTAACATTATTCCATTTCCCGAAGAAAATGAATATATTCGGCTGACCCGGATTGCGCCCCATCGTTTCCTTTCACTGAGTATCTTCTTCTTTAGTGAATGTACTGCTGAGAATAACTCACACGATTATATTATTGGCTTCCTTTTTTCGCAAAATTGAAGCCCAGGAACTAATTTTTCCGATTCTTTATAGAATAAACGGGGTTACGTTATCATTTCAGGGATGAATTTCATATCACATATGCAATGGTGACGCAAGGGATAATAGAAGTGCGAACTGCAGCAACGAGTAAATTTTTTGCTTGCGCTGATACGAATATGTTTCAGAAATTTAATCTAGCTTGTTCACACTCCTTTTGGAATTTCTTAGAAATTTATTACTTGCTAGAAAGTAAGTAGTATATGTCTATTTATATTGAAAGCTTCAATCAAGATTTCATACCAGCAAACATCAAGTTTTCGTACTTTTGGGTCTTGATCCCTTGAAACTTAAAAGCTCTTGTACTGCTCATTAAGATGTGTGGGCGAAGCTACGCCCTTTATTAAATGCCCTATTCCTCTTCCCCCCTTTTCCCCTGTCGAAAAATATTACCCAATAGTAAGTTCGATCTTTATGTCATTGATGTGCTACTTATGGTTCCGAAGTTATGTTCAAAATTTGGATCGTTAAAATAGTGCCACGCCCATTATTAAACGCCCATGAAATATTTTCAATGGAACAATATGTATACATGGGGACACTGCACGAAATTGCAATGTTGTATGACTCATAATTTCGATTTTACTCCATAGTAGAAAGGGTGGTATTGCTAGTGCCACGCCCTCTTACCAACACAAAACAAAACAAAAATGCCAGAAACATTTATCCACGACACTTTTAAACCAAATCTAATAAAATTCACATCGCATAGACCAATTTCTTGCGTTCAGTACTATGGGTCATAAAATGACCCTAAGGTCAAATTTGTATAGTTGCTCATTTGCACGTAAACCAGTGTTGCAAATAAAATGAAATTTAGCGTATATTCAAATGGCATAAAATTAGTCACTGAGTCCAAAGGAAAACAATTCTTTACAAGAAATAAGAAAGTTACGGCTCTTTAAAGTCAAATTTTACTCGAAAATGACCCTAAGGTAACAGAAGTGTTAATTAAATAATCAAAATATTTTATTATTCCAGTCAAGCACACGTTTTATTTTTTTTAATTATAATTTGGCAAAATAAATTGAATACTCTTGGCACTTCCTGAATCGAAAGTATAATTGAGCGATATGAATTGAATAATCAAACAATTTTACTGTCGGAAAACTATAGTTCACCGTGCTTAATTAAATAATCAGCCAATTGTATTTATCCGATTTTATAGTTGAGCGTATTTTATGGAGTAATCAGCATTTGTTTTATTATTAGAAACATTAATTGAACATATTTAGTTGAATATTCTGCACATTTATTATTCCAAATTATAGTTCACATTCTGCACATTTATTATTCCAAATTATAGTTCAGTGTATGAATTCCAAAAAATTAGCCAATAGTATTTATCCGATATTATAGTTGAGCGTATTTAATAGAATAATCAGAATTTTTTATTATTTGAAACTTTAATTGAACATAATTACTTGAATATTCAGCACATTTATTATTCTAAAGTATAGTTCAGTGTATTTAATTAAAAAATCACCCAATTGTATTGGTGCAATATCAAATACGCACAAATTTTATTGAATAATCGGCATATTTTATTATTCGAAACTTTAATTGAGCATTAGTTGAGTAATTATCACACTTAATAAGCAATCAATAATAAATCAATTTTAATAAAACAATCAGCCAATTGTTGTTGTCCGATATTATAATTGAACGTATGTAATTGAGTAATCTGACTATTTTACTATTCGAAACTTTAATTGAACATTTTCAGTTGAGTAATTAGCAATTTTATTATTCTAAACTAAAATTTAGCATATTTTATATAATAACCAGCATATTTTATTATTCGAAATTATAGTTAAACGTAATTAATTGAATAATTGAAAAATGAAATTGATTAATTGTTACTTGAATATCAAAAATCTTAATTTGACGTATTTAATTGACTAATTGAAATGTTTTATCATTCAAAATCATAAATTGTTATTTGTAGTTCAGGAGTAATTACATAATCCAGAATATATTTTCTAATTTCTGCACAAAAATTCGTAAATTTGCTGATTTACGTCTTTTAAGACAATGAATTATTCATTGCCAATTATTTGTGCAAAAAGTTCTAACAAATTTAAACAATTACAATCCGTTTCATAAGGTTTAACCATTCAAATATAAACTTTTTAACTCAGAAATAGCTTCAGTTGAATAAAATTTTAATTTGCCACTCATTTTCGTATTTTTTAATAATAAATACTCAAAGCTGTGGTTGTTTACAATTGAATTCAATTATGTAGGTATTATTTTCTATTTCTGTTTTTTGAATATTACTTTAAACTTATCAATAAGTATATTTGATAAACAGTAAACATGCAATACAACTAAATTTTTGTTTATTTAGAGCTTTTATTGAATTTAAATTAAGGTTATGCCACAAAGTTTTTGTCTAAAAAATATACTAAAAAGTTAATAGGAATAGTTAGATTATAGTAGTAATAGTTAGAAGTTGTTTAGTTGTATTCAAATATTTCGCGATTACGTTTAATTTAATTAATTAATTAAATATAAAAAATGAATTCCGCTTCAAACAATTTAACAAAAATTTGAAACAAAAATTAAAGCAAGAAAATAGGCCGATGCCGATACCAATTTGTGTGGCCGATACTAACCGATGCCGATTAATCGGTTGGGCCTCTAATCACTCAATCAAATACAATTCCTCTGCAGCATTTGTTCTATTTCTACACTCGCCACCACAAATTGAGATTAGTTGTAACAATACAAAGCAAGCCAACAAGTAAACAATATAAATTAAAAAAAAAATCCCATTACGAAATATCCAGTTGAAAGTGAAACACTTCTCTCCCTTACGGCAATCATCCGTCCATCTGCCACCCGCTCGACAATAAAAATGCAGCATCGATTTTTATCGCATTTGTCAACCGACCCAAGTCACCAATCAGCCAGCAACACAACAATCGCAGCGAAATGTCAGAAGTCGTCGGCTGTACGCAACGCAACGCAATGCACCGCACCGCGTACCAATGACTCGATTTCATCATCAACAATGGCGGCAACATAACAATAGCAACAACAACAACAACACTAATACGATTGCCAACATTGCGTACAGCATCTCGACAAATGGTCCACACTCGCCGGGCGACAGACGCTGGCACCTTCGTTTTAATTAAACTACAAGCAGGAAAATGAAATTCTCAACTTGAGCCATCAAACGAGAGAATAAAAAAACACAACAACAAAAAATTAAACGAAAACAGCTGCATTGTTGCTATTGTTATCGCTCATGTTGATGCAATCAATTTAAATTGATTTTAATCAAATGTAATTTTCGCTTTCGTCCGATTGCGCCGAGAACAAAGCCACCGAGCTGCAGCTGACAACGATGACTGTGCCGATACAGTTTTGAGCGATGATTAATTTCGCCCATCGGGGGGCGAACACCGTCACTCACCGCCGCATCGCGCCGCTCTGGCGTTGACCTCGATTTGGCCAGTTGATTGAATTTTCGCAGCTCGTTTGACGTTTGCCATTTGACATGAGGCTTGTTGTAGCGGTTCGCACTTTTGACATTTCTGATATTTACATAAGCGCCACACAATCGCTTTCAGTTGTTGTGCTTCAATTTTATTATGAAAATTTGTTTATATTAAAACATTTCGTTAGAGGTCAGCAACTGACATTAGCCTTCAGCCTCAATTTATTTTTATTTATGTTTTGTGTTTTTTTTCGCTTACTTTTTTTCTTTTTGCTTGGCTTTCATGCAGATATTTTCTGCTATTGTTGATGTTGTTGTTGTTGTTATATATGGAATTGCTTACAATTTTTCTCAATGGAATTAGTGGGGGAAAAAGTCAATTTTTTGCATGCAATTTGCACAGATTTCGCTTAAATTTGCGCAACGCTATTATTTTGTTAGTGTAAAATTATCGCTGTCACAACAAATTGAAACGGCCCGTGTTGACAGTTGCACTTGACAGCTCAACAGTAATGGAATTGTTTAAAATTGTGTTCAGTTGATAGCTTAAAATAATTGAATTGACTAGCAAGTGTTGCCGCACTGAAAAACGCATTAAATACATTTTTTAGCACTTTGAAATTGGGTTGAGTTGTTTAACCTTTGCGCTACAGTTTTTTATTGGGGAATGTTAAAATTTTTAATTTATCAATTAAGTTTGTGTGGATATAGCAACAACATGCCATACTATTTTTTTTTTAATTTTTTAATAACGAACCCTGTTTTCTGTAATAATTTTTTAAACATGAAACGTTCTATGCGTGACTAAAATTTGATTATTTCTTCTTTTACTTCAGCTAAAATTAATTAAAAAATGTATTTGAATTGAAGTTAAAAGTCAAGTTTTCTGCTTCTTTCTTTACTTTGAAGAGATATAACATTAAAAAATTGTATACTTCTCTTGTTTAAACTTAAATATTCAGTTCATTAATTTTGTATTATTCCTAAAACTTCAAACTATTTTATGGACCAACAAATAAATTTATTCTTGAAACTGTAGAGGATTCAGACGTCCGCAAATTAGCATGTTGCCATATGGCAACAAAATAGTGAAAGGGTTAAAACAAGTTTCCACTTAAACATTCTAAATGAAAATTTGTTTTCAAATGTTCTGTCTACCTAAAAATTGTGCACCTATTTTTTTTATATTTTCAAAGACTTTTTATCATTAATTCATTCATTCTGAAATAAAATCTACTCGAAACAATTTTGTAGTACTAAAACTCCAAGATTTATAGTATTTGAAAGACATTGGTTATCACTAGAATGTGCAGTTTTATGAAAACAATATCACCACAAAAAACAAAACATTGCTCTTTACAAGTTCAACATATATTTTACAGCACTATAACTCCTTAACTAGACGCCTCGCAGCATGTCGAAAGTATTTACAATTTCTAAGCCACAAACCGACAGCAAAGCAGCGCCCATGTCGGAAGAAAATGACTTGAGATAAACAAAAGCAGACACACAGAGAGATAAAGCGAAAAGCAACAAAATGAAATCAAATAAAAGAAAATAAGCCGCAAAATACGCTGCACGCGCCGCACACAGCTCGAAAGACTGGAAAACGCCAACCAAGAAGTGGCGTGTGGCAGTTACAGTTGTTGTTGTTGTTGTTGTTTGCAGCAGTCAAGCAATGCTCGAGTAGACATGAAATTGGTAGCAACAGCGGCAGCAGACAGACACTCTGTCAGACACTCTGTCAGACAGACAGTCCGTCTTTCAGACAGTCCAATGCACCAGTCTGCGCCACATTTGCTCGATTGTTGGACTTCTTATTCCTTTGGCCAGCACAACCAGTCGCTGGCTTGTTGTGCCGCATTGCTGCCACTTGCAACCTGCTCGGCCAAATGTTGCTTGGCCGACTGGCTAAGAGGCTTCTTTCTTTCGCCGGCCGTTTGCTGGCGATTTGCTGCTGTTGCTGCCACTGCTGTTATTGTTGTTATTGTTGTTGTTGTTGTTGCGGCAATGACTGTTGCTACTTCTCTCTCCAGCCTGTTTGGCAAATAAATCGCATTTTTCTTTATGCTATTGAACTCTAGCAAAGTTTTTCACTAAATCAGTGCGCAGCCAGCAGCAGTCGATTGAACGTCTGCAACAAACAACACATCAGCGATTTTGGCTGAGCGTGTAGCAACATATTTGTGTGCAATATTTTTGTGCATTGCAGCCAACAAATACGAAAACTAGTACAAACGCGACTCTATACTCGTCGAATGTGTCTTGAAAATAATTGAATATTTCAAAATTACACACACACGTTGGTGTCATTGTGTGTACGTGTGTGTGTGTTGGCAGTGTTGAAATAAAAACCGTGTTAATACAAATTCAATTCAATTCGAGTAAAAGTAAACCACGGCGCCATTGCGCATTGTGCTGTCATACTTGGCTGACCCACTTTTTACAAAACGAAAACTTTTTTTTTAAGGAGATCACAAGCACTTTGGGCAGGTTTGATGCATTTTGTGCAAAATTTCGAGCTTAAAGGTGGAATATCTAACTGCCTGCCGAAAGGAAGAATGAAAGGAATTTAGAAATATTTCCATCATTGTATTCTCATTGAAATATTTTTCACTGATGATAGGAATGCAGTTTAGTGAAGCCGCTTTAGTGAAGACTGTTATAGTTTTGAAAATTATTGCCAGCAATTTAGCCTTAGAACCGTCTTAGGGCTACTGGTCTCTACTCAACTAACACCATCGATCAGTTGAATTTGTATATTTTTATTATTATCCACAAATAGTAACTTAATTCATCCATTCATCATCACAGCTTTGTAAAAGATAGAAATGTCTTAAAAACTGTGAGAACGGTTTTAAATTTGAAATAGTTTATTTGTATTTTCCAAATCAAGGTAGTTAGGTTGTAGTGGCTGCCTATGTATGAGACACACTTTGGCCTCTATATGGGCCCATTGTGATACCAACAATTCCACCCGTTTGAACTGTGTATGCAACACTGTTTTTTCAACATTTGTTACAAAACAAATTTCGTCGTAACTGTGTATGCAACACTGTTTTTTCAACATTTGTTACAAAACAAACTTCGAACAATTGGGGAAAGGGGGCCAGATTTTTTAGCAATTTTCTTTCATACTTGGAGGTTTTTTCATTGCATGTCAAGAGCGCACTTGTGCGATTCTTGTAATTCTCATCTGCTTCATGTGGATAGCGATAGAAGTAGACGAGTGCTTCACCAGCCCAAGCTGAGAATCGAACCTAAGAAGAAGACTATCGAGGCCGATAAATCAATAAAGTTAAAAAATTGAAGAACTGTTTTCAGTTTAACCTACTTCAAGTATATTTCTCATCAATAAAGCGTCTATATCGATCATACTATTGACATCTGATTTTACTGTTTATTGAGCGACATTCTACGAAAATTACTATAAAAAATTTTACCTACTTCAAGTCATTCTTTTACTCAATAAGCGGTCTTCGTTTATGGTTTGATTGATATCCAAATTAACTGTTTAGTCAGGGGCGTTCAACATATCTCAATTCAACTAATTTTTATTTCAATAAAAGTCTTAACTATAATTAATTCAAATTTCAAATCGGGCCCAACAATGCATGAAGAGATGTTGGGATTAAGTAAAATTTTTCACTTCTCCATTGGTGATCTTTCTAGCCCATGAAATTAAAATAATTCAAGCTGTATTTATTAATTCTTTACCCACTTTTCATTTGCATTTAATCTCCCATAATTCACTCTTTACATACAGAATCTCGAATAGTATAAGAACAGTTACTATAAATCAGATCTCTCAGCATCACCTACCATGTTTATAGAATAGTTTCAGTCGATTCGCATTGACTCGATACGCTTTTGAGTAATTTAAGTAAACATTTGAAAGCGCATTGACTGACATTGAAGACACTTTGAAATCTTTTATAAATGATTTTGCTATATGTAGTTGCAATGTTTTTTTTTTTAAATCAAAGCTGCATTTCGCAAGCAACTGGAAACCTTTTAAAAATACCTGGGACTTAAGCAAGATTTCGTGACAATAAAGAATGATTAAAAATATGGTTTTTTCTATCTTTAGCTATAAGAGTCAAGAAGGTTCAAAAAAATCAGTTCTAATTGAATTTCAAGCAGAACCCGAAGAAACACTACTAAAATCCTCAAGACTGTTCTAAAAATTATCGACACATATTTAGAAGATAAACTAGTAAAAAGATCGTAAAAACGTATTGGGAACTCAAACAAGGTTAACAGAAACTTAAATGTGAAAACCCCAACTAATAAAGCAATTTTTAAGAAAAATTTTAAGACTAGTCTAGAAGGAAAGTTGTAAAATTAACTGGAAAACTAAGTTAACAAATCGAAGATGAATTAAAAACATAATGTAGTGAAAGAATCATAAAAAAGAAGTGTGATTTCAAGGAAGCTGGTTTTAAGAACCACTCAAAGATAAGCCGTACAAATTTAAAAATGAAGAAGATTAAAAAAAATTGTCTTGGAAAAAACTTTAATGTGAAAAATTCCTTAGGTGAAGCTTTGAAGACTCTTTATTTATTCGGTCAATTTTAAATTTTTTGCCTGGACTTCGACCAAAATGGCCGAATATTTTAGCCGAAGGTTTTCGCCCTGTAATGCAAGTCAATTTTCTCTGTTTCGAAGTATTTTATCATATATCGCGTTTTAAAGATATTTTGGACATCAAGATTGCTTTAGTAAAAATGATCTCTATTTAGCCATTTATGTAAATTGTTAAGTTGAAGAAGAAAAAATTAATAAAGAAAGAAAAAAACTTAATTTGATAAGCTTTTTTCCTTAAAATAATTTTTATTAGTATTTGGCTTCGGCCGAATATTTTAGTTATGCCGATGTCGATTATGTCGGCTTCGGGCAAAAATCCACCTTCGGTCGGACACTAACAGATACTAAACACTGCACCCAAGTGCCGTTACGACACACAAAAAATACATTGCTGCTTCCTTCAATGCCACACAAAACAACCCACTTCAGACTTTAGTGGTTGGAGACTTCCATGCAATGAAAAATTGCCGCCAGCAACAGGATGCTGCTGCAGCGGTGGGAAAGCGTTGCGTATTGACCCAATTAAAAGCAAAGAAGCATTCCCTGCTATACCAGAACAACAACCACAACAACCATTGCTCAACAAGTGTTGGTGGCAGCCACCGACCGGTTTACCAACATTTAACATTAACGACAGGCAATAAATTTTGCAGGAATGAGATAAAGCCAAGTCCACAGCGGCCAATGTTGCCAGCAAGTGTGCCGCATACACAGTGGCGCACACATAATTTCGTTGAAGGAAGAGGTTTTCGCGTTTGTTTTGAGTTTAAATACTGTTTTAAAGTGAGTTGAAAGACATTTAAATTCAAATTTTAAATATATATTTGAATTGTGTTGCATGTCTTTGCAAGTGTTGAGCTCAATTGATTCTATCAAGAATCGGTAGTAATTGATTTTAGGAAGAATCTGTAGTAGGCTTGTCTTAAAAGTATGGATTTTGAATTGTTAGGTGGCATCCTTGTGGGGAACCTAAGAATGCCTTCTCCAAATTTATGCCTCCACTGAAAGAAACTGAATTTTTTTCCAATTCTGAAGGTTTTTGTTATTATTTGCCCATTTGTTACTCTTCCTCAGTGCCTGCTAAAAGAAGTCATTGTTTTTAGTTGCTCCTAATTGAGTTGAGATTCGAACCCTCCATACTTTGACTTTAGATGCAACGTATTAATCGCGCAACTAAACACTCAACTATAGAGTCACTTGTATTTTATTTTTATTCATTTCTTAATTTTTAGCTTCCTAACTTTGCGCAACATGCAACAGATTTCACTGATAACATTAGGTAATTTTCCTAAACACCAAACGCAACCACAACAACAACACCAAACAAAAATGCACGGAAGTTGCAATAAATTGGCGAAAATGAGTTTTGCATTAAAGTGAATGCAATGCAAACAAAAAATGTTAATGGCGTATTGCGCGAATACGAACGCAAATGGATAAACAAGTTTGTTTTGCATAATTTGCGGCGCATAGAGCAGGAAAAGCCATTTGCATAGCCGCGCAACGGTTGCAACCGACGCTGGTTCTGGGCAGCGCCGTTCAGCGGGGGCGGGACGCAACTGCCGCTAAAGCAGTAAAATCGTTTTTTGTGCGAACTTATTGGAGCACAACGCCGTCCAGTGCGGCGCTCAAGTGTGCACGAGGAAAACGTTGCGCCGGTAATCCTACGCGAATCTACAAAGTGGAGCAATTAAAGTGGGAAATGCGAGAATGCGCAACATCACTAAGCGGCGTACTACGCGCGCCAGACCACTTGTTGCGGTTTTTCGAAGACGTGCTGACTGCTTGGCCGACTGGCTGCAGCAGTGCAACCAAAGCGGCAGCTGATGAAAACATAATCGAGGGTGTTTCAAAGTCGAGTGGGAACGACGACGGCGGGCGGCGCAATAAGTGCAACGAGTGTGCGGCTCGGAGCGCTCAAGGTGCGCGTTCAATGTGTGGTAAGAAGGGAGAAGGGATGATGACCATTCGGGAGGAGCAGAGTGTTGGTGTGAAGAGGAAATTAAAAGTTTATTTTTGAAGGGACTAAAGCATATTCAATGAAGTATGAATGAATGAATGAATGATGAATGCATGCATATTCAATGAAAGGACTAAAGAATGTTGAATAACGAGTAGTTACAGCTGAGTGCAAACTTGTCGGAACTCGAAGAGAAATGGAGAAGAAAAAAGCTATTGTAGACTTGTCGGCATAATTGATGGTTGAAAGATATCATTTGGACATAATTTTCAGCTACAATAACATATACTAAAAGAAGTTTTGTTGTCAATTCATTCTAGTTTTCGTCCTTGAAAAAAGTTTTATTGAGAACAGATTTTCTAAATCCACTTTCAATTCATTGTGCTCCTTTATTCTGATTTTCAGCCTTGGAATTATAAAAAAAATTATTTCAATACTACTGCGTACAAAGAATACCCGGATTTGTTTATAATTCAAAAAATCTTTATTTATTCTTCCAAATCAATTTCATCGCCTTCAAAGTAGTCCCCCCCGATGCAATGCACTCATGCCAACGGACTTTCCAATCTTCGAAGCATGCCAAATAGTCACCTTCCGGTATGGCCTTCAATGCGCGCGCCGATTCACGTTGAATCTCTTCAATCGATTCAAAACGGTGTCCTCGAAGTGGTCTTTTGAGTTTGGAGAATAGCCAGAAGTCACAAGGAGCTAAATCAGGCGAATACGGTGGCTGTGGAACGATATGAGTTTAATTTTTGGCGAAATGCTCACGAAGAACCAATGCCGTGTGAGATGGTGCATTATCGTGATGCAAAAACCAAGAGTTGTCTCTCCATAAATCCGGCCTCTTTTTGCGAATAGCTTCACGCAAACGACGCATAACGCTCAAGTAATATTCCTTGTTGACAGTTTGGCCTGGCGGAAGGAACTCATAATGTACAACACCACGATAATCGAAGAAATCGAATTCCGGGTATTCTTTGTACACAGTAGTACTTTAACCTTTTCCTTCATACCTTCATTTCTTCATAACTACGAGTACTTATGTAGTCTCTCTTTCTACTGAATTTCTTGGCTTAGATTAAATTTTTCTGGTACATTTGAATTCCTTGGGCTATGTTTTTTTCAGCTTCTTTTTAATAATTCTTACTTTTTCCCCTCTGATCTTTGTTCTGCTTTACTTACCATCTATTTTATTACTTTCTTACTGTCAACTGCCCCTTCTATCATCTGCTCTCTTCTCTTCGACATTCTTTCCTCGCTATAAATTTGTTTACTAATTTTCTTTACTTTTTAATCAACTTCCCTATTCAAAATTTTTAATTTACATTCTGTTATTTTTTTTTTAATTGTTATCTTATACCCATTTTCACCCTCATTCTTTTGATAACAATTTATTCCTTTGTCAACTCCTCTGTTCCCCACACTATCTTTACTTCCTCTTTCCACTGTTTTTCTTAAATTGAATCTAATCCTTGTTCTGGTATTCTTGAGTCTTCTGTATTCTGATTTTCCCTTTATCAGTGCTTTTCTTTTCATCAGTTTTCCCAACCATTATGTTTTTTGTTCTTCCTTTTCAATTCTAAGTCAGCTCCTGTGTCTCTGTCTCCGCTCCATTCTTACTTGCATTATAAAACAAAAACAATTTTTTATGGATATGTTTCTCTTTTCTCTTTTTTGCCTTTCTCTTTCTTTTGCTAATCCCCTCTCCAATCTTAATCACTTTCTTTGCTTTTGTTCCCACTTTTGAATTCTTCTCCTTTTTTCTTAATCTGTTTTGGCTCTTCCTCCATTTCAACTTTTAACGTTTTTTGCTTCTCTTTCTACTTTTTCGCTATTTGCTCTTTTCCACTCTTCGCTCTTTTATCATTTAAACTTTTCGTTTCTCTTCCACTTTTCATCTCTTTTACTGTTTGCTTAGTCTTCTTTCCCTGTTCCTTCATTTATTTTTATATCAACTTTGTTGCCTTCTTCATTATTTTGCTAATCCTGAATTTTCTCAATCACCTTCTTGCTATTCAAACTTTTCAATTCTTCTGCGTTTTTCTTTAGCTTCTTTGCCTCTTCCTTCATTTCCACTTTTGACATTTTGTGCATCTCTTCTCACATCTTCGCTCTTTTCCACTCTTTGCTCTTCCTTCATTTGAACTTTCAACTGTTTTGCCTCTCTTCTCATCTTTCATTTCTTTTATTTTTTGTAATCTTCTTTCGCTGTTCCTTTATTTTTATATCATCTTTTTTGCCCTCTTCATTAATTTAATCCTGAATTTCTTATTCTACTTCTTTGCTCTTTTTCCCACTTTTTAATTCATTTGCTTTTTTAATAATCTTTCTATCTTTCTTCATTTCAACTTTCAACTGTTTTGCTTCTCTTCTCAACTTTCATCTCTTTTACTTCTTTCTTCTTATTTCTTAACCTTCTTTCGCTGTTCCTTAATTTATATTGATTTCATCTTTATTGCCTTCAATTTTTTTTTGCTAATCCTGAAGATTTAACTTTTACGTTTCTTCCCATTTTCCATTCTTTTTCCATTGTTTATACTTTTCTCATATTTTTTGCTTCTTTTGTTAATCCTGAAATTTGTAATTAAATTTGTTGCTTTTCTTTCCACATTTCATATCTTTTGCTTTTTATTTCGATCCGCATCTTGTATCTTTTATCTTTTTTTTATTTTCACTTCATCCCTTGCTTTCGTATTATTTCTTCTAAATAGAATTGCAGTTCTTTCAGGAAATCCTACCTTTCCGTTGACTTTTTTTTGTAATTTAATTCTCAGTCTTGTTTTCGATTCTTCTTTCTTTCGTTAATAATTTCATTAATAATCTTGTATTCCTATTCCACTCCCATATCTTCCTTTATGTATATGTACATTAAATATCTTTCTTTTCTCTCTCTCTTCTTTGTTTTATTCGCTTTAAAATTTCTTAGTCATGTCATCCGTTTTTCTTCTACTTCCAATCCTTTTTAAATGCTTTATAAATATTTTGTTATTTTAGCAATCACTATCTGTACTTTTTCTGTAGTCTTTTTTGCTTTATTCTTTGTAATTCCTCAATATTCCCTTTTTATATGCTAATATTTTTCCCTTTCCACTTCTTTCTTTTGTCCTCTTTCTCCTACTTATGATATCTCATTCTCCCTTCATTTTTTTACCTTAACTCTGTACTTATAATAAATACTTTACTTCATTTTCTTTAACCAACTTTGCTCTCCTCTTATTTCAATTTTAACTTGTCCTTTTTTTCACTTTCTTTCTGTAATTATGATTTTAAATTTTATAAAAAATTTATTTTTAATTATTTGTTTGGTTGTAAAATTATGCCTTACGTTTTTCTTCTTCACACACTCTTTCTTCCTCGGGCATGTATGTAGGTTTAATATTAATATTTCTCTATTCTACTTTTTAGCTGATTTTCTTTTGAAATTTTCCTATTTCCTCTTCTTCCGTTCACTTACGACTGTCTTCGCTACATTACATCTTTCATCTTTTAATTGGTTGATAACAATTCTTCTCTTTATTACATCTCACTCCACTCTCTTTTCCTATACAAACACATCTTTCTCTTTTTGCTCTTATCATGCTTCCGCTTGGTCTGTACCTCACTGTGGGGATTTCACCACTTTTCTTTTATCTTTTCTCATTGTGTGCAATAATATTAATCAAACTGAATACAATAGCAACAACGACGACAATGATGATGAAGATTTTGCACTAATTAATTGTAACTTACTTTTGTTGGTGTCTGTTGGTGTTATTGTTGTTTGCAGAGTCGCACAATAATTAGAAATTGTGGCAATTAGTTTCATTGTTTACTTTTGCTTGTGTTGTTGTTGTTCTTATTCTTCTGCAGTAAACGTTTCTTGACGCTTTTGTTACGACTATTTTAACTTGGCACAAGCTGGGCGGTTAAATGTCGGATTACACTGATCAACAGCAAAATGGCTTTTCTGGGTTTGACATCAGTTCTAGGGTAATTAGGGAGCGCTGATTTCGAATCCGCAAACCGTTTTTAAAACTTAGTTTCCGTTTTCGCCAAAAATGGGCGTGTCACTTTTTCGGATTTTCCCCGGCTTTTTTCACGTTTTCAATTGTAATTTCTAAACCAATAGACCGGTTGATATGATTTTCACTTTGTGTCATTAACAACACCTCACGGCTTCTTTTCCAATGTAATTTATTTGTATAAGTTTTAAAAATCTGCGGCAATTGGACCTCAAAGTCGGAAAATATGGAATTTCATGGCGTTTTATTTAATGTTGAAAATCATGCACATTTTTCGTAAATCAATTAACGAGTTAGGTGTTGAATAAAAGCGGAAACATCAAATAATACAACACAGCCAAATTATTTGGTGTGGTTTACATTCTCATCGAAATAATAGCAAGAATGTACCATAGTCATTTTAATGTTTTTTCATACTTATTCCTTAAAAAAATAAGAGCCTCAAAATATGCAAAGTTTTTAATTTTTTTTTTGTTTCGAGCAATTCAAAATATTTTTGTTTTTTGCTTGTATTTCAGACTATAAATGGAACATATAAAAGAGCATATTTTGAGGCCCCTAATTTTTTAAGGAAGAAGTATCAAAAAAGATGAAAATGACTATGGTACATTTTTGCTATTATTTCGATGCGAATGTGTATTCCGCCAAATAATTTGGCTGTGTTGTATTGCTTGATGTGTCGGCTTTCATTATACACCTAACTCGTTAATTGATTTACAAAAAATGTGTAGGTTTTTGACCATCTAAGAAAACGCCTTGAAATTCCATATTTTCCGACTTTGAGGTCCAATTGCCGCGGATTTTTAAAACTTATACAAATAAAATACATTGGAAAAGAAGCCGTGAGGTGTTGTAAATGACACAAAGTGAAAATCATATCAACCGGTCTATTGGTTTAGAAATTACAATTGAAAACGTGAAAAAAGTCAGGGAAAATCCGAAAAAGTGACACGCCCATTTTTTGCGAAAACGGAAACTAAGTTTTAAAAACGGTTTGCGGATTCGAAATCAGCGCTCCTTAATTACCCTAGAACTGATGTCAAACCCAGAAAAGCCGACCAAAAGTCGAAATTTGTTGCCCTGTGTTATAGGTGCTGCAAAGGGATGATATATGTATTCTAATTAAGTTTGCTTACTGTCTGTTTGCTTTTATGTGAGCATTTGTTGCAGAAGGTCAGGTTCAAAGTGAGGGTGAATTAAAATGACTAAGCATTGCAATCAATCTTGGCGGCACAATAACTCGTTGTTTGTAAAACGGACTTTCTGGATTGAAAATCTTATTTGAGTTGGTAGAGAAATTTTAAGTGTGGGTGATGATTTTTGATGCATAAAAGTGCAATAAGTTTCCTAATTAAGTAGTAAGATAAAATATTCTAAACAATGTGTAAACAAACATATGGAAGTCTATCTACAGTTTGCATAAGAGATCTTGCAACATCAACTTAGGGCTTAATTATAAAGGAAATTGAATATGAAATCTGTTTATTGAATGCTTTATAAAGCCTTCATAAATTTTTTGGATACTCCTCTTCGGAGAGATATTTGTCCCATATTTTGGTCTTGTGGAATCTACTCTGCGCGCGGCAACTCCATATTTGGTCATGCCAAGTGATTCTAAATCAAAAATTCTTTTACTAGATCATATCGTCGATTCTAATTTCATCTTCATTGCTGTTCTCTGTCTTCCGCATCGAATACATATTCCTTCATCTAGAATTCCATTATCCGTACAAAAGAAATAACTCTGCTTAGGCCTTAAATTATTCTAACCTTTCTAGCAAATTCATCTAAAAATCACTCAACGAAGACTTTCATAAATCTAACACAAAACGAGCGCAGTTCATAAATCTTGCTTTAGTCAACAATAAATCAATCCATCAGCGAAGCGCTTGCGGTCATCAATCATGCATTCACGTGACCAGTGTGGCCAGATTAGGAGATTTCCTCCTAGAGTTGAAAGAATCTCGATCTCTAAGGAGGCATTTCAGGAGGAAGAATTGTTTAGAAGAAAGTTTGGGAGATTTTTTTCTGCTAGCGGATTTTTTAATGGATTTTTGAAAATATTTTATATGGGAAATTCACATCAATTGAACTGGCAATGCCAATGAATTAACTTTTTGTGAGTAAGGAACAGTGTCGCACACATGATTTCATTTTGGAACGATTTGAACCATTTGAAACCATATTTATCATCCAAAATTTTTGAGATATTTGAGATGGTTTAAACCTCCAAAACCCCCACGTCACGACTGGTGAGAAAGTGTACTAACGCTATTTTAATGGCGAAACATTTGATCTCATTTGGGAGTTTTGAATACTGAAGTTAAAATTTATTCACAAAATTATCTATTAGCTTTTATTTAAATTTTTTTTTTAATTTAAAAAAAAAAATTTTATTTAATTTTTATATTTTTTGTATATCTTTTCATTAAGTACATAACAACAATAATTATACAAAAAGAAAAAATTTTGAATTTTTTAAATTTTGGAAGTAGTTTCCACTTCAGTTATGTGGCAACACTGCATCCAACTGTCTGGCCCACCCATGTCACTAATCGCACCCCACTTGTCTCATCTTCTTATTCCACTTAGAGTCCAATTACGACCATAAATTCGGCCACTGTCGACGCGCACCAACGTCTGTGGCCCGCTGCCTCTGTCGGCGACCACACAACTGGGTCGCAATTTCATTGCAATTGCATTTGACATTTAAAATCGCCTTAAAACGCGATTATGCAATTTCTATGACTTTTACAATTTTCAATTTTTTTTGTTTAGCTGTTTTTTTTGGTATTTCTTGCTTTTCTCCTTTCCGTTGCATTTTTTCTGGCACAATTGTCTGCATGGCATTCGTGTTGTTGTAATGCGTTGTTGTTGTTGCGATTGCGGTTGGTCAGGTTTGTCCAAATATGCCATTACCCACTTTTACAACAACAACAACAAATAAGGCACAACTGTGTCCACGCGTAGAAACAACAATGGGGGGAGCCGGGAGCGGGGGAATCGCCACGAAGAAGGTGCGGGCACTAGAAGCCGCCGGTGAGTGGAACAAACCGCAAACGCCACCCAATGCAAAACTTGTTAAGAGATGTTTTGCTTTTGTTGTTGCTGTTGTTGTTGCGGTTATGTTGGCCACAACATGTGGACATGCAGAGAATTGCCACAGCAATTGTTGTAGTGATTGTTGTGGATTTTTTTGAGTTTTTATTGTTTGCTTTTCGCATTGCCACAAATATGTCGGTAACACACATTTGGCCAACGAGTTGCAAATGATTGCCTAGCACCAGCAACACAGCAACGTAACGTGACGTGCAACAAGCCGAGCGTGTTGGCGAGGCGTCTGCGCATGCGCGCCACACATGCCTCGAGCATCGGTGTTGCAATTGTTGCAAACGCATTGGCAACATCAACGCCAATGTTGAGTTGTGCGGCTCTGTGTTGAATTCATAAATCACTTGAAATTGCAGTACAAAAATAAATGTATATATGTATGTGTGTATGGATTGTTGTAAAGTTTAACATTTTCATATGCTCGGTCGATTTGAAATTTGCTTGATAGATGCATTGTCGGATTTGACAGATGATATACGCAATTCTTACAAAGTTTTATTAAATAATTATTTATTAAATCAGGTTTAATTAATCAGTTTTGCTTTAAATGTCAAATTGTTGCTGTCAAAAATATTGTAAACTTGTCATTTCCTTGACAAATATGTTGGCAGATTTGACAGATGATAAATACAAATTTAAACATGAAATTGTGGCTGTCAAAAATATAGTAAATCTGTTATCTGTTGACAGATTCGACGAATTTAGATTCGAAAAAGGGTAAAAACTGTCCAACACATGTTTAAGTAATCATAACAAACAAATTTGAAAAACAAATTATTACTACAAATATATATTGACTCAATCGGCCGAACTAGTTTCAAATGTCAAAATATTGCTGTCAAAAATATAACTAGTAAATTTTACATTTCGTTGACAAACGGTCAACACCATCTAACCCATCTTTAAGTAGTCATAACACATAATTTTAAATTTATTAATCCCCAGCAAACATTTAGGTTTGATCAATCATAATGACTTGAACTCAAACATGTTTTCAAACGTCAAAATTTTGAAAATTATTTGAGAATAATTTGAAAAACAAAGTATTCTCAACAAAAAGAGGAGTTTATTCGCAATTTGAAAAAAATATTAAACCTAAAATTAACCACAAACGTTAATTTCGTATAAAAGACTCACAACTTCTCAAATTTTTTATCGGATTTGAACTACCCGTCAAATACTACACGATTAAATTTAATTGAACATTGAAAATGATTTGAGAAATGCAGTTGTTAGCAAATTAAGAAAGCAAAATTTCGCAAACATTTGAAACTGTATTTGTTGGGTTAAAACCAGTGATGCACACAGCATTTCATTTGGGGGAGGTTTGCGTAAAACTTTTAAACAGAATACCAGTCGAAACCATATTTTGTACCAACAATTTTTGTGTTTGGGGGTTTGAACCCCAATGGTTAAAACAATGCCAGTTAGTTGAGTTAGTTTTAAATGTCAAACTATTGGTGTCAAAAATATAGTAAATTCTACATTTTGTTGACGATTATGAAAAGGTTAACATAACGAATACTAAAAAAACTTATTACAGCATAACATCCAGTCTGTCAATTAAACTACTTTCAAATGTCAAATTATAGCTGTCAAAAAAATAGTCAAAGCTATCTTCTTCTGACAGCCAATATTCCCTGCGCTCAAGTTGTCAATATTAAAAATGAATTCAACTTCAGTTGGCTTCAACTGACAAACTATTGCTCTAAAAAATACATTGTGCGATTTAATATATTTTTTTCAAATGTGGTAACGCCTGTTCTTTTATTACAACCACGGTTGCCACTTGACCAAAATTTTGTTAACCAAATTGTTCTATAAAAACAACCAAAATGTAACTATATGAAAATAAATCATTTCAGTCTTTCGGTTCTTTCTTTCCTCATCTGACAAAGTTTAG
The DNA here is from genome assembly GCA_963668005.1 of Melieria crassipennis. Taxonomy (NCBI): domain Eukaryota; kingdom Metazoa; phylum Arthropoda; class Insecta; order Diptera; family Ulidiidae; genus Melieria; species Melieria crassipennis. The sequence goes on from OY764963.1 coordinate 22,735,181, forward strand.
TTTTGGTGGGGCGAAACGTGTAAGCAAAAAATAAACAAAAACAACTAGAATAAAAATCTCACGGCGATATATTGCATCAAATTTTAAAATCTTTTTTCTTCAGTAAAAACATGCGAACAAAAAATTAAAAAAATATTGTGCATCTTACTTCGCTACAAAATCAATATTGTATTAAATAGAAATTTTCAAAAAGTCATAAAACACAAAAAAAGTAACCAAGTAACTACATCCAATTAACTCATTTTGGTTAAAAGTAACCAAATGTGGCAACTGTGATTACCACTTCTTAACCACAATATTTGTTTTTACTGTGCATCCGCAACACATTGTCGGATTCTTCTCGTTACGACAAACAAATAACTTGTTTAAAGAAGTTAAAGAGATGTTGGATTTGGGTGGTTTACTACACTCCACATTATGTTTCCAAACTTTCCAAAAGTACGTAATTACGTTAGGTTAGGTTTTATATGCCGCTAAAGTGTCGATTTTGATGACCCGTACATGTCAAACCGGCCTCGATAGTCCACGCTGGTTTTTCACCCAAGAGGTCCTAGGTTCGATTCTTAGCTCGGGCTGGTGAAACGCTCGTCTACTTCTATCGCTATCCACATGAAGCAGATGAGAATTACAAGAATCGCAAGGGTGCCCTTTTTCTCTTTTCCTCGTTTGCATGGTCGAAGTCATCATCTGGAATCCGTTTATCCTTAATTTTTAAGTTTTACTCAACTGTTTTAATTTAATTTTTTTAATTTAATTTAAATTAAATTAAATAAATAAAAAATTATAATTTTGGATTAACTTTCTGCCTTCTCTTCTCTCTCTATTTTCTATTGTTAGGCCTTTGTTATGTATCTATAATATTTCGGCAACTTCAATAAGTCTTCACTTGACACTTGCATCTATTGGCCTCAAACTCGTCGCGGCAGACAGTCGGTCGGTTTGTGTCTCTGCTCTAATGGTTCGCAACTGTTGGCAAACATGCCGGCAATGCAGTGAATTGGCAAATTGAAATATCCAATTCGACTGGCAGTGCAATCGTTTGCCAATTTATCTGCGCCGCATTTTTATGTTATCGCTTTTTATTATTGTAACTTTTTGTTTAGTCAGTCACAACCGGTTTTTTTGTATGACATAAGTTATGCCGTCGATTTATTTGTCGTATATTACCATTGATGATGTCTCTAATTGCAGTAGAGTTAAGTCAGTGTTGATAAAACGGAGATGTTTTAATGGATTTTGAATTAACATTTGAGTTGATTAATTAATTAACAGCAACTAAAAACTCTTTTTCCGGCATTGCTCAGAATGAGTACTTCATAACACCGAGGATTGTGTTTCATAATAATTACCCAGTTTCTATTTCATATAAATCTGAGTGGGAAGTGGATGTTGCTTTCTTAAACGCCGAAGTTCACAGAAATTATAATGGCACAAGGAGGGGAGTGTTTTGGTCATTCAAATCCCCCCTCAAATATCTGTTTGTTAAACAATTGTGGGTAGAAAAAAATTTCAAGTGGTAGTAGACTTGAAAGTTGTATACAAAACCCGACAAAATTATATCCTTTTGTGCGTTACTGACAAGATTACTGTGGAATCTAATGAATTAAATTTCAATCTAAAATTCCAAATACCAGATCGCATCAGTTTCACCGCCATCTTTGCGGCTTAAACTTATCTTAGGTAGGTAAAGTAGGAAGATTATAGAACAGCCAACTCGCTTTCAGAACTCTGAATGCAGTTTTAATATATTTTTAAGACTGTTCTTAGCTTCTTAGTTAATACTTGAATACTTAATTGCCATGAATAAAATGTTGGGTTTCTGAACATAGTCACATTTCGGGGAATTGGTACAGACGAACGGAATAGAACAGACGATTTCGCTCATCACAGTACGAAGCAGCAAATTAGAATTCGGAAATCATATAAACTTTAAACTTATACCAGCTCCAACCAGCTCCAAGCAAGACACTGACTTAAGATGTGTTGAAGGCAAGGACATAGTCAGAACTTGGCCATGGGAGGGTGTGGGGGTTTAAAAAATGTGTTTTTCCAATTGAGTATCACATGCTTTTTAAAGAAAACTGCACTGGTCATTTTATGGTTGTGCCACCTATATGAAAAAGAATTTGTTCTCTGACAAGTCACTGTTCGATTGACACTCATAAAATAGTATTGTAAGTACTTTTCAGAAGGAAAAAACACACTTCATTTCACTTTTTGCATTTTTCCTACGTTTTCTTGGAGAGGAAAAGCTCATTTAGATAACTTATTATTATTATTTGGTCCTCTTAGCCTCGTTACAAGCTCAAGCTACATAGTTCTACGTCAAAAAGATCTGACACAATCCACAGTGATTCGTTCCATAAACAAAATTCAAAAAAATTATAGTCTCAGAATTTAACGATTTTGATGTAATTTGAAAGGTAAAAGTTCAACTAAGAAAACCTAAACAAAATCTGTGCTAAAAATTATTTAGTGTGTTTGCATAAGCGGCTCAAAGTTGAAACTTTAAAAAAAAAATGCATACTAAAAATATGAGTCTATTTACTAAAAAAAAAATTGTAGAAATACATGGTTACCAAGAAGTTGCTAAAACTTTTAATATAGATTAAGAAATGATGTGGCCATTTTCGGTTTTAATGTTTTCTCAAAATTTGCAAAGCTGAGGTAAATGTCTTCACTTAAAATATTTTTCTAAATTAAAAATCTGAAAATTGGCAAAACTTAGAGGAAAATATCTAAAAAGTATGTGAAAGTATGTTCCTGGATTTTTTATGTTTTAAGAAGCATTCTTCTTTTATCGAATAATCTGAACACGTTCTCAGAAAATAATTCCATTTTAAACGCCTATTTTTCGGCAAAGTTTATTTTTTTCATCCCTAAAAGTATGCAATCAGCGTGAAAAATGAAAAAAAACTGTACAAATGCAAAACATACTACTATTGTTATCATTTTTATTGCAAAACTAAAGTTATTCTTTGCAATTATCAATTATCAATGTTGACGTAATTGATTAAATGTAAAATCTGAGAAATTGAGCCAACACACTTGTTGCTATAGCTCACCAAAATTGACGAAAATTGAGAGTTTAAGTCTCAGGCATTGCCAAACTACAAAAGTTTAAGAAAAACAAAATGGAGATTTCAATTCAGCAGACTCCTCACTCCTTCTAATTTTGTCCCGCGGTTGTATGGAGTCCAATCGCTGAGCAATCTGTTGAATTCAGCCAATTTAATTTCTTACCTTTTACTTAGATTCGTTAAAAGCTCAAATTGGTTCTGTGAGTAAGGAGATCTAAGTCCAATTCATTATGGATTAACCCGGACTGTATGGTCACACTAAACATGCACAAAAACAATGTAATTTTTCAATTAAATCGCTTAAAACATGTTTCGCAAAATTCGAAAGAAAAAGAATTCCGCCACATACGGATTAATGACCATTTATGACCTTCGGAGCATAATTATTCCTTGATATCTGTACTCATCGTCTGATTTCAGTGTTTGTTTGACTTACTGAATATTTCATGTACTTTTGCTGTTCACATTTTGATTTGAACCTACAGTTCGTGCTTGGGTCTTAAAATTACTTGACTACATTTGTTGTGCCAGTTTAACTTTCGATTTTCTTCCTATCCCTCACATTTCTATTTTTATATAAAAAATCCGAAATCGTGTGTTAAGCTGCAAACATCAACCGATGTATCAGTGAACTCTATTCTAATCCTCAACGAAAACCAAATACTTTCCTACAAAATCCAAAAATAGTCTTAAATTAATAGCAATTAATTTACAATTTCGTTGCTGCTGAGTCGTTCAAGTACCTCGAAAACACGAGGATCAATGAACTCAAAATCCCAAACAGCAGTCAATTTCACAATCACAGCGCACAATTGTCGGCTCAGGTCTTGACCGGCGCATAAATTCCATTTTAACTTTATTCCATTTAACAGCAACGCAGAAGAGTCGAACTGAACGCGGCAAACTTCAGCGACGACACGCACCAGCTGTCGAAATGATGCAATGCAACAAATGTCCAATGTTGCCGCAGAGATTACACACATGTGGCACATGTGGCATGAAAAATGTGCAGCGCCGAACGAAGAAAAATCTCACGTAACAAGCAAGCAAGGATGAGCAGTGCAAAGCGGGCTGCAACTTTAATGAAGGACGGCACGGAGGGTGGGGCGCGGGAGATAAGTCAGGCATTAGGCAACGATGCCGAAATGTGATTACGGCAGCAGATCGACGTGCATCGATGGTGCGCTGCAAACGAAAAACATCAGACTTACCTTGGAGCAGGCTTAGCGACTGCGGCAGCGGCGCCTTGACTGACATTGACACTGTCCCATTCATACAAGTACGCAACATTGTGCATCATCAGCATTTGTGGTGGCTCATTACTCTCGCACACACACAGAATTCTGTTGTTCTGGTCGCTTCCGAGCACTTGAAATGCCAACCGGTCGCCCGGCATTTGCTGACAATAAGCAGATTTCCTTATTATCGGCCGCGCAATGCGCCTCGGTTGCCGTTCTTTCACTTCCTTGTCGAATTGCAATCTTCAACAGCCATCGACCAAGCGCGCTGACGGCTTGCCGCACGTTGCAGGGCGCTCGAGCGGCGGCACGTTTAGTTGCACGTTGCACGCGCCGCCGTACACAACGCTGCACGCCGCTCGCGCTCGTTGCCCTCAACGCGGAAGTCTGCGTGTGTTGCGCTCAAGTAGTCGCGCTGCTATGCTTAGCACTTGCAACCAATTCAAATCCGAAATCGATTTTTCTGCCTGGGCAATGCAATTTCATTCATAATTTCGCCTCGTGTGCCGGCGAAATGGTAGCCGGGTCCAACGGCATCGTAAAAGTGCAAAACAGTCACGTGAAATTGACGTTTGTGGTAAGCCAAATCTGACGCCAGAAGGAATTACTCGGCAGTGGTTATGTGAAAAATCGATCGTTAAATGATCGTCATGATTCTGGCAATGAATAGTGCAATGCCGCAATTGCAATAACTGCAACTTTTCTGGCCATAAATGCGCAGCTGCCAGGTGCTAATTTATCGGTGATGCAAGAAAAGCGAATATTAAACTGAAATTGTTTCGTTTTATGTGATGAAAACAAATCGATGATGTGAAGAAAACAAATCGTGTAACATCAGCTGAAAATTATTATTTTTTTTTTGCATTACGCTTTGCAACAATGTTTGGGTTAATGTATTGTGAAGAGAACAATTTGTATATAAGACCACAACTGGATCATCAATGTTAGGAGATTTCTTTTTTAATTTGAGAAATCTCTGTCACATGGCTAATTGTTTTTCGTTGCAAGTGTTTTCAACAAATTTGCTGTCAATAGAATTATTAGTTAATGATTGTTTTCATAGTCTTCTTGCACGCAAACTTCAACCCATTGTGGGACAAAATTAGAAGGCGTGGTCTCTGTACTCAGTAAAATTTTTGCATACTAGTTAATCATGCTCTGCTGAATTGAAATCTCTATTTGGTTTTTCTTAAACTTCTCTAGTTTGGAAATGCCTGAAACTTGAATTTGTGATTTTCGTAATTTTTGGAAAGCTATAACACGAATGCTGTTGGGTAGATTTTTCAGATTTTACATTAAATCAATTACGTCAAAATTGATAATTGCAAGGAGCATCAGAAATTGTATGAGGACCCTTTAGATTTGCAATAAAAACAATAATGATAGATGCATGTTTTGCATTAGTGCAGTTTTTTTTTAATTTTTTAGGCTGATTGCATACTTTTAGGAATAAATAAAATATATTTTGTCGTAAAATAGGTGTTTAGACAAATTCATATTGAATTATTTTTTGAGATCGGAAGATATCGGAGGATGTAATTACATTTTCCGACAAAGAAAGAATGCTTCTTAAAATAAAAAAAAATCCAGGAACATACTTTCACATACTTTTTAGATATTTTCCCCCAAGTTTTGGCAATTTTCAGGTTTTTAATTTTGAAAACAATTTTAAATTAAATGTGAAGTAGAAGTCGCAGCTTTACAAATTTTGAGAAAAAAATAAAAGCAAAAACGTTTTTAATCTATATTGAAAGTTTTAGCAACTTCTTGCTAACCATGAATTTTTATGATTTTTATGATTTTAAAAAAACAGAAAACATTTTGGTGAAAAAATTTCGACTTTGAGCAGCTCTTGCAATTGCACTAATTAATTTTTCGTACAGCTTTTTTTTTTGTTTTCTTAGTTGGAGTTTTACTTTCAAATGACATCAAAATCGTTAAATTTTGAGACTGTAAATTTTTTGAATTTGCTCTATAGAACGAATCACTGTGCATTGTTGACTCCTTCAGATTATAATTTAAAAAAAAAAAACTGAAAAGTACGTGTAGAATTTTTTTGATTTGGGGAATTTTTACCAAGTTTGAAAACAATAAGTCTATCAAATCACGTTTCTTCAAACAACACTTTAACCCAACTTTTGCCCTTTTAAATTTTGAATTTCAAAAAATCTCTTAGTGTATAGTGGAGGTTCATTTTTTAATTATCATGTTTGTAGCTTCAGCGGTTTGAGCTTTGCAATGATAAATCAGTCAGTCAATAAGTCAAAAGAAACAATAACTTCGTGCGACAAAAATCCACTTTTGTCGAAACCCATCCAAATGATTATATAGGCGTAAAACTAGAGGGAATTCGTAGTAACATGGCATACTCGGTTTTTCATTTTCTAATCCAATGTCCTCTTAAAAGGATTTTAAAATTTTAAGGAGGTGTTCCCGGGTAGAAGTTTGAAAAAATCGATTTTTTTTTTTGGCGTTTTATTGTACCTTATACTATATACCAGTGGCGGCTTAAGGTGCTTGGGGGCCCGGGGCGGCGACGGCTGAGGGGCCCCCACAAACGGTGCAGAATAAGTTTGCGTACAAAACTAATAACTGGAATTTCCGGTTATGCTTTTTAATTTTTATTTAATTTGTATTCCATTGGACAGTAAAGGAACAAATTATTTTGAAACGTATATGTGTTTGAAATTTTATAGAAAGCAATAGAATCCCAGAGAAAAAATTAAAATTGGATAAAAGGATAGTCTTACTAAATCTTTCCAAATTTGATAAAAACTTTCGTGAAATTAGGAAAACTTTTCTGAGAGCAATCTCGTCATTTCAAAAAGCCATCTTAAAACTAAAAAAAAAACAGAAAATCTTGCTTCGTTACTACAGTCTGGCCATTATTTTAAGTAACCCGAGCAGGTTTTTAAGTAACCAATCGCGTGCATAGATAAAGTGTTTTCTAGACTAACTTTGGCCGCTGAACACGAAACTGAAAATAAAAAAAATTTTTTAAGAAGCGTTTTCAAAAAATCTTCTAAAAACGAGTTTTTTCCCCTGTTGTTTCAGTTATGAGTACATATCTCCTGAAAGAATTAACTGATTAACACGAGCTGTCCGTCGTTCAAGAAGAAGATAATACCTTAGCCTTTTTAGTGATATATAGATTGTTGTTACTTGTCAGTAACTTCCCCAAAGGAAAGTTGTAACAAAGTGAATTTTTCGACCAAAAAATCAAAAATTTTCGAATATTTTTTTATTGATAAAAAAAAATGATCTCCCCTAGTTTTAAAATCTAAGATGAAAGATATATTATTATTATATATTTTTTGAGCAAATATTAAGCCTAAAATCAAGAGAATTGAAAGAAAAATTACAAGGTTATGATGCAGTGAGTAAAACCACCGACTTTACATTTATTACACTGTGCGAAAAAATTTGTTTGCCGAGACCCATCCAAATTTGGATATAGACGTGAAACTAGAGATAATTTATAGTAATTTGGCGTAGTCAGTTTTTCATTTTCTGGCCCAAAGTCCTTTTTAAAAAACTTTAAAATTTTAAGGACATATACATTTCAAAAATTTTTTTAAATATATGCGGTTGTGCATTGATGGAAATATGGGTATCAAATGAAAGACATCCTTTTAACAAAACTTTCAATTTTGAAGTTTCAGCACCAAAATATGTCAGGTAGGGAAAACATACATGATTTGGATTTCAGTCTGTAGATTCATACATCTAAATTTTATTCTATTTCAAAGTTCCAGTCTAGAAAACACTTTTATTTTTAGGTGCATTTTTCGTGTCGAGTAGTTTAGAAATGTAAAGAAATATTTTATAAAACCCAGTAGCAGTAGCTTACTTACAAGGAGCATAGAATTGCTTTCGTAGAAGAGTCTATCAAAGAAGAAAACCGGATTTCCGGGACGATGTGTTGTTATCCAACCAATAATTATAAAAATAATAATAATAACTGTAAATTTCTTTGACGTCTACAAAGTTTAATGAGGTTAAGTAATTGCTTAATTTGCACTTGTTTACTGTAAACTCTAAGATTGCGATATTTAATTTTTAACTTAGAATTTTGTATTTGCATACTTTGCACAAAATTTTAAGTTAAAAATTAAATATTGCAATCCTCGAGGGAAAATTTTTTGAAAATTTGCAAACAATTGTTATTTAGAAAGGATGTTTTCTTGCTTTTATTGAACTGAATTTGTTATTGCAATTTCAAAGTCATTTGTCGATACTGTGTCTGTTTCAATTGATAAAAGTGGCAAGCAACCTTTCAACAACCATTGTGGAGCGCAAATAGTTTTTTACAAATTTCAGCAGTGAAAAACTTTAAATTTTTATATACAAGCTTCTCTCGGGGGCCCCCCGCAGCCCGGGGCCCGGGGCGGTCCGCCCCTCCGCCCCCCCGTTAAGCCGCTACTGCTATATACTATCACCCCCCCAAAGTCGTTTTTCAATCCGCAAACTCAGTACCCACTTTTTTGCATGTTAATTGAAGTAATCTCAGCTCTTTTTTCTCCGCTGATACATTCGTCGAAACTTTAAACGCGTTTTTCTCGAAACCACATTTTTTGTACTGGCCGATAACTTTTCTTAGCAACTATGAGAGGTATCGACTTGAAATTTTGGGAAAATGTTCTAGTTAGTTTTCATTGGATGCTAAACCAAAATTTTCATAAAAAAATTATTGTTAAATATATTTTCAAGCACTCTAAAGGTAAAAAAAGGTGGCAAAACTGGACAATTTTTTTTCATATGGCCGCCATTTTGTTTCTAATCAACATTTTGACTAAAACTGTGGTTTAGCATCCGCGGAATTTATTGCAGATTAATAATTGCATACCCATTTCTGTTTCAGATTACTGGTTCCCGAAATTTCTTATCGGCCAGCAGTGAAAACAAGGTCACATTGACCACTGAAAATTTGTACTTAGAAAATAAAATTGTTTGACACAAATATGAGTTTCTGTTCTCCAAATAATAAGGAACATCAAGCAAAAAACCAGAATATTGCATGTTGCCTTGTAGCTCCAAAATAATTTTTTGAAAAACAGCCTAAAATCGGCATTCTAGACGGGAACACTCCCTTAAGGACAAACATATTTAAAAAATTGTTTTTTTAATATTTGCGATTGTGCACTGATCGCTGTACTATCGCACAGTGTAATCTGCACTTATAAATTTTGTACTTCTTCTTCTTTTTCTACTCTGAAAAGTTTTGAAGTCCATAATACTAACATTTCTTTTAGTTATCATTTTTTTGTATACAAGAGATGAAAATTTTCATAGATACTGGTTTACTTGTATACAGCAGTGAACCGAGTCCCCTTCGTAGGGGAATTTGTACAAAGCAAATCACATATTGGATCTCCTTTCGTCCTCATAAAGTTTACAAAGTTCGTAGTAACCCAAAGTAATCTAAAGTTCAAAAGTAATCTTTTGTTATCAAAGTGTCTAGTAATCTTCAGACTTTCTAATAACTATGTTAGACGTTATATCTAGTAGATTTCTGCGGCTTATGATCCATAACAGTTACCCCAGAATGCAACTCTGTCATTCAAAGCAATTTCTCAGCATTTAGTTATGTGCTTCTTTAAAATATTTTCCTCCACCAAGTGCTTGTGATTTTTCAAAATTATATCTTCTAACAATAAACAAAAGTCCTAAAAGCCAACCACGAAGTAATGAAAATGATTGATTTTAAACAAAATCCGTTTAAAATGAAAATCAAACCGTTAAATGGCAGCGAGAATCGCATGGGCCGCAGCTGTCTGCGAGCGCGTCTAGTCTTTCGCTGGAAGACCTGGGTAGGCACTCAAGTCCCTCTTCAATATTTCCATCAAATCATATTTTCCGTTTGCAAATTTTAAAAGTTAAATATTAAACTTGATCTCTTTCTCTCTTTTCCCCTCTATTAGGCTGAGCTCTCCGATGTGTTGCGCAAGCGCAATCGCAATCGTCCGGACGCCTCCGAGGAGGACTTGGGACTGCCGCGCAGTCCCGCTTCGCCGCAGCGCCGTGCCGAACAGTCGCAGCGCAATCAATTCACAGCGGCGCACAGCAGCGGCCACAGTAGCAATGCCGCCAACACAGCGTCCAACACGACCGGCAATCAGAGCGAAGTTTCCTCGCTGAGTTTGCTGAGCATGAATAGCGCCGACGGTGAGGAGTTTCTCGCCGCATCGACCGCCAACAATTCCTTAGTCAGCGCCGAAACAGTGCAGGAGCGTTCCGCAACGTCGGTCAGTCGCTTTCTGCGCTCGGCCACATTCTCCAGCTCGTCGGTGTCGTCGGAAATGTACCGTCACTCGACCAGCGGCAGCTTTGGCGGCGAGTCGCACGACGAAGTGGATGTGTTTAGTGCCGACTGTCAGCGGCTGTCACATTCGGCCGCCAGGCATAAAATGTCACTGCGACCGACCAAGAAGAAAGGACCCAGTCGCCAGCACAGAAGAACGCTGGAGGTGAGTGTCGGCTTGTGTGCATAGAGTTCTGATTAATGTTTGCATATTTTGCAGAACTCCATACCGGAAGCCAACGAGGATGGCCTGAAACTGAGTGGCTCTGCTTTGTTGGACACTATAGGTGAGTTTAAATGATGAAATTCTTGATTGATTGCCGAACTGAATTTTGCTAATGTTGTTGTGTGTTTGACAGACAACAATACAAAGGCCAGAACACGTTCACTCCCACCGAGCGTTAATGCAAAAACATTGGAACAACTCTCCGACACGCCGAAGAAACATACTGCCCGCCCAGCAATTCCATCGAAGACTGCCATCGCTGCAGCGGCTGGCGATTCAACACTCAACAGCAAACGTACGAAATTGGAGAAACCCGAAAGCAGCACTGCAGTGGCAAAGGCCACATCCATCACATCAGCCAGCGCAACGTCGAGCACGCCCAGCATTGCCAATCTCTTCAGCTTGCGCTCGCTCTCGGGAAAGCCATCAGCCACTTTGGGCGCGTCAAAAGAGTCCAGCAAGGCGCCCACCACCACAACAAACGACGCTGAATCGGCGCATCCGGAGACCTCCAAGGCCGCCACAACCGGCGAAACAGCCGAGAGCGGCTTTCTGCGTCGCCTCATGACACGCAATTCGAAGCGCTCGATTGCGCGTGTCACAGCCGGGTGCACCGACGAGCTGGACTTGAACCAAAGCGAACCAAAGAAACTGCAAATCTCCACCTCCTGCTACGATGTCATACAGACGCCAAACATTGTCAGCGATCCGGGTAGCGTGCTGGAGAAATCGAAGAGCGCCATGTCCTACGATCAGAGCATCGAGGAGACGCGCAAGGAGATCAAACGCGAGATTATGTCCGTCGGCAGCACCGGCCTGAATGCCATGTTCATGATATCGACGCCCTCCAGCTGCAGCAGCGACAGCTCCACAATCAACATAAAGGAGACGCTGCCGCTGAAACCCAAGTCGGGCGCCGCGGCACGCCAGCGCTACCTGCCGCAGGACATTGGTTCGCTGGAGCGTAAGCTAAACAACACTGCCAGTAAATTCAATGTCTCGCCCACGAAGGAGGTGTGCGGCAACAGCAGCGCCACCAGCACGAGCAGCATTCTGTCCAAGCACACGCAGCAGGAAACATTCCAGTCAACTTCAATTATACGCGAGATCACCGCCTCGCAGACGTCCAGCAGCAGTTCGCTGACCAGCAGGTCGGAGCATCACTTCGAGAAAAAGCCGAAAATCGTAGGCCTGAGCGCGTTCCAGCAGAAGATAACGCGCTCCAATGAGTCGTTCGGCCGCACGAGCACCTCCACTTCGACCAACTCGCTGGACATGGCCGGCGATGCGCTCTGCACCAGCGAACAGCAAAATCAGCGCAAGGCAGTTGAGAAGTCGCGCAGCTTCCGCACCTATCAGGAGGGCAAACCAGCGACCGCCACCATGCACAACAACATGCCCAGCCTGCCGGATCTGTCGCTAAACTTGCGCGTGCCCTGCTTCGCCGAATTCATACTGCACGACAAGGAGTACTCGTCGCCGTCGCCGCCCGAGCCAGCGCACGACAAGAGCAACTCGCTGGGCTTTGAGATCAACGACAACAATCTGGTGAAGCCGGCCGTTCGCGCCGAGTCCACGGGCCAGCTGCTCTCACATCAGCAGCATCAGAGCAAGAGCTACTCGAAGAATGTGATAGTCAACAAGACCACGCCCACAAAGCTGCTCACGCCGGCCGGCGTCATGCCGTCGCTGTCGCCCAGCAACAGCTGCAACAAGAACCTTTCGGAGATCGAGCAGAATATCGATTTGCTGGTGAAGTCGCCGTTCATAAGCGTTCTGCGCAAATCGACGGGCACCAATACACATCCGCCGCCAAGCGGCAGCAGTGGCGACGAAGACAAAACACCAATGGTGGCCAGCGTCACCAAGAAGCCGGACGAAAAGCCGCCCCTACCCAAATATCCCGCAGCGCTGGTGTCGGTGGTGCCCGTGGCCGCAGCGGTAGAGACGGAGCGCCCACGGCCCAAAGTTTTGCACTTCAAGCAGCCTGTCGCGAGCCCTGCCAGTGCACCAAACTCACCCGCGCAACCTGAGGAAAAGACAACACCCACCACAGCGGCTGTGCCGCTGCGCGACAAATTGAAACTCACCAGCCCGGCGAACGGTCGCATCACAATGCATGTGCCGGCCGCAAAAGAGCCGGACACCAAGTCCCCATCTGAGAGCAACAACAAAGCGAACAGCTTCAAGTCACGTCGCAGCTCGAGCGTGGTGGACAGCAACACCAGCAGCGATGAGGCCAACGCCACCAGCTCCAGCGATGATGTGCCGGAATTTATGAAAATCCAGCTGAATCGTGTCGATCCGGCGCGCATTGCCAAAAGCAGCAACGTGGTGCTGGCCAAGAACGTTAAGGAATCGCCCACCATCGCTAGCGTACCGACACCCTCGCCAGTACCAACACCGGCCTCAACTCCCATATCGCCTAAAGAGCCCAACAGCAACGTGCGATGCAGCAGCATCGACGATCTCTGCTTGCGCCGGCTGAGTAACGAGAGCGTCGACATATCCGAAAACGATGCCACTCCTGAAGCGGACCGGTACCATGATGGCGTCTTCGAGGCCATCAACAAGAAGAGCAAATTGCCGGGCGCCTACAACGCGCGCCAAAGCGCGGAGCTGCCGCCAAAGAGTCCAGTAAAGAAGTCTCCCATGGCCAGCACGCCCACTGACGGCCAAGAGGCGGTGGTGTTGCGCGTCAAGCCGGCCGATGCGCCCGCACCAGAGGTAGTGGCCAACAACAAGCTGTCGCTGCTGGAGCGCAAACGGCTTTTCCTTCAGGAGGACAAGTCGAAGACGGACAAGAAGGCGGACGAGTTGCGCGGCGAGCGAAAAAAGTCCATCGGCAGCGATGTATATCGCAAGTCGTTCACCAGGTCCGAAGAGAAGCTGGAAACGGTTGAGACCACGCCGCCAGAGAATGTGGTAGTGTTGCGCAAGAAGTCCTTTAGCAATGCCACGCCGCTGAGTGCAGCGGCGGCGCCAGCGAGCAGCGGCAGCAATAATAACAACAAAGATGACGCCACGCCCGAGCTGATGAAAGTTTTTGCGCGCCGCTCACTCAAAATCAAAGACGAGGATCTCAGCACTTTGGCGGAGAAAATTACGCAAAGCAGCACCAACACCAACAGCGGCGGCGGCAGCGCCTCCAAACGCTTTGTACCCACGCAACAGAATGTGGACAGCGACAAGGAGAACCAGTCGGCCAGCGAAGAGAAGCTCGACAAGCTGCCCAAAATCGAGACGCCGCTCGAGCCGGCATACAACGGCGGCAAATTGAGCGCCGGCAGCAATGGCCACGGCGCCGCTGTCATCAGCAATCGCAACTCGGTGGCCGATTTTCGCAACAGCGCGCTGAAGGGCGGTCTCTGCTCGAACGGACTCAGCCTGAGCAATGGCAGCAACGGCCATCTCCACCACCACCATCACCACCACAACAACAACAACCACGGCACAGGCAATGCAACCGCAGGCGGCAACAACGGCGGCGGCGGCAACAGCAGCGCCAAAGCTTTTCTACCGCCCATCAAGTTGGGCGCCTTCCGAACGATGCCCATCGAGCGCAAAGGTAGCATCGGCGGCAAACTGCAGCCGCCGACACACAACAGCAACGGCACCGCCACCGCGGCAACAGAGTCGCACAACAACAATAACCACGCTCTCAGCAACAACAACAACAACACGAATAACAACAACCAGCACGGCGGCAAAACGGCGCTGCACGCGAAGAAGTTCGAGCACAGCGGTGGCGGCTGCGGCGGCAAGACAATCGAGCGCTCGGCGACGGTGGGCGAATTCAAGGGCATACACCAGCGCCGCGCCGAGTGGGAGCAGCGCGCCAAGGAAGCGCTCAAATGAGGCGAACACTCCGGCGAAGATCAGCGCTGCTGTGATGTGTGATCCGCGCGACTGGGAGCGTGGGCACGCTGAACTCCCGAACTGCTAGCGTTGTAGGGTATTAGTACGAAAGTGCGAAGTGGAAGCGCGAAATGTCGGCGAGACACTTTCTCGCTTCGAGTAATTTTTTTTAATATTTCATAAATTATGCCGTAAAGTTGTAAATGTTTCCTTCTACTAAATATTTTAATTTTTATATTTTAGATTTTGGGCTTTTCGAGAAATTCGAAAAGTCTGCGGCGAAAATTACGCATAACACATAACTAGCGAAATGTAAGAGAGAAATAGAGAGTATAGGGACAAATTGAGAGAGCGCAAAAGAGCAAAACGAAAGCAAATCCTTGAAACCGTATAACAATAGAAAGAAATAGCTGAACAAACAAAAGAAAAATAATTAGACCTACAACTGAATGTGTTAGCAGCAATTAAAGTGCTTTTTAGATGCTTTAGAACTGTGGAGGCGAATTTCCCGAAACTGATTGCTAGTGTAAATGGAAGTGATTTCTTTATAGCTGGAATTCAAGAGAGAGAGAGAGAGAGACACACACACATCACAACAACTATTTACTATGATTTAAAATTTAAAGGCAGAGAAGGGAGAGAGAGAGAGACAAGAGCGTCACAAAAAGAAAGAGTGATATGCACAACAAAGTGAGAGAGTTGAGTGGTCCTTGGTGGAAAGAGAAATAAAAGGCGAAAGAGATAGTGAGAGCCGATAGATCATGGAGTATAATAGTCCAAAATGAAGTAACAATAATAGTAACAAAATGAGAGATGCTGAAAAGAAGAGTTAAGATGATTTCAGTAGAGAAGTAAAAGGCCAAATAGATAGTTGGAGCTGATATAACTAAAGGAACGGCACAAAATTAATGGGTGATGCAGAAAAATAAGAGAGTTGAATGGTCAATGCTGAAAAGAAGATAAATAAGGCAAAGATATTAGTTAAAGCTGCTAAAATAAAGAGAATGATGCTAAAAAGTAAAAGAGTGATACAACAAAATGAGAGCATTAAGAAATCACTGCTGTAAAGAAGAGCTAATTTGTTCGCAATAAAGAAATAAAAGGCGAAAGCAATAGTTGAAGCTGGTACAACTAGAAGAACGGCACTAAATGAAAGAGTGATTAAAAAGAGAGTGAAATAAATAAGAAAGTTGATAAATGGTTGAATGGTTGATGCTAAAGGAAAAAGTTGATATGTTCTCAGTAGAGAAATAAAAAGCGAAAGCAATAGTTGAAGTAGACACAACTAAAGAACTTTTGTAAAAAACAGCAAAGTTGATGAAAAATCACGTTTTGTGAAATGTAGTAAAAAAGTATAAAGTCGCCAGAGCCAAAGCAAAAGAGACAGCAACATGTCAGAACAGTCAATAATAAGAAAAAACAATACTAAAACAACACTAAAGAATCATGAAAAACGATTAAGAACAAGAAAAACGATTAAGAGTATGAAAAATTGCTTCTTAAGTAAACAGGAACCTTTCAATATTGAAAGTTTGTCATTTTGCTTGGAACAAAAGTGCTTTAAACAAAAATAACAATTAGAGCGTTTGTCAGGAACATGAAGCATCCGTTTGAAATTTTCGTTATCATGATTTTCTTTATACGTTTTACTCGGAAAACGAAAAACCGAAAGCCAGACAACTTCTTAAACAAAGAGTGATTTGAGCCTTTGATAAGATGACAGAGAAATGCTCTTTTTCAGCTCTGCTTTCTTAAAGCAAGCAACTTTTTATTTGGAAGGCAAAGAACCGTAAACCAAAAAGCTTCACAAAGAGCCGTTTGAGCGTTGAATAAGATCACAGAGGACTTAAAAAGTGCTCTTTTTCTGCTCTGCTTCACGCTGCTTTTTTCAAAGCAAATAATGTGAATCCTTCGTCGTTCTCTTCCAACTTCTTTTTTGGAAGACAAAGAAACGAAAGCCCAAAAGCTTCACAAACAAAGTGTGATTTGAGCTTTTGACAAGATGGCAGAGAACTTTAAAAATGCTCTTTTATGCTCTGCTTTAGGCTGCTTTCTTCGCAGCATATTTCCCAATCTACTGAGCTTTTAGTCAGTCATTTAAAACCTAAAATCGAAATTAAAATTTATTTGAGATTAATGAAAGCTTCTGAAAAGAGAGCAGAAAACGTATGCCATCGATCCAATAAACGTCTTGAGAGAAACCAACCAGCATTTGCGAATAAAATCGTAATTGAAAATGAATCGTTCAAACTTCAAAAACGATCATTAAAATCAAAATTTAGGAAATTAAAAAATGTCAATCTCAAATCTCAATCACTGAGCTTTTCATGCACTTGAAAGCTCAAAATGGCCACAATCACTGACTTAAGCTATAAGGAAACTTACAGTTGAAATTTTTAACTCTCTTTCTGAGCTTTTTAAGCACTTTTAAACTCAACTGCTCCCGGCTTTAAACTTTTCATAAGTCATCTGCAAACTAATTAAGATTTGCATCAAAAACCTGAAGCTCACTGAACCACTCTACAAGCTCCAAGGAAAATGATTTCGTTTTCGAACTGAACATTAAATGTGAATTTTTTTTACAGTGCTTAAGTTCAATTCACACAAGTCACAAACAATAGTAGAAAAAATGCGCACTTAATGTTCATCTTGAAAACTATTTTCAATGCAATTGAATGGTGAAAATATTTTACACGACTGCAAAGTGCAAGAAGGTCAATTAATTGAAACATGAACCATTCAACTATTTGAGAAGCAACTAAACGAATTGAAATTGAAGATATGAGTTTGTAGTAAAAGCTTTGGTGAAAAATATGTTTCGAAACACGTGACTCATTTGCTTAAAGCTCAAAGTTCACGCTTCAAAGCTTAAAGTTCCACTTCAATTTGCTCCATTTAAACAGCTATCTTGCTTCATTGGTCACGTGGCTTTAACTTTCGCAATCACTCTTCCTCTCTCTCAACTAAACCGAATCAACTAAAGCTCATTCCTCTCTCTCTCTCCGAATCGAATGATGTGCAATTTATTTGACAAACCAATAACAAAATTTAATTATATTTTTTACCAAAGTTTATTTCTATGAATTTACCAATTTACTGCTATGTTCAGTCACATTTTTAAATTTCTATGTTTATTTTTCTAGAAATAATTTTGCCTGCAAAAATTCCCATTTCCATGATTTATTTGCACGCTCTTTCGCATTTATTTGCTTTCTTTCGCTTTGTCCTTTAAAGCGCATTTCATGTTTCAAATTAAGTTTTTACTACAAAACATTTTTTTAGGCTTATTTCACTTACTTAACCTCAAACTTAAAAGCCTTAAGATATGCAAATTTGTGTTGATGAAAAAAATTCTGCTATATTATACTTGAAATTGTAATTTTACCAAATTCACAGCCAGCCAGATTTTTCTGTATTGTACTAAATTTATTTAGATTATTTTTTAAATTATAACAATAACTACAACCACAACTATTGCACTTTTTGTAACGTTGCTATAAAAAATTGTACGGCAACGGAGCAAAGAATAAAAAATTGGCAACGTGTAGTTTGTAGAAATTCGTGAAAAACAGAATGACTGTGAATGTAGTACAGCTGGAAAATTGATATTTACTAAACAGCAAAGAAAAAAATAAATAAAAATAAATCTAAAATATACCACACAAAACCAAAACAAAACAAAAGTACGTAAAAAGTTTTTAACATTTTAAGTAAATGGAGAATTTGCTATTTGAATTATTTCAATAATGGTATTTTGGAAAAATATTTTTTTGAATATAAAGACAAACATTTTTATAAATAACTATGTGTCAGCCAAAGCAGTAAATGCAAAAATTACCATTCGAACTAAATTTCTACAATTCAATTAAATGTGTAAAAAAATGTGAGATGCTTTTACTGTCAAACTTTCGCCATTCAAAATTGTTCTCAAGTGTGGCAAATATTTGCAAAAGACGCTAATCACTTTAAGGTGCATTTGTTTGTTTCAATGAGTCTGCACTCTTCACTTTCTAATCAGCTTGAAAACATGTCTTTAATGTGTAATTTTGAAAAAAAATTTTACAGTCAATTTTGCATTATTATTCATTGTTTTAACTGTTTTAAAAGTGCGCTGAGGCTCGATTCGCTTCCTTCACTTTGCCTGCACTCTTCAATTTTTGAATCTGTCCAAACGAAAACGTTTACTGTCAATGTTGCTTTATGGTCCACTGTGCCCCAACCGTTTAAAAAATGCTTTGAATTGAAAAGATTTGTAAAAGCAGCTGAGGAGCGTTTCCCTTCCTTCAGTATGTCTGCACTATTTATTATTTAATCTTTCTAAACAAACTTCTTTACTTCTTATATTTTGGAAAACCCTTTCAATGTCACCAATGTTGCTCTTTGATCCCTTGTGCCAACTGTTAAAAAATTCTCTGAAATGTAGAAAATATTTGTAAAAACAGCTGAGGCGCGTTTTCCTATCTTTCGGTATGTCTGTACTATTCATTAATTAATCTTTCCAAATAAATTTCTTTGATGTGTAAAAATTTATAAACAACTTCCAATGTCACCGTTGCTCTTTGATCCATTGTGCCAGCTGTTAAAAAACTCTCTGTATTGTGGAAAATGTCTTAAAAAATCAGCTGAGGCGCTTTTCCTTCTTATAGTTCATTATTTTATCTTTCCAAACAAATTTCTTTAATGTGTGCTCTGAATTATAGCAAAAATTTGATCTATTATACTTAAAATATGCTCTGATGACCTGAACACATTGAAGACTGCAGCGACAAGACCACACGACTATACTAAGATGGCGACGGCTTCAATTCTTGCCGTGTAGTCAACTACTTGATTCAAATGAAATCTACAACAACACTATAATCAAGTTTTTTGTGCGTCTAATCAAAAATTGAAGGATGGTTGCGCACTTTCTCTACTCTACTATTCTTTCATCTATATTCATCTTAACGATCTGCAATCAATTTTAAACTAATAAATTAATTTATAGTTAATTTATTAATTTGTAGTTATCAAAGTAAGAAGAGCGCCATTAAAAACATATTAGGGGTACTCACACGGTATTCAATTCTCAACAAATTTCAATAAATTTTTAGAAATTGTAAAAGGCTTGTTTGACATTTTCTGAAAAATTAAGCAGCTCAATCAAACGATCATTCTAGCAGTTCAATCAAACAATCAAATAAGTTTAAACACTTTTCGTTATTTTGTTATCTTTTAGGCGCAAACATTTGTTTGATAGTAAATATTCTGCTGACTTGCATCAACTAAACTTAGTAAATTATGCTTAAAAAAAAATTAAACGTTCCATATTCAAATATAAGAAATTTTTATCTTGTTTTTCAGTTCAGTTTTAAGATATTTTTAATATTTCAGGCAATACAGCAATTCATCTTTCAAGCTTCTCAACATTTCAAAAGCAAATTCAATGCTCCAAATTATCAAGTAGCGAATCCTTCTTCGGTTATACTGTTTTGCTTTAAATTGAAAAAATATTGCAGGCAGAAAGCATGATTGCAGAAAGCAATAAAGCAACAATATTTTATTTTTATCTATTTAAACAAAATTTTTATGTTTTCAAATAGCTTTCCTTACCTTCATTAACATTTTTTTTAACATGAAATCAATTCGACCCACTAAAAACATTCAGAATTATAACTCAATGGGCCATTTCATTCAAATATAGTAAAAGCACTCACAGTTCATATTTTTTATATCAATATCCAATGTCTTCTAAGCAGTGCTGCACATATTTCTTTACATCTCCTTGTTTTCTTTAGCATTTTATATTTTTAACTAATTTTTATTTTATAGCAACAACTAATCATCAACTAACATCAACTTGTCATTGTATTGTTCATTAATTTCATAGTCCATTGTTTGGTTTAATAAAAAAAATTTTATAATCATTAACTTTCATCACTAAAGCGCCTTCGAAATTTACCGCTTCAGTTCATCATCTACAGCAGTGATGACCATTCGGCTACTCGCGAGTAGCAAAATGGCCATCGCTGACCTACAGCTTCCCTCATTTTTCGGCATTTTCTACATTTTTTGAAAAGTTTATCTTTTGTATGAGAATTTACCAACTCTCTTCGATGACGTAAGCTAAGCATTTCTATATGTGTACGAGTAGAATTTTTAGCATAACTAAAAGTCTAAAATGTTAAGTAAACAAAAACAAAAAAATTAAACCATTATGTGCAGAAAATATTAAAAATTTATTAAATGTCATGAAAATATATC
The DNA here is from genome assembly GCA_963668005.1 of Melieria crassipennis. Classification (NCBI taxonomy): domain Eukaryota; kingdom Metazoa; phylum Arthropoda; class Insecta; order Diptera; family Ulidiidae; genus Melieria; species Melieria crassipennis. The sequence continues at coordinate 22,756,127 of OY764963.1, forward strand.
AACTGAAGAAAATATATATAAAACCCTATACACTATTAAATGATATTATCGATCAACTAATGCAAAATGAAAACCACTAAAATAATTATAAAACTCTAAATAAATATATATATATATATATATATATATATATACAATCGTACATGCTTATGCAGTGAATCAATAAATCAAATAAAAGAAATTTAAAAACACAAATAGAATTTGTTATTTATTTAAAGGAACGAATCGCTATTGCAGGATTTTACTAAGAACCTCAAAGTTGCTAACAGAACAGCAAAAATTGTATGGAATGTAAATAATTTCAGCTGGCGAAGGATGGTATTTCTAAACAAGCTAAAAGTGAGTTTGAAAAAGCGAGACAATAGCAACAAAGATGCACAACTTTTTTATTATTAACCTCACAATTTCGTTATTGTAGTTATAAGAGCGATTTGCGAGTTGCAGTTCAGATACCAAATACATAGTTCGATCGTTCCGAGTAAGTAATTCAGATTGTCCTAGAATCCAATTGCATTGTGAAACACTGAAACTTCAAATTCAACATGTGGACTGTTCGCACAATTTTAAATGTACTTTAGACATGATTTAGTGTTGTATGGAGATTCTTAATAATGAGTTTTCGATGCTGAAGAACCTCTAATTTTATGCGGTTTGGTAAAAAAGTACACGAGCCAAAGAATTTTGAGACTAGGGTGGGTTTAAATCGCGTCGCATCGAGGTCAATTTTCACAAAAAAGCTGGGAAATTCGACAAATTGCTTCACAGCTGCTCAGAAGTTGCTCTTAGAGGGTTAAAATCTATGACTCACCCCCACTAGTTTTTCCTACTGAACGTTTCTTTCAAACATATTAATACCTTATCTCCAACCCTTAATGGGGCTCCCATACAAAATGATCGTTTTTATAAAATAGGCACCAACTGCTCTCAGGTTGCGTTCAGATGTATCAAATGTAAGACCGACATTCATTTATTTTCTCTTCCGAATTTTTCTTTCAAACAAACCTACCCGCTGTCTCCAAGTCTTAAGGGGTCTGCCATACAAAACTGGCCATTTTCTCTGGAATTGGCTCCACACTTGTAAATGTAGTAAATGATTTATTCACCGATCAGCAACATTCTTTAGTACAAAAAATACAAAATTAATTAAGGTACAGATATTCACCGCCAGAGGACGTCTCCCATACAATCGGAGTTGTGAGGTTGTCAACTTTTTGTGTTCTACGAAGCACAAATGAAAATGTATTATCGAAACCCCATTAACTTTCCCAGCAGCCGCCGTGGCTCAGTTGGTTAGTGCGTTGGACCGCGAGTCGAAGGCAGCAAACCGCAGGTTCAAATACTGCCCGTAATAACACCTAAAAAAATAACGGGAAAATTCGTTTTCTCTTTCGGTGGCTGTCCTCTCAGCTGGAAATGGCAAACCTCTGAGAGTAAAAATTGCCTATGATAAAGCTCCCAACCTGCCGTTCGGAACCGGCATAAAAACTGTAGGTCCCTTCTACCCGCGTACAAATTCACACGCACAACACGGGTGGTTGCGGGAAGCTAGGCCTTAGTCTCGCGTAAGCGGGCTGTCGTGCCAGTCAATTATTATAATTATTAAATTATTCATTAACTTTCCCATTTCGAATATAATTGCAAACCTTATTGACTATTAAGAAGAAATTATTTGACTTTTTTGAGAAATTGTGAATTGTTCATTCAGCCGGTTCGGGTACTTCTTGCGCAGGCAGCTTGGAACAAAAATTATTTTCTATGTCACAAGACGTCCTTATTGTCTCTGATGAGTTTCACGCAACTTTCGACAGCATCGTTGGCCATATGTAATTTATGCACAATGTTTTCTGCTTCCTGGTAAACAAATTATGTAACTGTTGCGACTTCTATGTAAAAGGCTTCACTCAATACCCGACTAGGGAAACTGCGAAGAGAGTCTGACAAAAGACAGTACTGGCTTTGACTATCTACACCGACTGCTCAAAAAGAGAGAGAGAGTGGAACTGGGGCTGGTCTCTACTGGAGTAGGATTTACCTAAACCATTGAATTAGTTCAACATTGAATTGATAGCACAGTTCCAACTGTTGAGGCTGTTCAAACGAATCGGAATACTTATTCGAAAGGTTCAAACTATCCATGTTGTTCAAAAAAATAAGTATCACATGGCACATTTGGAGAATTAAAATTTTCCAGGTTGTTCAAACCATTCCAAATTTTACAAGTGCGAATTGCAAATCTAGGTTCTGTAAAGATTTAGAATCATTCAAGTCTGTTTGCAATTTTTTTGATTGGTACATTGAATTCATGATTTTAGATTTTTACATTCAATTTCTTGTTTCTCGTTCAATGAATTTCAACATTTCGGCTTAATGATTCGGATTGAGAATATTCGGTATTTTGGTCTGATGGTTCAACGTATTTAAAGTTTTCGAGCTGTCTAAATTGTGTTAAAATTTCGAATCATATAACTTATTTTTAATTTTTGGACAGCCCAAATTTCTGAATTCTAAAACTTGAAATGCCTCAACTTGAAATTTCTAGGCAATGTAAGATTTATCTGAGTAATTCAATTCATCAAAATGTTCGAACTGTTCAAACTGTTCGGACTTCCAGATGATTCGGGATATTTGAAGGGTTCGAACAATTTTGGACAGTAAAATTTTTGGACATTTAGTTCAGAATACATGCAGAGAAGCTGCGGATTTTTTAAGCATTTAAATTGTTCACCTTCGAAGTGTTGGAACTATCTATAATACTTGTAGATTGTGCAAACAATTCCAATCATTTAGCTTGTTTTCAATTTTTTTGACAGTCCAGCCCATTTCTGAATCTAAAGCCCGAAACTGAAGTCTTAAAATATTTAGAAAATTCTGCGTTCATCTGAGGCATTCAATTCATTTAAGAGATTGACGTATCGATTTGTTGTGATTGATTGAACTTTTATATCATTTAAACGGTTTAAATTTTTTGGAAAATTCAGATTTCTGCATCATGAAAACTAAAGCCGGAACTTTTAATATCCAAACAATGTAGAGTTGTAATCAAAAGTCATTCAATTGATCCAAGAATTCGTTGATTCGCAGATGTTCAAACTGTTTAGACTTTCAGATGTTTCGGAATGATCGAAGAGTTCGAACTGTTCGAGTTTTTCAAACGTGTCGATACGTTTTGGTTGTTTGAACATTTTGCAACACTCAATCTTTTCGAATAATTCGAGTAGCACATATAGTAGAGTCCTAAGACTTGAATTACCCAAATTTGTCATATCTAGCCGGTCCAGAAAAGCGCATCTTGTTTGAAGGTCTGAAAGGGATTAAAAAATGCTTTGGAAAATGTGGCCTTTTCATTTTTAAAAGAAACTGAAAAGGAAATCTGAATGATTTAAACACATTTTTAAGGCCTAATTTTAGAAAATTAGCTTAACCCTTTCGCTACACAAATTTACTAGAAAATTTATCGATTTAGTCTTTTCTCAGGTTATACCTATCAACATTATCCCTTATAATTTTTTTATTGTTTGTTACAGCACACTGTTTTTCAAAGTGTTGTGATATGATACCAACAACATCGTTGTGGCTGTAATCATTATTGATATTGTAATAATTACACTGTGCAAGTCCAAATCAGTCATTTAATTATACTTAAATGAAACTCATACGCCACGTTGCGCTGCGCCAAAAAATGCACATATCGCAATTACACAGTTTGAATGTTTTTTTTTTTGGATTGGTGTCCTTTTTTGGATGTGTTGGTCGTTAAAATATCTACAAACTTGCCGAAGACGGTAGAGCGATATTCGGAACGATTTAGGACCTATTAGCATTTAAACGTTCGAAGACTTAAGCGACAAACTTGACGAAAATTACCAAACTTCAAAGTCGGATTTCTCTTAAACTAGAGCCAATCTTACCAAACGGCTGGTGGATCTCAACTCAGTATACCTATAGAAAACTCACCCAGTAGCCCCCCCCCATGTCTAAATTTTTGAGGGCAAATTTCACGCACAGTGTTATAATTAATTAAACATGCAGTTTTGTACGCAAAACTACAAATTGAATAAAAAAAACTAAAATTATTGAAAAAAGTTATCTGAATTTAAGTAAAAAGATTAGTTAACAATTTCACTTATTTTTCTGCTTCTTCTTTCTTTCTGTGTAAATATATATAGTAATTAAAAAGTGCATACTATTCGTCCCTAAACTTAATTATTCAGTTTATTAATTTCGTATTATTCCTAAAATTTCTTAGAAGTCTGATGGCCGATGTGGAATACTTCCCCATCGGCCAAAACGAGACTGGATCTGCCACATAATGACTTCTGCAGAAGCTACAGAAACGAAGACTGCGGGGAAAATGTTGTTTAAATCCTCTGCGATTGCCCGACGCTTCGTTTCATGGGACAGCACTTCTTCAGCTGCCTAGCAAACCTTGGAAGACGTAGAAGACGATCTCAAGACGTAACGACAAATTTGGTGGAGCTATCAGTTGACTCTCAGCTTTGAGAAGTGTATAGGTGGACCACCCCTTATACGTCATAACACAATGGGCCTCATTGCCTAAGTGATGACCTACAAACGGCCACTTAATCTACTTACCTAACTTTCAATTCAATGGGACAATCAACTCTTCTAATTGCTACTTCATTTTTGTGCCAATAAATAGTTCTCCCATGACTAATGAAATGATTCTATTAAAGAACTTTGAAGAAATAAAAATTGTATCGATGTATAATTGAACTGTTTTTGTTTTATTAAAGAATGAAAGGTAAAAATATCAAAAGGGTTAACTGAAAATGCTGAGATCAAATTAAATAATATTAAATTTGTATTAAGTAATAAGAAAAAGTATGTATCCTCAGAATAGTTTTTGTTGTATTGAAACAATTAAATATTAATATTAATAAAAAATGAAATTTTTTACAATGACATATTTTTTGTATCCCTTTGACCACACAACAATGAGTGACTAAAACATCAGTCAACGCGATGTATTTTCAAAATTCTGTGGCTAATTTTACAAGCAGTTGTTAACAAAGAAAAAGAAGAAGAAGAAGAAGAAGAGCCAAGAAATGAAATCACGCTGTGATTTGCTTTGAACATCCAGGAGTGACAAATCATTTTCATTCCCTGTGGCGCCATGCCACACTAAATCTTGACGGAACTTTCTCATCAGAAATGTTTGGCTTATTTAGTATTTGTTCATTTGCTGACTTAAGTGTGCCCAACACAAGTTTGCACATCTGTTGTTTTCTTTGTCAGACAGAATATTTGTGCAAACAATTTCACTTGTCATAAGTATTAGCGGACAACTCTTTAGTTTGCTTTGGCCACAAAACTATAAAAATACTACCACACAACATACAAACATCTACATACTTACCTACTTACTTGGGAATATGTATGTTTAAATCTGCGGCCACAAGACATCTGTGAATTTTATTATTTTTGCCAACTTATTCTGGTAGCACTTGTAAAGAGATTTTTGTGCTTACTGAAGCTTCCACGAAAAATTCTGCACAAAGATTGATGACTTTTTGACATTTTCACACTCTATTTTTCTTTAACAACAAAAAACAATGAGCCAGCACGACAGCTGACAGTCAATTTATGAGTAAATATTCACAAAACAAGAAATACAAAATATATGGAAAACTAAGACATTTAAAATGAAAAGTTATGAATGTTCTAAATCAATAAAATATATAAAAATATATAGATATAAATATATATATATATATACATATATGAGTATATAAATGTGTATGTACACAGTTGTAAAAAGGGAAAAAACAAAAAATATGACATAGACATCAATGTTGCACTGAGGCTTTGTGGATTTCTGAACACAACTTTTGAGCGCAACAAAATTGAAATTATATTTCAACACACAATTTGTTATTAAAAATTATGATTAATTAAATTAAAATTAAATTATATTCTAAAATTTGTTATTTGTAGTGTTGAAGCCCCAAATAGCCTCTTGCGTGCGCTAAAGAACCAAATATTAGCGATAGGAGCAAGTAGACCAGCCCGAGCTAAGAATCGAACATAGAGTCTCTGGCCCTGGGACTATCGACTACTACCAGTCATTAGTTCAAATTAATTGGATCATTATTACAAATAAAATTTATTACTAAAGATTAAAAATTAATCTTAATGGGTAAAACAACAACAACTAAAAATACGCTTCTCCAGATTGAAATGAAAAATGTTGCCATAACAATTTCAGCCAAAACTGCCGCACGCAGAATTCGAGCATTTTTTTCTCTAACACTGTACAACACAAAAAAACAAGGTTCTGACAACGGATTCTGGTAGAGGGGGCCAAAAAAATATACGTGTATCGGCGTTTTGAAAGTTTACGTCTAAATTTTTTTTTACTGTGGGTCAAAGTTTTCCCCTTTTTGCACATTCTTATGGTGAATCGGCATACGAAAACCATATAACATCACATTTTAGGTATATGATGTGTTCAACAATTTTATGTAAAATACTACGAAGAACATTTTTGTGGAGCATTTTAACCCTGTAGCTCCTATTTGTATGGGTCAATTTGGCCATTTTTTCTAAAATGCCAAAAATGTCCTGTGAGACAGGACTTTTTAAGGACAAAATGTACCACAATAATTTTCGCCATAAAATTCTACTATAGGTCTCTGAATACATCAAAGCTCAGAAATTAACTTGAACGCCAGAATTAAGCCGAAACTGAAAATGTGTTTAAGTGTTTATTTCGTACTTATTCAAAATTGGTACTATAATCTCCTACAAAACTTGCACGTGAAATAGCAGATGGAAGCGCAACCAGTATTCCAAAAAACAATGAGAACCGAGAACTGAAGGAACATTAGGCGAGCAGAATATTCTCCATCCACCACACAAGAATGTGCAAAAAGGGGAAAACTTTGACCCCCCCTAAAAAAAATGCAGACGTAAACTTTCAAAACGCCGATACACGTATATTTTTTTTTTGCCCCCTCTACCAGAATCCGTTGTCAGAACCTTGTTATTTAAAAAAAATTGTATTTTGTTGTGCAGTGTAATTAATAAAAATGTTTTTAAAATGTTTGCGGAAATTAAAACCAGGTGGAGGAGAAGGGGGCAAGTAGTTTGTTAGTGCTAATTGACGCAATGTAATTGGTGCGAGTAACAAGTGGCAATTAGTGAATGAATTTATCATTTCAATGTGAAAATGTATGCCAAAAGTTTGAACTTATAAAATATTGTCACAAATTTTACAAACATTTTTGTATGCACAATAAATAATTTTTGGAAAATTTGTGGGCATTTTTTACATTTGCTTTTTGATGAGAAATCACTGAATACTATTTTCCATAGTATTCGTGATATCAAGTCAATTAAAAAACAAAGATTTCTTAGTTACTTTTAATACATATAGTATAACATAGAATGTCAATGAATCGGTCGAAATCGAATTGCTTGTTTAATTTTAATGCTTTAATACTTGAATGCTTTGCACTCTGCCGCATTTCATTGCACTTGCACTCATACATGCACACTTGACTTTCTCCAACCATCCACGGCCCGTTCGCCCACTCTTGATTCGACTTTTGGTTAGACAAAAGCCAACATCTGCCTGCAGTTTGCCGTTCGGTGTTATTTAAATTCCACACAACTCAGCTACGCCAATTTGTCTGTTGTTGCGGGCAATTTATACCCATTGTAAACAAGCAAGTCATCTTCGATTATTTTTAGTATTTTATTTTTACTTTTTACTACCTTACGAGTGTCGGCCTTGTGCGGAATACGCAAAACTCGGCCAGTGCAGCGTGTCAATCGCGTCCAATGGGCGCGAAAATGATTTCGTGAGACACTTAAAGGTTCAGTCAATCGTAGCACAAATGTGCCGCAGAAAGATTTGTATTATACATACACACACGAATACACATACTCAGAGATGTTTGTGCATATGTATGATTTTTTATGTATTTATTTAGTTTGATGTAGTTGAAGTATTGACCCGTTTTTAAATTTTTTTTTTCACTTTCCTCAAATCTAAATATTTGTAAAAAAATTTATGCCAGAATCTCGACTAGAAGTGAACTTAAGTTAAATGTACAATTATCCATGTTTCATATGTCAGCCGAATATTTCCAGAGGCTAAAATTAAGCATAGTCAAGTCCCGAACTCCATCCAAGCCGAGTTTAGATCGTATTTGTACAGTTAACAACCTACAAGTACCTTTAAATTATGATTTTTATTCTTTAATTATACCTGGACATTGCTTTCATTGTCCCCCAGCTATGGCCTCCCCCTCGACTAACTGGCAAATCCCGGTCTCGCAATTGCTTGAAGTAGATCTGGCCAGCCCCACCGTTTGGTGATTCTGCGACCTTCAGCAGGCAGCCTTTGACAAAAACTTTCTCAAAGACTCTGGATCTCTTTCAGTCGGTTCGTCGCTTTTATAAATGGATGAATGTCCGGCAGCTCGAATGTCTAGAACGTCCGAAAGCTGAGCAATCACTAATATAGTGAAAATCCGTCTTCGTCATCGTCTTTTAGACATATGTCGCAAATGGTTGACGTACTCGCTAAGCGGGTTTAATTCCGTGACAAGCTCCACAATGGCTCTCAAATCAGGTTTGCTCAACCTCACCTCACCTCAACCTCACCTCAAATAATTATTTTTATATTATCCGAACCTAAAGAAAAGTCTTACCAATCTGTATCAATCATAAACATTAATTAAACCGCGATTGGAATTAAAACTCATTTAACCCTTTCCAGCCATTTACCGCATTTCTTGAGATACAATTTTTTCCTTCAAAATATTGACTCTTTTTGAACATTTTAGCAATAAAACTCAACGAAATAAATAAAATAAAAATTTACGTAGAGAATTACAACTCAATCAATTTTGTACGATACGTCATTGGTCTGTAAAGGAGTAAAATTTCATGAAGTTTATGTTTTACTTTTTTAGTTTTATGAACAAAGCATTGATTTTATTCATTAATTTCATTTGAAACTTATGTACATATATAAATTATATGGTCGCGGCAAACAAGGAAATGCCAAAATTCTATTACCAATCCAATAAATTAAAAAATTATTCAAACATAGCTTGCAACCTTTGCCTTCATTTGGACGTAACGAGTGTATCGTACAATTTTGTAAAAACTCTAAAAAAATATTTAAACGCAAAAAATGTTAAATTTATTAAGTTTTATAAATAAACTGACATTTAAACTTTGAAATTGTTTAGCTTTCTGCTACCAATAAGTATTCCATATTTAAAAATTCCTCCGCAGAAGCACCGTCACTTGCTGGTTTTTCAAACTCTTGCAAAGAGCTATTTACAAAACTCACTCATACTGTGTAACCACGGCCATTATGATTTATATTTTTTAATAAATATGAGGAAAACGTTGCATAAAAAGCGAGTGCCCTGTCAAATAAAAATTCTTAGACAAAATTGTACGATATATCGGAAAACTTTCCGGAAAGGGGTAAAGACTATCGCTATTTTGTTGCCATACGGCAACATGCTACTTTATGGGCGTCTCAACCCTCTATGGTTTCAAGAATAATTTTTTATTGATCCTAGGAATAGTTTTAAGTTTTAGGAAAAATACAAAATTAATAAACTAAATATTTAAGTTTAAAGAAGATAAGTATACACGTTTTTGGAATGTTATATCTCTGCATAGTAAAGGAAGAAGAAGCAGACAAATATAAGAGACATTTTTATTTTGACTTTTTACTTCAATTCAGACACATTTATTTAATAATTTTAGCTGAAGTAAATGAAGAAATAAAATTTTTGTTTAAGTGATTAAACAAATTACTATAAAATGTTGTTGATATGACCACACAGAAGCCTGAATGAATTGTCAATTAATCTGATTAAAAATTTTAATTTTCCCCAGTAGAAACCTACAACGAAAAAGTTAATCAACTTAACGCGGTAGCGCCTAGCGTCACCATATGGTCACACTAAACATGCACCAAAAAATTTATTTTTTCCAATTATGCTTCAAATTAAATCGCTCAAGAAATGTTTTCTCAATATTCTAAAGAAAAAGAATACCGGCAATACTTTGAACGCAAATTAACCGTAACTGTATTTAAAACTCAAAGCGATTTTTATTTTAGTTTAGTTTATTTCGTCAATGGAATACATCCCTTACAGACTAGGAATACAGTAGATTTCTTAGATATTATTTAAGATAACTATTTACAATATGTTTAAATGAATTTCTATCAAGAGTGATATCGAGCGATTCACAACAACTTAACATTTTATTTAATACTAAAAGAGATCTTATTATAGGCTCATTAGTTGCAAAATTAGTTTTATGAGTACCACTATAAAAGAGATCATTATGACGCAGTTGCTTTAGAGGAACATTAAATTTGACTCGTTCTAAAAGTGCACAGCAGTCTATTCTTGTCTTTTTTTGTTAAACTATAATCGAATTATATAACAAATTTAAAAGATATGCTGACATTTTTAACTGTTTTAAAAATATTTATAAATCTGTACTTCATTTTAAAACTTGCTTTAAAATAGTTTAACAAAACTGCAAAAGTTGTTATAATGTAAAATTTCACAGCACGTGCAAGTTTAGCTATGATTTCATAGTTTAAAAGCCACAATTTTTTATTTTTTGCCTATTGTTGCTCATAATTATAGACGAACCGTGACACATTGTAATTTAAATATGATTATACAACAACAACTTCAGTAGTAGCGGCGTAACAAAAAAACTAAAAATAAAACCCGATCATCAATCAGTGTCGCAAGCTAAAGTCAGGTAAAGAATTTCTCATGAAACCAGTTTTAGAACTTTAATGTTGTAGTGTTTTTTATTTGTCAAACATGTATTTAAAAAATGCTTCTGTTTTTAAGTTTACAATTAGATGCCAAACTAAGAAAAAGGAAATGTTGAAAAGAAGCTTAAACTTAATTCATGAACGAGATTTTCAACAGTCAGTCAGAAGATAATTGGGACCACAAGTCCCCTTAAATTGTTTTACTGGAGTAACTGATAAAAAATTGTGCATTCTCCGCACTTATTTCCTATCTCATGTACTAAATATGTACTTGATTTAACTTTTCAGATTCAGCACAGATATTCAAGTTTTATGCTGAATTTCAAGCTTTATTCACAACAACGAATTGTTTGTAAATCCTTTTCAGAACTGAAGCGCAGTTTATTGAGTGTTTATTTGAATTTTTACAGAGTTTCTATTTTCAGGATTGAAAGTCATGAAATAACAAAATTGTAGGAAAGCTTTATCCAATATTATAAGTCATTTCCTTATCTATTTTATGTTTTATCTTTAATTTATTGATAGATTTTATTTAAATTTTTTTGGAGTGTCTGTCTGCTCGGACAATCTTACAAGATTCGTTGTCTCACTCCAGAGAAAGGCCTGTCGAGTCATCATCGTCATCGTTTTCAAACCATCGTCATTGAGTTCAAACCCCTCCCCCAAATACAAAAATTCCTGGTGCAAAATATGGTTTCAAATGGATTTCAACTCATAAATTGTACGCAAGTCCCTGCCAAAAGCTAATCCTGTGTGCGCCACTGGTCCCAAGCATGACATGAACTTGCTGCCATAAATGGTAGGGACCCAATAGGGTCTTTTTATGGCTAATGTGGTCAGCCAGCTTAACTAACTTAACCTTAAAGTTAAGGTTAGGTCTGTTGTTAGAGTTAAGAAACAACTTAAAATACATCACTTTATAATAACTGATTTTGTACAAATATTTCTGAGGCGTTTTTGGTTTTGTCTCTAATACTTAAGTATTATTGAATGTTTCTTCGTTTTAGAAGAATCAATTTATAAAATTTTTTAAATATTCCATGGCTATAGAATTGATCTTCCGCTATTCAAACAGCTTCTTTATGGTGCGCAAATAATCTGAAAGGGTTAAAGTACATTTTACTCACCTGTACTAATATTTCCACGAGCTTTTATTGTGAATAATAAAACGTTATTAAAAACAACCTAAAAAAAGCTTAAAGCCAATGAAAGATGATGTAAGTCAGCGTTGGATAGTGCGAGACTAGAACCAAATATGGAATGAGTGCGAGAAAAACTGTATTAGAAAATTTGCTTATGACTCACTTATGGCGGGCAGAGCAGGGGCCGAGGTGTTCTCAAGAGTATTGAATCTGTTCTATGTGCTGCACCTTTGGCGTTATGTACCTGTAAGTATATCAAGCAGAGATGCTTTCTTTAAAACCAACTTGGAGAATCGAGTATCTGGAAAGAATATTCTGAAGCGCAGCAGGCAACAATAAGCTCAAAAGTGGAGCATAAATGTGCTGGGAATCTCGAAAGTGTCGTCTGTTGACACATTGAGATAGATGAAACTTAGATTATGTTTTGAAGATGCTGAAGCGAGACATGTAATGTGTAGTGGTTTGGCCTTGACAAGTGGCAAGAGGTGCATTCTGGGACAAACATCCATACAGAAGGATGAGTTGTGAACCATTAGGCATAGAGACCAACTTGAGGAGACGAAGGATGCAGTTTTCAAAAGACTACTGCATACCTCTGGACTAGGGATTGCAATGCCGGACCAGTTTTACAATCCCGTGATTTTTTCGGGATTGAATATATTATTTTAAGGCACTAAATCAGACTTCTTTTCAACACATACATTTTATTTTCGTATTAAATACAATTCTGTGTTCTTACTTTAAAACTAAGAACAAAATATTCATGACAAACCATTTGGCAAACCTGCTGAATAAATCATTTCTCTGGTTCAATACTAGTAGGTGAAATCGTATGTAAATCCATATATATGTACGTACTACATATTTGCAAATTTTGGCCATTCAAAAGAAGCCAAATTCGGTGTGAGTAATGTCAATAATTCAAATGAAACTTTTATATCAGCTGTTTCCTTCTTTAACCCTCTTATTTACACCCCTTTGCCTGTTTATTGAAAATGTGACAATTCACATTGGTGTAAACAAGTGTTAAACTGGCAAATTTTTAGAACTTTCTACACAATTTTAATTTATTTTCATTTCTAATTTTTGCTACTGGAAAATTTTTAGAGGAAAGTTACACAAACAGAGCTATTGTTGTATTGAAACTTATTCAGACGGCACAGCCAGTGAGCAATTTATTTTTTGTATTAAATAAGAAGGTTTGCCTTTGTCGAAATTAAGTTGACAAAAAAAGGGTATGCTTCGATCCCAGGATCGAATTTTGCAAATTCCGGTATTTTTCCGGCCTAAAATTGTTCGAGATCCCGATAGTGCAATCCCTACTCTGGACGACCAAAATGTACTTTTCATGTAGGGAACAAAAAGAGCACAACTAAGTTCAGTTTTTGCACGAATTCCCAACCAGTGAGTATTTTTAACCGGCAGAGTTTCCTCATAACTTGCGACTCTAAAAGTTTTTCAATCGCTATGAAAAAAGCAAAAAGTGCAGTTCGATTATTTCCAACATTATGGTCTATGTTGTTAATCTGAGATACGTATTTTTCAGAACAAAACGAAAACTGAAATCGTTAAATTCTCCCAACAAATTTCTCAGTATTTTCTGAATTCAGAGAAATATTTTGCCTTTCGCAAATATTCTTAGATGCTTACATTAGAAAATCCATAAAAACATCAAGTTAACTGAATACTTGTCACAATGTTGTGTCTCCCGCTGTCACAAGAAGTCAACACACCGCACAAATATCCATCCACACACGTTCCATGGCCACAGTTTCGCTGAACAACATTTCATAAGACCGACAAGATTTCGTATTTAATTTACAAAATTATAAATCCAAACTATTTCACACGCATTGACAGACCCAATTTTAGAATAGCTTTGATTATGCCGCGCTTTATGTTTTCGCGCTTAGTTTAAAAAAAAATAATAATAATAAGTAACAACTTTGCAAATACTAATGAGGACAATTTACGAGCTAAGAAATGCGACCTGACCACAAGTTCGAATAAAAACCCATATTTATGAAAATCATTAAAATGTTCCAAACATTCAGAACTCATTTTAGTAAAACTTGAAAAAACCATTCTGCGTGTATAAAAAGAAAATCCACACTCTGTGACTTTCCAAAATCATTACACATGTCGTTCAACCAAAACAACAACAAATCATAGCATTAATTTCATATTTTGACGGCATTGTTAAGTTGAAAATGTTTGGCATTTTATGTGAAAACCATCGAAAATGTTAAGAATCATTAGGCACTTTTTTCAGTTGGCTAAATTACTAAATTTTATTTTTAAAGCATTGCTCATGCGGTGTTGATTAAATGTTTCCACAGCACTTTCAATCGTTGGTTGCTCATTTTACATACGTACATACATATAAATGTGTATATTATATATACTCAAGAATATTGTATCATATATTTTAAAAGCGAAAAGGCAAATATAATTAAAAGACGCTGTGTCAACCATTCTTTGAATGGCACAAAACTCATTTCGGCTAGTTCCAGATTTCCACGAAAATTAGCAAACAATCATTATGTATCAGATAATCATTATGTGCGTAGTACAAGAGAGAAGCAGCATGAGAACAAGAAACCGAGAGAGAGAACGAGAGAAAAATTGCCTCAAATCGCTGTGATCAGAAAATCTTCGCTGCCTATCCAACAATTTGATGTCAATGTCACGAAAGAGAGAGTCAATGTCAGAGATAATGAGCACTAAATAAATCAGTGAATCTCTCTCAATGTGTTTAATTCAATAAATTAAAATGTTTTCCCGACAGCAACTTTTAAACAAAAAAAATATAGTAATCACTGAATTACTTAATTGAAAGTACTAAACATTGAGGAAGGGCCAACATTACGCAGAGTGATCTAAAAAATGTGATTATAAAACGAACATTAAAAAACAAACTATATGTATATATGTACTTGTAATTGCCTACATACTTATATAGGTTCTGGTTCATTCGAGTTGGTATAGTTTACACAGTAAAATATTTCAAGGCTACAATACAAATCTGCATGATCCCATACTGCAAAATCATCGTCCAGGAGGCAACAGTGACAGGGTCACAGAAGGTTGTATCCACCAATTCCTGAAGTCTGAACTTCGAAACAAAAAGAAACGAATGCAGGGTTTCTCAATAGATACAATGTAAACTTATTTTTTAAGTTATGGCAGCCATGCTGTCAAATTGACATCTGTCACATTTATTGTCAAATGTTTACCATTATACGGCCAACCATCATGAAAAGTTAGAGCGTTGAGCAACGTCTGCGAGTCATCAAATTTTATTATGAAAATAACTTCTCCGTTCGAGAAACATTCCGCGCAGTTCATAGTTTTTAACATCCTTAGCAACAAGGCCCACTTTTTTTTGCATGAATATGAGGGTAAGCAACATTTTTGAATTTGGAGCGATGTCAATCCACACAAGGCCGGCTTCGATGTACCACGCTGGCTTCCCATACCGAGGCCCTAGGTCCAAATCCTAGTTTGGGCTGGTGAAACCCCATTCGCTTGAAAAGTATGTTGTAACACATGCAGCAAGAAAAGGATGAAATATGAGATATCACTCTTCTCTCCTCCCCAATCCCCCATGGATATAGTAAAATGGTCCAAATGGACTGAGTGCTATGGAAGGCTTGTAACCTTCCTGCCAACCCTCACATCACATCACATCACATCACATCAATCCACACAAGATCCACCAACACCAAATGCATTTAAAGAAAGTTTCTGTTTGGTTAGCATTTTTGTCTGTCGTAATCATTGTCTGTCTGTATTTTTTCCAAAACAAAACTATCTATGATAACTAACTATGATAATCAACTTCTTGAGACCTAAACTGGATGATATGAATACCGATAATATGTGGCTTCAACCGATCAAATGCCACGATGAACATTCTGTACGAACGACTTGAAAACTGGCCATCGAAACCGTGCGATTTAAGCCCTTTAGACTTTACTCTTTGGGACAATCTTCAATCACAGGTCTATGCAAATCAACAGAAAGCAAATGAAGCCCTCAAAGGTAACTCAGAAACGCCATTTAGAAAATTCAATCAAATTTGTATGCGGCAAAATCATTAAAGTTGTATCTCCAAAACAAAGCCACGGTGGATATTTGAACTATGGTTCCTCCATACCAGTGGGACACGCAGGATTTCTTTTATGGAGGGTTCCGTATACAACTTTTATGACAAATGCCACATTTAAGACAAAAAAATTTTAAACCATATTTGTCACCCTAAATTTTTTAAACAAACAGATATTTGAGAGGGTTTCAACCCTCCTCTCAAAACCGCTCTTATGTGTCACTGTCCCACAATTATTTAACATCTAAAAATATCTTTCCAATAAAAAAAAAACAAATTTAGTGTATATTTCAATTATATCTTGTTTTATTTACATTTGGAAATCGAACGTCCTTACTGAAAGGCCCTGTTTGATACCATAAGCCAATGCAGTAATAAATCTCGGTGTACGAGGTACTTAAAGTGGTTACTTACTTAATACTTCGTTCAATAATGTGTGTGACTAACTAATTAAAACAAATTTTTTTGCCAAAATTCGTTTTTATTCATCAACATAGTTGCCATCGAGGGCGATACACCGATTATAGCGATCTTCCAACTTTTCAGTACCATTTTTTTTTTTGCTCCGAAGCATCGACACGTTCTGGTTTTGGTCGATTGTGAGCCCGCGCGGCACCCACTTTGCACATAGCTTTCGCATACCCGAATATTCATGAACGATATGTCCAACACGTTCCTTTGATATCTTTAGAGTGTCAGCTATACAAATCAACCTCAATTTACGATCTTCCAAAATCATTTTGTGGATTTTTTTGATGTTTTCGTCCGTAACAGCCTCTTTTGGACGTCCACTGCGTTCATCGTCTTCGGTGCTCATATGGCCTGTACGGAATTTAGCAAACCACTTACGAATGGTTCTTTTTGATGGAGCAGAGTCCGAATAATGTTTTTCAAGCCATTCCTGGCATTGAACAGTATTTTTTTTCATTAAAAAACAATGATAAATCAGCACACGGAATTGCTTTGAATTCATTTTTTTTGAAAACTCAAAAGTAGTGTCACTTAAAGCACTGTAACTTGTAAAGTAATGGTCGGATTGACATATAATTTTGACAGTAAGCCTAAAAAGGTTCACAAGTTCGAAAAAAAATATTGATTTAGTATTAGTGCCGCCATCTACATATGTGTCAGTCACACACATTATTGAACGAAGTGTTATTTGTCATATTGTTCTAATAATAATAACAACTAATAATAACAACTCATACATAACATGTGTACAAATATTTATACTTTTCACAGTGTATCCGCAAATCACAATCATTAACACCGCACCCGACAACCCTTTACCAGGAAGTGCTCAAATGTGATTAGCAAATTTCAGAGAATTTGCATCGTGTCTCTTTCTCTCGTGCACTCGCACGTCTCACGATTAAAAATCACACAACTTCATTGGCATAAAAGTAAGAAATAAAAACAATCACAACAATCGGCACCAGAGAAGATAAAAGGGAACAGCTGATGCTAGAGCCCGGCCGAAGGTAACATTTTGGCCGAAGCCGATTAATCGGCTACAAGATTGACATTCGGCTAAATCTTAAGCCGAAGATGGATAACTTAAGCCTTAAGTCCTTCACGTATGCAATGTACAGAAAACAAATTTCCGTTTAATGTTCAGTGAACATTGCATACTTTTCGGCGACATGGCACTTTGGGAAACTAACGCATAGACAATGCAAGAGGGTGCCGGGTATTTTGAGAATGAATTACGCTCCGGTCAAAAAATTATAAAAGGCAGTCGGAAATTGTGCAGCCAGTCAATTTTGGCTTCGGCAAGCGAGAGGGTGATACGAATAAGGGAAGTCAAATAAAGTGACTGTGTGTAGCTGCGAACAAAGTTACTACTGAGGTGAACTGAACTAAAGAATCCCACTTGTGTTTTATTTTATTTTGGCACAATCTAGCGATACGAACTGTGCTCGCATTGGCCAGCACAAACTGATTAACCCATTTTCGGCCGCTACTAGAAATAGCCAATATTTTTTTAATTCCTTTTAAGGACTTACATTTAGGACCTTAATCAAGAATATTTTTGGATTTTTTTTGTGTTTTTTTTTTACAAATTGTTTTTATAAATTAATAAAAATTCAATTTCAAATAAAATCAAATATATATGTACATAGTTTTAATCAAATAAAAATCAAGCATGAAAACAAACAATTGTTGGCTTATATACATACATGACGACTTCTGGCCAATGGTCGATTTTTCGAT
Organism: Melieria crassipennis; assembly: GCA_963668005.1. Classification (NCBI taxonomy): domain Eukaryota; kingdom Metazoa; phylum Arthropoda; class Insecta; order Diptera; family Ulidiidae; genus Melieria; species Melieria crassipennis. The sequence continues at coordinate 22,774,386 of OY764963.1, forward strand.
CACTGAAAAGTACGCGGTGCTGAGAGGTAAAAATATTTTCATAATCTTATGGATATCAATTGATTGTGGTAATTTGGTCTTTAGGCTTCGTAAATAATCAATAATAAATCAATAATTTGAAAAGGTTATATATTTTCCAGAATATTCAAAATATGACTAAAAAAATGCTTTTTTCGTGCCTTCGCCAACATCTCTAAATTTATCGTTTTAAAAAAAAATTATTATTTTGAGGGGTTACCAAAAGACCAAAGCTATTTTCTGCATCAAAAGTTCAAAGATATAATGTCTAAGTGCAGAGCTACTCTCCTTCAAAGTGGCTGGTCGAAAAATCGACCAGCGGCCGAAAATGGGTTAAGCAAAACCACTTTGACAGCTAGAATAGTTAGCTATATACATTACATTGAATACATAACGAGCGATATATATTCAAAAATTGTTCACCTTCGGTAAAGGCCAAAGCCAATTTTTGGCCGAATGTGGCCGAAGCCGATTAATCGTTCGAGCTCTAGCTGATGCACGTCGAAGGGAAATCACGCAAATACAAACAACACTAATGGCAACAAAAGTAACAACAATGAGCGACCAGAACGTCACTGATGTCAGTCGTCGCGGTCGAGATATGTTTGTATGAGCGGAGACGATGGCAACGTTTCGGATGCTGGCGCTGGGGTCGCAGCCGCCGACGACGACGACGACGACAACGACTCGTCGATTGCTTTCAGTTGGAATTTAAATTAAGAACGAAACGGACGGAAGCGAAGACCACCAAAGCGGCGCCCGTTGCTGGCGTTCAGTAGTAAACGAGACGGTTCAACGAATGATTTTTGCGTTATTGAATTATGAAAAAATTATATTTTCGAAAAAATATAAATAAATTATAAAAACGAAAAAACCAAAATATGGAGAGAAATTGCAATTATTTATAAGCACATAATTGCTGGAAAATTGTTCAAAATATATAGCAAACGAAATGCTGAAGGCGAAACATTTGTGTAGAAATAAAAAACAAATAAATAAATGAAATTTAATGTATCTTAAATAAACAAATATTCAGTTTGAATAATGACTGATGTTAAATAAACGAAATTTGGATATTATAAAAATATACAAAAATTAAAAATAAAACAATTTTGGAAGCTAGAAAGTTGTGAACAAATTAAAAAAAATATATAAAAAATATTAAAATAGAATATATAAAATTGAATATATAATATATAAAATAATATAAAAAATATAACAAATGTATATATAAAAATATATATTAAAAAATAATTTCAAAAACTAAAAATAAACTAAACAATTTAACGAAATTTTAATTAATTTCAATGTATAAATAATTTATTTAAATATTATAATAAACAATTTCAAAATAGTTTATTAAATTTTAATAAATCAGCGAAAAAATTAAATAAAATTTCTCAAAAAAAAATTAAATACATAAAATGTTAAATATAAAGTGATATTTTGAAGGTGAAAAAGTTATGCAAAAATATCAAATGATAAAAAAAAAATATAATTGCATTGAATGAATTTATATATTTTTATTTTATTGGTAATTTAAATAAAAATAATAATCAAAATAAGAAGAAATATAAATGCAAATATTTGAAACTAAAAAATTCGAAAAATTTTCCTCCAACTCAAATGAATTAAAAATGTATCAAATTAAGTAAAAGTCGTTTAAGAAAAAGTTTTATGTATATATCTGTGAAATAAACTACAGTCCGTCCAAAGTGAAAATCGTTTCCAATAAACACGTTGCCGCCCACTCAAACACATTAACGAGATGTCGCAAACCAGCACACCGCCGCCGCGACGCGTTCATCGCCCGCCCCGCATGAATCTGAAGAATCTGCAGAGCCCTGGCATTGGCTTCGGCGGTTCGATGCCGCCCACCGCGCAGCCACCCTTCACCGCACAAACCGCGCAAACCATGCCCGGCTCGACGGCGGGGCCCGGTCAGCCGTACTGGCCCCAGTACGCCAACCCGTTTGCGGCCGGCAATTTCATGGCCAAAGGCTTCGAGGGCTTCGTCGATTTCACCAAGTCCGGCATGAGCTTCGGCGAGAGGTTCACCTTCGGCCTCTACGACAAGTTCAGCAAATGGTCGAAGAAATGGTTCACGCACATGTTTCTGCTGTTCGTGGTGACACTGTTCAGTGTGGGCGGTGCGCTGCTCTTCGGCGCCATCGAAGGTGAGTAATTGCAACGACCACAGCCACAAATCGGCGCAAGTGAGTTGTTTGCATTGACAATGTGATGAAATACAAGAGGCACTTGGGTGGTTGAATTCTATGTGGAACTACATGGGAAACGAGTTTGCGAACTACTTTTGCTTTGAAGTTAATTTGCCCATTACTTCGAAATTGATTTTAGGTAATGGGCGTCAAGCAAAGGTTAAGAGATCCTAAGAGAAGACAATTGTTCACTTCTCATATAAATTCAATGTGCCACTTTTTCGCTTTTTCAGCTCAAAGTGCTTTTTATCTCAAATTGTTGAGAAGCTACAATTATTGTAATGGCTTGCAATGCTTTATTTACTTCTAGTGAATGAAAGAAATTTGAACTGATAATTTTCTGCTTGAAAGTTCAGCTGTTATGATGAACTTAAACAACATTCGTTGCTTTCTATGTATCTTCCATTTCTTTTTCATAGAACTTTTTCCTTTCAACTTCTTCCTAAAAAAAACTGAGAAGGAACTTTTGCAATGCGTTGTCCTTTCATGTCAACTTTTCATCTGATAACTTAACTCAAGGCTTAAGGTTACAAATGCAGAAATGAAATGCCAGACCGAAACAGCAAATCGACGGAAAGATGAGAAGTTACTGAATTGTCATTCTACTTTTCTTGGTCTTTGCTATGTTTGTTTACAGTGGCGCGCACCGGATTTCATTTGGGAGGAATGGGTGGTTTGCGTACAACTTTTGAGCTCAATACCATTTAAAACCATATTTTGTACCAAAAAACCATTTGTTTAAAATTTTTTTATTTGGGGGAGGTTTGAACTCCCAAAACCGCCCCCACCTGTGTGCGCAACTGGTTATTTATTTAAACTACGCAAATGCTGAATGTCAATGAAACACTTCTGACACTATTTTTAGGCTTAAATGTTAAGATTTTGGTAAATTGTTTGCAGATTGATAATGATTTTTTTGCGATTTTTCTATTTTTTTTATTTTTGTTTGTGAAATTTTGGTTTTTTGTGATTTTGTTATTTTTTTTTTAATGAAATAAAATAAATATGATTCATTATACGGTGTGACAATCAATTTTACACACCAAAAAAAACATTTACTCGTAAAACTAGGGTCCAAATATAGTAAAACTGCATTTTTCGATTTTCTCTCTGACGTAGCGATTTTTTAAGGCTTTGAAATTTAACCCTAATTCCCAGAATTCTGAAAGTAACATAAACCCAGAAGTGAGACTGTCAGGCTTATATGAACTAAATTACTGAAAACATTTGTTTAAAAAGTACAAAAACTGTCTAAAATGTTATATTTTTAAATGTAATATAAGTCTAACATTCCATTAGAGGATTACATAAAATAAAAGAATAGAAATTCGTTTGGATTTATCACCATTTGAAATCTTTAGTGAGACTGTGAGGCTCACTTCTGGGAATTAGGGTTAAAGGACATAAATATGTTTAAAAAAATTATTAAAAAAATTTAGCGCAATGTAAAACATCAACATGGATATGTAATGAAAAAAAAATCACAATAATTGAAAAAAAATCATTTTTGGAGCGCAAATACAAATAGGTATTGAAAATGTCCTCTTAAAACTTAAAACTTCCTTGAATAGTCTAGAATTTTTTAAATAATTTTTTGATAAATTCATGTTGTTGAAATTTCAAAGTCCTTTTAAAGAGAGAAACCAAAACCCCAATTTTACCATATTTCAAGAACATGAATTTAAAAAAAAATGATTTTAAAAATCCTTTTAAAGTCCTTTTAAAAGAGAAAAACCCCTAAAACCCACTTTTACTATATTTGATTCCAAGTTTTGCGAGTATATCAATTTGTTTGTATGTTTTCTAATTTTTGGGATTTTTGTTACACGTAGTTATGAATAATATGCGGAATATTTACTTTACTACCCAAACCAACTGTTGATGAATAATTTTCAACTACTTTTAAGTGGAGTTCAGCCAATTAACCCTTTCAGTCACAATGTCCAATATATTGGACTACAGCCCATACAATTCATACAGAACGGATTTATTTTCATGTCGGAAAGGGTTAATTAACTCGAACAATTTTCGTAATTGGCTCTGAGACAGAGGCGACAACTAAAGTAAAGGCAAACCGTAACCCAGTAACTTGTTTTTATGACCAAGAAATTCGTCGAAAAGCGTCGAAAACCATTAATTAGTTAATTGATTTTTGAATTAATTAATTAAGTAATTTTATTTATATGAATTAACCCTTAATTACGAATCTTGGGCAAACGACAAAGTTTTTTTATTGTTTTTTATGTTAATGTTTATTGTCTAAAGTTTGATTCCATAATAAAAAACATTTAAGATTTTATTTATTTTTTATTGCAATCAAATCAACAATTCACAAAAAACATAAGGAAGAAAACCTGAGCGATTGTGGACGTCTCAGACTTCTATGGTTTCAGGAATACATTTTTGCGTTGTCTTTAGAAAAGTTTAAAGTCTTAAGAGCATTTTGGGCACAATAGATCTTCTAGGTGGCAGTCCACTATCCCCCTCAATAATAAAAAGTATCTTAAAAATTTAAATTTAAACTTTAATTTTAGAATAGAGAAGTTTTTAATGTATCTTTTTCATATCATATCAAACTGATCAGAAATTCAGAATATTTCAAGAGGATGCTTGCTCTAAATTTTACAAAATATTTGCCATTGTACCGCAAGAAGGAATCCTTGGGCCGCTCCTATATCTTCTCTATATAGCTGACATTTCAGCAACCAAAGACACTTGTGTCGGAACATTTGCTGATGACACGGCTTTAATGACATCAAGTCAGAAGATAGCTACTGAAACACAAATCAGCCAATAAACAAATGATGGATGAACAAATGCAAAGCAAAACTCAATGAGCTCATTTGTAGTTTTAATGAAGGACAAACTTTGTAGGCTGATGCAGTGAAATATGTTGGATGCCAACTAGAAGGGAGTTTAAACTGGAAGCATCATACTGGGCAGATCCAAGTGGCAAATTGATTACACAGTGCAACAAATTCAAAAAAAAATTTCGAGGAACAATGTCAAACACATCTCATTTGATAGAGGACCTCAGTGCATGAAAAGTTGCCAAAGATTTTTTCCATTTAAAAAAAAACTCGACAAAAACCTCTTTTCCCAGGGAAAATCAATCCTCTATTGAATGAGTTATGTTTAACTTCGTCCCTTTTTTAGTATTTCACTGTGTTATCTTTCGAAATTTAGCCCAGAATGCAAAAAAAAAATAGTTTACCTAACCACGATTGAACCAATTTGGATGTATGATTTCCAACTGGATGCATGGGATGTGCTAAAACACCAACCGAGACATCATTCAAGGAAGCCAAAATAAATTTGCTTCACTGCTAACTGCTAATGGAATATTTCGACAACATTACAACTCAACACAAAATTACACTATTGACGCACCTGCAAAAGATTAATTAAGAAACACTTGTGGAAAACCAACTAAAGTCCCTCCCGCCCCTCCCCCTCCCTTCATCAATGAAATGAAATAACTTAAAAATCATTAAAGCGGTTGACTGCCAAATAAACAAAACGGCACCCAATAACAACAACCACTACTTCTACTATCACTAAAAAACAATAACAATGCAAAGTTTTGCCAGAACACATTTGTTGAACTGCCAGCAACAAATAACAACTCAATACCTGAACTGTATTTTCATTTGTTTTTACATATTTTTTTTGCTGTTGCATGAAATAACCCAAATAAATAAAAACAAATAGAAACCAAGCACAAGCAAAGCAAATAAACACAAAACAACAACAACAAGCAGTGAAGCAGTGAAATGTTTAACAGTTTAGATGAGAAAATAAGCGCAAAACGGCAAAGAACTGAGCGTTTTTGAAGGAAAAGGAAAATTAAATTCGCATTGCGACTTGTAAATAAACCGTAGGAAGTGTGTCTGTGCCACGATTGCGCCGGCCAACATTTAATCTATGGGTCTGCATGTCCGTCCGTTCGGCGTTATGTGTCTGGCGATGACGTCGCATTGTGATTCGAAGGAAATCCGGATTACGCATGAATGGTGCAATTAACACACCAAGCCAAGCAGCACACACACACACACACACACGCACACAAAAATTATTTGTACTAATAAGTGACCCAGCAGGGATGCCGTACGTTGCAAAGCATTGGTTTTTGATGATTTTTAATTTAATTTAATTTTGGTAAAATGAGAAAGAGAAGTTTTAGAAATATTTAAAAAAGTCAAAATGTAAAAAAAACGTCACAAATATAATTCCAATCGGTTAAAAGAAGAATTGAGTGAAGCCCATGAAGTACTTGTTTTCAGTTTCTTGGATTAATTTCTTTCACCCCTTGGTCCAATTAAGATCCAAGGTGGGCTTTTCTATTTCATTTTGCACTTTTGTGTAACTTTGGCCTTTTTTATTCAAAAGTATTTTAAACAAAAAAAAAATACTAACCTTTTTGAGGGCAATCGGTTAAAATTGCAATATAAAAGTTATGTTTTGTTGTTGTGTTAAAAACAATTAGTCGAAAACATATTTACAAATTAGGAAAATGTTGATACAAAAAATTTTAGTTGAGTGGCAACAGTGCTTTCAACTAACTAAACTTGCAACAATGGATCCAAAGTATAAGCAAATGGTAAATAGGCCAATTCATACTAGAACTACGCCCTCCTCCATACCACCACCAATTGATTGCATGGGAGATGCCTTCTGGTGATGAATTTCTGAATCTAAATTAATTTTGTATTTTTTTAACTAAACAATGTTGCCGATCGCTACATAAATCATTCAAATCGGTTCAAAAGTCTCCGAGATACGATGTTTCCTCGCTTACTTAACTACATTTACAAGTGGAAAATGGCCAGTTTTGTATGGCAGCCCCCTTAAGACTTGGAAATAGCCGGTAGATATGTTTCGAAAAAACATTCAGAAGGGAAAATAAATGAATGTGGGTCTTACTTTTAATACATCTGAACGCAAACCTGGGAGCAGTTGGAGCCTATTTTATAAAAACGATCATTTTGTATGGGAGCCCCATTAAGAGTTGGAGATAAGGTATTAATATGTTTAAAAGAAATGTTCAGTAGGAAAAACTAGTGGGGGTCAGTCATAGATTTTAACCCTCTAAGAGCAATTTCTGAGCAGCCGTGGAGCATTTTGTCGAAATTCCCAGCTTTTTTGTGAAAATTGACCTCGATGCGATGCGATTTAACCCCACCCTAGCCCCAAAATTTTTTTGGGTCGTGTACTTTTTCACCAAACCGCAAAAAATTACAGGTTCTTCAGCATCGAGAACCCATTATTAAGAATTTTAAGAATATTAAATCATGTCTAATGCGGATTCACCTCAGCGTAATAAATTTTCATTTACTTAACTAAAAACCCTGAAATATTGAGCACCACTGTCAGCACAAGTATTGACGAGACGAATTGCCAGCCAACTTGGGTGTTGTTGAAGAAATGGACAAAAATTAAGGAATTAGCATAATTCTAGCATTTCTAGCATAATTAAGGAAAGCCACCAAACAAAACAAGTTATTGAAATTGACAGTTAACGTGAGAATGGTTTGGAATACGTTGAGGGATATTTGATAAATAAACTAAACTTAAGTAATGTTACTCCTGAAAGTTCAAAACTGAAAATTTAGTAAAAAGGAGACAAATTTTGTCTTTCATATGATACTCAAATGTTCATCATTGCACAACTAATAATAATTAATTGACTGGCACGACAGCCCGCTTACGCGAGACTAAGGCCTAGCTTCCCGCAACCATCCGTGTTGTGTGTGTGAATTTGTACGCGGGTTGAAGGGACCTACAGTTTTATGCCGGTTCCGAACGGCAGGTTGGGAGCTCTTTCATAAGCAATTTTTACTCTCAGAGGGTTGCCATTTCCAGCTGAGAGGACAGCCAGCGAAAGAGAAAACGAGTTTTCCCGTTATTTTTTTTAGGTGTTATTACAGGCAGTATTTGAACCTGAGGTTGCTGCCTTCGACTCGCGGTCCAACGCACTAACCAACTGAGCCACGGCGGCTGCTGCTGCTTTCACCGTCAGTATCATCCCCAAATCTCATCTGATTTGGACCATCTATATACCGCTGGAAGCGCAAAGGTATTACTTGTGTTAGTCGTTTGATTCGTTTGCGAGATATGCGCTTATAACTGAAATCACAGGGAAAAACTGGTTTTTGAAAGCTTCTTAAAAAACTTTTTTGATAGACTTAGGGAAGTCCTTAAATGTGGTGGATACCCAACTCTGACATCAAATTCATTAGCAGCGAACCTAATTCCATAGAAAAAGTATAGTCCCATTCACCGATCAGACATCTGTTTCTTTTGTGTGTCGGTATTTTCAACGTAGAAAATATATATTGCAAAATAATAGTTACCACTCAACGTAAAAAAATATTTCTCATTCATATAGCCACTGGCAACGTAAAAAATATTTTTCCAAAAATAAATGTCACCGAGCATCGTAAAAAATAGTTTTCTCTCATAACAGTTATGCGATGATGGAAACAATATTTTTCAAAAAATTATCGTTACCGAACAAAATATTTCATGCTCATAACAGTTATTAGGCAACAGAAAAAATATTTGTCACGAATAATAGTTACGAAATGACGAAAAAAGTTTTTTTTTCCTCATAATAGTTATTGTCCAACATTTATAAATATCTCTTAAAAATGGGCAACGTTTTCGGATTTTTAAAAAATCATAACTACTATTTTGGGCCTTGCCGAAATTACATAAAAAACCAAACACCTGTCTTTAAAATATAAAATGGTTTCGTAATTGAAACATGAACACAAATCATATAATGCAAAAGAGAACTATTAACAAAATTTTTGACAAAATATTTGTTTTGTATTTTTTCAATTTATGAAGAAATATGAAGCCGTGTCAAAGTTGGGTCTACTCTGCAATAAACATTTTTTTTTACATACATAATAAAAATCTGAACACTTATTGCACAGATTACTTATATAATACAAATTTTGATAGCATTGATTACAACCAAAGCATATTAAAATTAAAAAATTACTCAAAACATTTTACCCTCCTCTTATACATTAAATGATCCTCAAGAATGTGCCTTCTGTTATAATTTTCCTACTGGCCCTTTACTTCGTGTACGCTAATATTTACGTAGTACATGCTCGGATTTTGTTGTGCTTTTTCACCCCGCCCCCCTAAATATAAACAAAAAACGCCAATGTTGTAGTTGAATTCTGCATAGAAATGTTTCTTGTTTCCAACAAAAATTCATCATCATGACAACAACAACAACATCAATAATAAATAAACAATGTCAAAAACCGTGTAAATAAAGCAATCAGTTTCGATACATTTTCCGAAACAGTGAAATAGTGATTGAGTTGTTTCACTAAGTTGCGGTCAAGGCGCGAGCCATGTCGATTCGTGCGAGTCAAGATATTTGATTGAAGCTTGAAATGGATTCTAAATTTCCTCTGAAAGTAGAATACATAATAGATCCAACAATCTTGGATCAAACTTTCTAAACGTAGGTTGACTGGTTTGAGGGAAAGAAAGACTTTATCTTCAAGGTAATTTCTCTAGCAATCAGGCTTTTAGCTGAATGGACTAGAATTTCAGAAAATTAAGTTATGGAAAATTTTTAGGGAATTGAACCTTTAAAGAACTGGGCATGTTAGGCGTTGTGCCACCGGGTGATATCGCCAGATTCATCCGAATTTCATGTTGACTTAAACCACTGCCGGAACACAGAATAAGAGTCCAGCTCTGCCTCACTCTCTTTCTTCTCTTAAAAGTTAAAAAATGTATGCAAATAACAGAACCTAAATTCCAATCAAAAGTGGCGTATATACAGACTAATGATCTCCTCCAGACAGGATGCGTCAGTCAGAACCATATTAACGCTAATAAATATCCTATGCTGACCCCGTCGGAAAAGAAAAGGATTGCCACTAGTTTAATGTAAAATTCTGTTGCCTTCTTAATCAGATAACACAGAAACTCCATTTACTAGTTTTGTTTCTTTATTGGTTTTTGTTTGCCTGGCGACTTGAACTTATGACCCTCTGACATACTAATCACAGCAGCCATTACACTAAAGGGCTGCAACTTATCGAAGACATGTTGGAAATTTCCATCTAATCGATAGTAGCAGCGCGACTGTCTTAAAGTTTGGACTAAGTTTTAGCCATCAAAATTTTAGCAATAAAAAGTCATATCCAGATAAAAAAGGGTAAAGTAGAAATCGATTATTATATTTTTTTAAATTAGTAATAATACAAGTAAAAATGACTTTCAGCCCTTAAAAATTAATCCTTGAGTTGGATGAATTATTTTAATAAAAAATAATAAAAATTAATAACTTTTGAACTAGTTGTCCCATTGGGACAATGACATAACTATGACACATTGTAGACATCACTTAGCATCACTTGGCATTACCAGAAAATCAATGGAACTCAGAAGTGAATACTTATGTATAGCCTCAAAACAACAAATTTTATATCTAGTTATAATTTTTTCTGGCACCACTAAGAACCCAATAAAGGCCACACATGGGGCCATTCGTGGCCAACCAGTTATACCTAACCTAGAATTTTGGTACAATCACCACCTTTTTATATATTGCCCATATATATTTTATAATATTTTTTCCATATCCTTTCTCCACCTGTGTGACACTTAAAAAAATTAAAAATAATTTTTTTAAATATAAGTTTTAAATCATTTTGTAGGTTTTGTTTGTTGTACAGTCGCCAAAAATGTGACATGACTTTGGACATAGTTTTTTATATACTTATCCAGATTTTATATTTACCTACATGACTCAGTGTGTATGTGTGGCAGCTGTCCTGTACGAAAGAGTGAATTTCATATCAAAGAGTAAACATTAATTTGGCGAACAATATTTTTAATGTTTTGATTTTGATTTAGGTTTGAGACAAAATCTTTTTCAGTTTTATTGAGTATTTTCGGCAGAAATACACCAAAATTCGGCTCAAAAGTTTTAATAATAATTAATAATAATTGACTGGCACGACAGCCCGCTTACGCGAGACTAAGGCCTAGCTTCCCACAACTACCCGTGTTGTGCGTGTGAATTTGTACGCGGGTGGAAGGGACCTACAGTTTTATGCCGGTTCCGAACGGCAGGTTGGGAGCTCTTTCATAAGCAATTTTTACTCTCAGAGGTTTGCCATTTCCAGCTGAGAGGACAGCCACCGAAAGAGAAAACGAGTTTTCCCGTT